>JAJKFI010000120.1:42535-66539 GCA_029204185.1 Lerista edwardsae
CGTCTGAAGTCAATTGCATTAGTCCACAAAAGCTTTTGCTGAAATAAATAGGATAGCTTTTAAGGTGCTTCAAGACTCTGTTTGCTTTTGAGACAACTTATTGATGTCCATACCTATTTGAAGACTTCAGGAATGACTGGAGTCTGCTGAAACGGAATTGGATAAATATTTATCTTTCTGTACCTTTCTGTTTGTTAGTAATAGAGATAATATTGTAGGCAAGAAAACATGGAGAATCTGTATGTTAAAAGAAAACCCAAAGGAATTCCAGAACAGGGAGGAAATTGAGAAAATAAGCTGGCAGAATGGTATTTACATGTCTGTGTGTATATGTGATAGTCATTAATACAATTGGCACTTGACAAAAAATTAGAGCAGTAGTCTTCAAGCCTTGGGGTCGGGACCCCAATGGAGTCGTGAAGCCTCAGTTGTGGGGTCATGGCAACTTATGGGAATGAAAAAAGTTGAAGACCCCTGGACTAGAGCACCACCAGGTAAAGGTGTAAGATGCTGGTGTACACCTTTAGATACCAGGAGGCTGTGTCCCAGTCCTGCTCAGGTTCTTGGCAATTTTGCTAATAAGAGTATTTGGCTACAGTGAACAGTGCTGGGAGGGTGTAACGGGGGCAGAGAGTGGGCAGGGTGGGTTCTGGGACAGGGGTGGGATGGACAGTGGGTCTCCAGTCTCATACTTCACTTAGTTTGTTGGTCGTGGCACAAAAAAAGGTAGAAGACCTCTGAATTGGAGGATAAGTCCCTGCCCTGAGAGTTTTATTATCTTGATACTGACACAAGGGAGACAACAAAGGAAGGAAGGGGAAGCAAGTGGAGGTACAGCTAAACGGAATAGGAATAATATGCACCTATTTAGGCTTAGATACAGCAGGGTATGGAATCATGTCAGAAGCTTCATCGGAAAGGTGGGTTTTGAGGAGGCATTTGAAGGAAGAAACTCTGTTCATACATACTGCATACAGTCCACGCACACATGACTGTTGATCTGTACCTGTATACAGCAGTGGTGGCATCTAAATGATTTAAGAACAGGAACTCACTTTTGATTGGCACGTGTCAGGACCCGCCCACCGGAAGTGACGTCATAAGCCGGAGGCTGGCGGAGCCCAGGTCTACCCGCGGCTGGTTCCTATGGGTAGACTGGTTTCTATGGGTAGACCCCTTCGCCCCTCTAGGAATCCAGAGTTGCTCCCTTTAACCCTCTGAGTGCCGGCCAACCAAGAAGAAAAGCACTTTGCAAAGGAATCGGGAGGGGGGAAGCACTGCGGAGTGAAGTGGGCGGAGTCAGCCCTAATTTTAACAAGTGGAACTGAGTTCCCCCGCGTTCCCCCTGCATGACATCACTGGTATACAGTCATTAACATGTACTGCATGCAGAATGGTCCTTTCAGCTAGCAGTATCCTTTTTATAAGGAATCCATCCCTAAACTGACACGTAACGTGACTTCATGTTCAGTTATTTATGCAGCAACGTGTACATGCATGCAAGCACATGTGTAAATTGTTCTATTGAGGAGGGGTCATGGCAGTGTTCTGGGAGGCAGGTCCAAGCCTAGGAGGGGCAAAAGAGGGAAGATGGAGTCATTTCAGGAAGCCATAGGCCTTCGGATGGCTGAGGTGGTTGAGGAATATGGCCTAATAGGCCATGAGAACAGAGTGATAAGCTAACCCCAGGAGCACACAGGAAGGTGGATTTAAGTGTAAGGAGGGAGATGAATGATTTTGGCAGCAGAATTCTGGTGAGAGGACTGAAGTGAAGTGGCCCAAGACCAGAGAGAAGAAGTTTGCATAGTCAAGGGAAGAGATGACCAGGTATGCATATTAGAGTTCTTGGAGAAGGACTGTATTTTTGCAAGATTTTGTCAAGGTAGAAGCTAAGTGATTTGTCATTGCTAAATAAGAGGGGCAAGCTTATCTGAAAAGGAGCTGTGTGCTGTGAGGAGAGGCTACTTCCCTCCTTTTCTTGGATGGGTCCCTACCTGCTCGTGGATCTGTCAACATTTCTGCGTGTGGCCAACTTTACTCTTATAAAACTTTGACTTGAATGGATGTTTGAATGCAGAAGTGCGTGTGCGTGTGTGATTGTTTGCCTGTGTTTCAGGTGTAGAAGAGTAGTTCTCTTCTTGCTTAGTGGAATGTTTAATAGCCATGTGCTGTATGGATGTGGAGCTCATCCTTTGGGAATGAATCCCTGAGGCTTAGTACCAGTTCAGTGTCTTCTTCCCCCACATCAACTGAATCTATTCGTACTTTGATTTTAGAAAAATTGGAGTGCATAGGCACAAAGGTAATGTTTTGTGTAACAGTGATTTTTCAAAAAGAAACCAAAATGAGCACAAAAGTGTACAAGATAAGTACACTTTTAAAGGACAAGGATAACCATTTTGTAGCAATGCTAAGCCTATTAAGTATGTTGAGCACTAACAAGCTTCTGTTGTGATTTAGTCACCTTCCTGTGAAGGTGTTAAATCTCATTACACAGTTTAATTCAGCTGTGTTTTGCTCCAGTTAAGTGTCCATGTTTTCTGTTGGAGGTTTGTGACCTTGAGATCTGCAGGGGAATGTCCAGGCTTGTTGAAATTCTCCCTCACAGATTCTGGAAGTTGCTATTCCTGATCTCCAATTTATGCTTTTGCTTTGGCATAGAGACTGACCGGTTTGTCCTTTGTAAATAGCAGATGGGCTCGGTTGGTAGATAGTAGCATATGTTGCATGGGAGATGAGCAAGTGAACATGTAGCCTGATCTTTTGCAGCTTTGCTGAGAAGTGAAACCCACTGAATTTAATGAGTCACACCCAGGTAAGTGTGTACAGGATTGCACAGCTCAAGTAAAATGTTGCAAATGTGCATAATTCATTGCATACAGTATGTTCACTTCTTTGGCACACCTACTTGCTATATTTTCTCTTTCACAAGTGGTATAATTACGTAATTTCCTTCTAAGGTAGAATTAGGGTTATATTGTCGCACTTTGTGCACAAACCATCTCATACAGTAGTCTCATACATCTCTAAAGCAGTAGTCTTTTACTTGCCAGGAACTGGGAGCCATTTCAGATCCCAACCTGAACCCAAAGTCAAAATCCTATGTACTTACCCCCCTACTGTTCCTATATCTACCTTACTCTATTGTTTTGTACAGGATCAATTAAGTCCAGTATAGGGCATGGATGTAAATATGGTCCCTATTTACTTTATTTTATATGGGGGACAATTTCCCTTTTAAAATTGTTTTGCTGTAAGTTTAAGCTGTCTGGTTACTGACCACTTTGGATGATCCCTGACATGTGTGGCTGATCGTGGTGGCGATCAGGGTTCATCGTGGTGGTGATCAGGGATCAAGGGACGTGGTGGCGCAGCAGGTTAAAGCACTGCTGCTGGGCTTTCCGACCGGAAGGCTTGGGAGTTCAAGACTGCGTGATGAGTGAGCTCCCGTTGCTTGTCCCAGCTCCTGCCAACCTAGCAGTTCGAAAGCACCGAAATGCAAGTAGATAATTAGGGACCACTTTGGTGGGAAGGGAACGGCATTCCATGCGCGACGGCGTAGAGTCATGCCGGCCACATGACCATGGAAGCTTGTCCTTGGACAAAACGCCGGCTCTTTGGCTTAGAAACGGAGATGAGCACCTCCCCCTACAGTCGGTCACGACTAGACCATTCGGTCGTGGGGAAACCTTTACCTTTACCTTTTTACCAAACACTTAGGCAGGGTCTTTGCGAAAGAGAACATATCAATGTATAAGAGTGTTGCCAAGAATGCTTTTTGGGTGGACTGGAATGAATCTGAGCATTGTTAACTGATAGCCGAGGATAGCCATTTTTCAAAATCCAAGGTACATTTTCCTCAGTGGAGCTGAACCATGCACAAAGTGGGCTTAACTATCACTTGAGGCCAAAGACACACGGTGCTTAAATAGGTTTGCACTCAAATTGATGTGCACATTCTGTAATGGGAATGAGCAACCCACACTGACACAAACGTACATTTGATTTCTCTTCCACGTTCTATTGTACATTAACAATATTCACCCAGCGGAACAAATGGCAGACAGAAGGTTCAGATGCACACTCCTTAGAGCTGTATATGGAAATGATCGTTGCAGAGGAACCAGTCATTCCCAAACTGTAAGTCAGGACCCACCAACGGGTCACAAGCCTATTTCTGATGGGTCGTGAAGCACCTGGGGAAGCCATATTGAAAATATGGGAAGCTAAGGGGCTGTGTGGTTATTTTGCCTGTGTCATGGTTGCAAATAGGCTTTTTTTTTCTTTCTGGTTCACTTTGCTATTGGAAAATGACTGAGAAATAACCAACTTCTTCCTGCATTCGGTCGTGGGGAAACCTTTACCTTTTCAAGCTGTCTTGTCGCTGACCACTTTGGATGATCCCTGACATGTGTGGCTGATCGTGGCACCCCTGGACAGGAGTAGGGGGCAGATGGGTATTTTTGAGGCCCAGAGTCAGATCAGTACTCCTGCATATTTCTCCTTTGTTACACTGCTATCTACTTCCCAGCTCTGAGGTGTGCAGGGCTCCCATGGTCAGAATTCATACCTTAAGTGGTACAGGCTTTGCAGCACAAGCATGATAACTGTCCTTCTCCCCCCCCCCTTCCCACAAGTGGGTCACTATACATTCTACATCAGTGAGGCTATCAAGCGGCTTTTCACATAGAGCAGTGGTGCTCAAATGTTCTAGCACTGGGACTCACTTTTTAGAATGGCACTCGCGTTGGGGTCCACCAGAAGTGATGTCATTAACCTGGAAGTAATGCCCTAGCTGGAAGTGACATCATCAAGCAAGATGTGCTGGCATTGTGACCTAAAAAAATGACACTCTTGGAATGCAAACTGGCATTCTTAGACTGCAGCAGTGGCACAACCATGAAACATTCCTGACAGAAGAAAGCAAGATTAGGACAAAATATTGTGTTAAAGCAGTGACCGGAAAACAAAATTTTAAAAACCCTTACTTGAAAGTTCAAACTGTTAATACTCACAAAATGAATATAGCAAGGCCTGTAGCTTCCAAGGTGGTTGATATCAGCTTTCTGCAACCAACCTGACATCAGGGCACAAACCACCGAGTAGGTCCCGACCCACAGTTTGAGAAACACTGACATAGAGGATTTTGCAGGAATTTAACCTCAACATTACAAATGGGTTTCCTTATGGACAGTAACATGACACCTGCATGTAGATTGTATGTGTCCCAGACATTTGTTGTTGTTGTTGTTGAAGATATTTAGTGCACTAGACGGAATACATACATTAACATTTCCTGATCAATAACTTACCCTCTCCCTGGTGATTGGAATAAAAACGTTGGTGTCTGTTCGTTGGGGGAGAGGAGCTTGTGAACGTGAATGTGTTTGAACTGATATTGGAGTTAATGCAATTGCCTTTGTTTGAGCCATTCCTTCAACTTGCAAGAATGGTCTTGCGTTGTGTATCCACCAGCAAAGTGTGAGAAGTTGGATTGACAATTCTTCCAGCTAAATTGTTGCAGTTGGCGTGTGGATTAGTAGTAGTGACACTACTAATGTGTGGTAGTGTCAATAACACTACCATACATAAAGAGAAGATGAAGTGTTGTGCCTCCTGAAGAAACAGTTGGAGGTAGGCCCTTTTGGGGGGGGGATGTTGACTAAAGTGCACTGTCTCTAAGAGAGTAATTGATCTCTCTCAAACCCCCCCCCCCAAAATATGTTAGGAAAAGCTGTCTTTTTACATGATCATATTGGTATCCTTGCCCAAGATGTTACGTTTTGTGTAACAAGAAAGGAACAATAAATTAAACCTGTTGTTACAGTTCAAGTCATTCCTCAGTTCAGCTATATCCTCCTCCTAATTGCTACTCACTTGTGAACTTCTCAGTTCTTGTTTGACCATTTAGTTGAGTGATTGGCCTTGGAAGTAATCTGGCTTCCTCCAGCTGTGAGAATGGATCAAGTTCTGTCAGGAAAAATAGGTGCTTCCTTCCATATTTGTGCCCTAAAAAAGGGGCCAGCTAAAATATAAACTCTTTGCTTAAAAGAAAAAAAGGTAAAACTGATAATCAAATATTAATGGGTGAATGTGGTGAGAATTTTGCTCTTAAATTTGAGCATAAAACGCAAACATTATCTTTCTCTGCCTGGGGAAATGGCAGGCACAGTTGCAGTGAGCATGTACAAATTAGCGGCTGCTTGAGTGTGTGTAGATGAGAATAAACATTCTCCTCAGGGATCCTTTCAGGCAAAAAGCTTTTCCCAGAAATGCGACAGGAAACCACCTTAACATTGGAAGGAACTCCTGCAAGTCAGGCTGACCGTTAAATGTAACATTAGGTTTGGTCTTCAGAGAGTAGGAGTGATCCTATGGTTCAGGCAGGGGTGGTGTTAGAGCCCTAGCGTAGTCCATTGGGGTGCCCACCTAGCCAAGCTGACCTCTCAGCACAGATGGCATTTGAGCCCCGGTGAGCCATGGGATGCAGTGTTGAGCTTTGCCCATAGTAACCTAGTGTTGGCGCTAGATTCAAGTCTAAAAAAAAGGGCAAAAGAAGGGAACTGAATCGGAGAAGGGAACTGAATCTTAATGCAGTAAATCACTGAAATCTTGCAAGCACTGATAGTTTCTAATGGAGGGTCTAACTTTGAATGGCCCAGTTTGTGTGCTGTGCTATACAGTAACATAGATTAGAAAGGGACCTGCCTTATCAGCAATTCAAAGGGCAGCATCTTTGTATACAACCAATAACTTGTGGGCCTCCCATTATGTCTGGGGGGGGGACAAGGGCTGGGGTGTGGTGCTTCTGAGGCAGGAGGAGGGCAGTGACGAGGCACCTTACCTTGCTGAGAGGCAAGTGGTTTTGGCCCTCCTACCTACCCCTGCCATTGTATAGCTCCGAAATGGAGCCTGGCATGGCATGGGCGTGGAGCAGAGTGGCACACAGCAATGGGGAAACAGAGGAGTGGGTGGACTGCTTCTTCCTCTGGCCCTGGACAGGCCATTGGCTGCATCTGCAACTGGAACCAATGTTATTAGTTGTTGCTTTTTCATGTCTGATGCTGAGTTATACTGAAGGTTCCCCTAGCCCACAATAGTTGACAATGATTGTCCAGAATCTCAAGCAAAGGACCTTCCCAGCTCACACTCTAGTTCTGTTCCAAGGACTTTGATATCTGCTGTAATTGAGCTGTGGCCCATCTTTCCCTAGTAGCTTTCTGTCTTTCACAAGCACCATCTTCTCCGGTCTTGAGCATCCCTAAAAAGAATACCTGTCATCTTTGTTTTATTTGCCCGATTTCCAGTGGGGGCTTTTAATTTCAAATCTCTGCTGTGTGCATGTACTTGCCAATTGCTGGGGATCTGGTCTGTTTGCAACAAGTAGCAAGGAAAGGACTGAGTATAAAGATGAGGATGGAAAGAAAGGTGGGGTTGCAAGGAGGAAACTGCAGGGCTGAGGAGGGTGGAGGGAGGGCAGGAGGTGGGTGGAATGGGGGGCAGGAAGGGTAGAGAGTGGGTAGGCCTCACTCTGTGGGTAGGCTGGGCCAGGGAGTGAAGTGGTGGATTGGGCTGATAGGCCAGATCCTGACTCCCGTTCCTGGGTTGGGTAGACCCAATTTGTCCACTTGGATTTGCACCAGCAATTTTGCTGGCGCAAATCTGAGCAGCTCCATAGGGCTGGGGCATTTACTCCGGGGCTGAGCCTGGGACTAGGGAAAATATCCATTGCAGGTTAGGCTTGAGCTGCCCAACAATAGCTAACTGTTGTACAACAAGGAATTTTGTGGCATGCAAAGGTATATTCTTTCTGTCAAGTTGCCTGGTGAAGTGTGGAATGTATGTGAATAGGTAAGAGGGTGAGTTGGGTTTCTAGGGAAGATTGCACAAGGAGCTTATTTCTTTTAAGTGCAGACTCAGGTGACAGGTGTGATTGGGGTGAGGGGATCACACTGACCGGATCTGAACAGGGTCTGCTATGTCAGAAACATAACTTCCTGAAGAGCAGAGTACAAATGTTATAAATACATTCCTACTGCTTTGGGCATTTATCAAATTGTATTGTTTTATACATGGTGAAGAAGAGCACATCTAATTAATGCATCCATCCATTTTTCTGACTTTCACCTTTTTCCCCGAATGTGTGTCATTTTGGACTGTTCAGCTTCCCCACAGGACAGTCAGTCCTTGATCAGCTCCCCTCCCCTCCCCTCCCCCCCTTGCTCTTACTACTTCCTCTTCTTCTTGTCTGTTCAAGCAGCTCTGCTCCAGTCATCACCTGATCTGCACTGCAGATATTAATTTAAGGTCACATGTGTATGCGCAGGGCTCTAGACCCACAGGAATTCCTTGCCAAATGCTGCATGCATCCAGGAGTACAGAGTCGCTCCTTTAAATAAATCATCCACTTCAATAATTGATGGGAGGAAACCATGGTGAAAACCTTGTGGAGGAGATCTGGGGGTAGAGGAGAAGCCTGTAATTGTGGCCTTCAGTTATGGTGATAACAGGAGGGGACCAGTATCTATTAGCCAATCCTTGGGGAAAGCAGCAGAGTTTGCAGTTTGAGCTCTTTGGGGAGGCAGATACTTCTTGGGAGGTCTGGGCTGTTGTGTGTGAATCTGATCTGAATGAGTATAAGCTGTTAATTTAAGGATTCTTTCCCCACAGATAGGTAGGCTCTGGGCTGACAGCCAGCAGGCCTTAATGTGTGAAATGCAGATGGTCTATTCTCCCATATATTCTCCCTTGGAGAAATCAAGAGCCACATGTGCTTCCAAAAGGATGTTAAAAAATAGTTTAACCTGAAGCACAATAGTATGAGCAGTCCTAGGGGTAATCAGAGGCATTGGTTATGATGTTCCCCCTTATAGTAAGGCATGAATGTGGTGTTGGTGGTGTGTGTGTGAGAGTGAGAGAGAATGAATGTGTAAACACAAGTGAGAATTGGTTGCGGACTTGGCCTGTTCACTGCTTTGGGGCTTGGACCTCAGGATTCCTCCCATGCACCCAGCACTCACAGTGCCTTGCATGATGTTCAATGATGTCATGCAGGGGGAACGCGGGGGAACTCAGTTCCACTAGTTAAAATTAGGGCTGACTCCGCCCACTTCACTCTCCCCCCTCCCCCCTCCCAATTCCTCTGTAAAGAGCTTTTCTTCTTGGTTGGCCGGCACTCAGAGGGTTAAAGGGAGCGACTCTGGATTCCTAGGGGAGCATGTTCCATTGTACTCCAAAAGCCTTCTGAAGGCTCAGAAGGTGTTTATATAATACAACTAGCTTTTTGTTACCCGGCGTTGCCCGGGTGTTTATATCTCCCATCCCTGTCCCATCAAATATGGATTTGACACCAATGTGGGCGGTTCTTGATCCTGTGGATGTGGCGTCCCCTGTGCACCCCCACCTCTGGGGGCGTAAGGGGGGCCCTACCCCCACAGCATATCTGTCCAGATCGTAAGGAATAAGTGTACCAGGTGTGGTGCACATCGTTCCAGGCGTTCCAGAGTAATGGTGGAACATACACACAAATATACAAACCTCCCTCCAAAGTATGACATAGTGAGATCCATATATAGACATATAGAACCCGTCCCTGAAATAAGAGTATTGATGACCTAGAACCCACAATGCACACTATCACTGTGACATGAATGAGGAAACAGGGACACCATCAACTAAGAGAGCAATATGAAGGTCCCACTTACTGTCTGCAGGTCCTGTGGCAGGATAGCCCTGACGTATGAGAAACAGGCAGAGGTGGCCTGTTAGCTCCCTGGACATAGGCCCCTCTCAGATCCGACTGGCTGCTGGAACTCTCTGGATCCTGCTCTTTCCACCCTGGCCCACGCAGGCCAAGCAGTTTAGTTTCACTTTCTGTTCTGCCTCTGTCTGGTAGCTGAGCTGCTGCAGAATCGTCTGTGACCACAGGGTGGCAGCAGACCTGTAGCCCAATGCAATCCCCTTGGTTCCTGACGATCCGGGCCCCCTCCCTGAGAAACGGGGGGCTGTAGGGGGGTCTGACCCCCGCAGTGATTCCTTCCAGGCTGCAAGGTACGTGTGTGCCAAGTTTCGTGGCCGTGGGTCAAGGGACGGAGACGTGTATAAGGAACATACATACATACCCACACACCCACGTCCGTTTTTATATATATAGAAAGTATTATACAATACGTCTGGTTTTCTGATGAAAACCAGAAGTATTGTATAGTCTTCTGGTAGAGGCAGTGGGCAATGTCTGGGGGCACATGCCCTCCCCTCAAGGTAATGGCTAGACTGCCACTGGTGAGATTGTTATGGTGTTGACTTGTATAGCACCATTGAAGAGCATCTTAATTTTCAGAGTAACCAATAGACAGGGACTCTGAACATTCCTCAGTGCAGTCTCAGTTTTGTCAATGAGGCCGATGACACATGGGAAAGAGGAAAGAAGGGAGGCATGATAGCAATGAGGGTTAGGAAGGATGAATGTGAACACATGCAGTTACCTGTACTAGGGCAGTAGTTTGGGCTGAGGGTGAGGAACAGGAGGTTTCACTAAAGACTTCCTGGGAAAGTTGGTCTTTGTGGAAGGAAGATGATGGAACCCCATAGGTGTTTGGTGGGGATGTTCTCAAAAGTGGCTGCAAGGGGGAAAGGACAGAATCATGTGAGAGAGCAGGAGATTTGGCTGCCACAAAACTGAAGAATCAAAAATCGTAAGCAGGGATGTAACGGGGAGCTATGATGAGGTTGTAGTGAGTTTGTGCAGGCTGCCGAAGAGCATGTGAGGCCAGTGTAGGGATTTGGTGAGGGGCGTTCACTGTTCATTTACTCCAAGTGGTATAGCTATCCCCTGCAAATGCAACAGCTGTTGCAACTGATCTGATGAGACGGATCCTTGACCAAGCACGAGGTTGTTGATCCCTTACGTCATTGTTACCACTGCAGTCAGAAATTAATGGTATGTAGGCGGCCAAAGTCACCTGCTCGTATTTGTGATGCCGTTTTCTCCTCTGTATCACTGACATGTTTGTGTGTGGGGAAAACCATGCTGCTTGTGTGCCCTTTGAATGCTATTGACATGTTGGGGTTCCCTGAAGCAGCAGGCGCCTCTGTTTCACTCCGGCAAATGAACGGAAAGACAGAGCTTCTCTCTGTGCTGAGCCCCACTTCGGCTATACAGTTTGAGCCTAATTATCCGAAGATTTGGCTCAACATGTCCTTCTGAGACCTGTGTTGAGCCAAATTAGGCTCAGTGTGAAGACTTTGGAGGTGGGCCTCAGAATGGCCATTTTGGCCACAAAAAAAGTCACTTCCAGTTTTTGCCAAAAATGGGAAGAAATTTTTTTGGGCTGAAACGGCCATTCTGAGGCCTGCCGAGGCCACACACAGATGCACTTGGCCTCAGAAAGTCCTCCAGACTCTGGTTGGGTTCGAAGGGAGTGTGTAGATTAAATCCATGGGTTTAATTACCAGTGGATTTTTTCAATCCATGATGGTCCTGGGAATGGAACCTTTGTGGATAAAACAGCCCTACCTGCACTAGAATGCTTTGTGGCAAGAGCTCTTACGAAAGAGATCAAGCCCAACCAGGCCCACAACTGATCTCAACGGTTTCGATTGAGAAGGCATTTCCCACCCACCCACCCAGAACAATATTTCTAGTCCTCTTAATATTTCTAATGAGGTTTTAAGGATTACAGCAAGGGTCTCCAAACTACGGCCCAGGGCCACATCCGTCCCACAACAATATTTTATCTGGCCTACAGCAACTCAAAATATTTGATATTTTTACTCATTATATATCATTTCTCAGATTAAGCACGCATTGTTTCTTTGTAAGTGTCACATTTCTCTTTTGTTCTGTGCTGTAATCATGCTGATTACAAAAAAAGTTCCAAGTAAAACATTCATTCATTCATTCATTCATTCATTCATTCATTCATTCATTTATGAAATGGATCTTTTTCGACCCACGAGAATCTGTAAAATATGCAATGTGGCCTTCGTACTGAAAAGTCTGGAGACCGCTGGATTAAAGGGATGTGATGCTTGAGCGTGTCTGACCGACTCGGTCGTGTCAACTTGAAAAGAGATGCTTTTGTAAAAGTCTACGCTTAAAGAGAGGCCCTTGAATTTTATAATGCCATATAGAATATGCTGTATGTCACTTGTTGACATATTCTGTTCTCCCATGAATTCTAATGGAAGTCCTTTACTCTTGCTGGGGTTCCACCTTGCACCCCATTTTGATGCGTCTGGAAAGCCTGGTGTGGAGTGTGAAGACATGGTGTCATTTTAGCTTCTTTGAAGATAGTACCAGGACAGCTGTACCAGTGGTCCCCTCTTTGCTGTATGGTTTGTTTTGGTCTTACCTTGAAGCTGTCACTTGCTGCAAATTCCTTGGAATGCTTGTGTAGCAGTATGAAGCCAGCAACCCCCAGGAACATTTGTCCTCATTCTGGCGGTAGAACTTGGCATTTTTCAGTATTTCCCTTGTTTCCGGTATTTGCCATATGTCAGTCATCGTATTATATTACTACAAGTGAAAAGAAGGCGCAGCATTTTGTGGGCAAATTTCAAGAGTTCACTCTTGTTTGGAGATGAGATCTTCCTTCCCAGAGAGCTGGTCCCTCATTTTGATCCTCTTGACCAGGGGTCTCCAGACTTTTCTGTACAAGGGCCACATCGTATATTTTCCAGATTTTCGTGGGGGTCTCCCCCCAAAAAATCAGTTTTATGAATGTCATTTAAATGAGTGAATAAGTTTTACTTGGATTTTTTTTTGGTAATCGGCACGATATGATTCATATCAAAAGAGAAATGTGACATTTACAAAGAAACAATGCCATGCTTAAAATGAGAAATGATATATAATGAGTAAATATGTCAAATATTTTAAGTTGCTGCGGGCTGGGCAAAATCTTGTGGTGGGCTGGTTGCAGCCCCGAGGGCATAGTTTGGAGACCCCTGCTCTTGACTGTGGAATGTGGATGGGCTGGAAAGTGATTTTTGCCAGGATGGCCACGTTGGATGTCCTATGCAGACTGTGGTACGTATGGCCAAAATGTACCATCTTATACACACTTGCCTTGGAGTAAGCCAATTGAGCATAATGGGACTTCTGTGTAGACATGCAGAGGATTGTGCTATATGAGCCCCATTACCTCTTGCATTTCCCTCCATTTTGGTGTGTCCTTCCTGTCTACTATTTCTATTTCCTTTCTTTCTACATTTGTAGTGTATACCAACATGTCAAGAAACCTGGTGGGAAAATGAGTACCCAATTTAGCCAAGCTTCTGACTTGGCTAGAAAACCTAGAAAGTGAAATCTTGGAGCCCAATCCTATGCATATCTACTCAGAAATAAGCATCAATATAGCCAATAAAGCTTTCTCCCAGGAAAGTGAGGATAGGATTGCAGCCACCTCGAATCAGCAAATCCACTACATGTGGGGTAGATGGCACCAGCTGCTTCTAGCATACCTTGGGGGTAGATCTTAGGAAAAGCAGCTAGTGCCCTATTTCTGGAGATGGAGTTGCTTGCTTGCGTGCCAGGAGAACTGAATTCTTTGGGTCACAGGGAATGTTATGTCTCTGAAGCATAAGTGGGTTACCTTTGTACTCTTCCCATCTGTCTCATGCCTGCCTGAAATTTTTCCCCTTGTCTGCTTGTCTTCATCATTTCCATTTCCTATTTCCTGAATCCTAAGATTCTGGTAAAGGATACCGTTCTGAAGCAGCATGCCTGTTATCTGAAAAATGCATTTGTTTCTTGAGCACTTCGGATTCTGGCAAGCCTAATATGCTTAGTAGGAATGCACTTGATCATTTTGACTAGACTGGGGTTTTTCAGGTTTCTGATTGGCTTAGGCTCCAATTTATGTCTGTATTTTAAATCTCCCAATCTAGGAGACTGGAGAAGGTAGCAGAACAAAACTTGTGCATGAGATATCAAAATGGAAATCAAATGTAAATCTATCCAGTACTGCCTTTAGTCCTGAAAGCCAGACCAAAGAGGAAGATGTTAAAACGGTTTCAAAAAAATGTCCAGATCTAGGCCTAGAAACAGCTCGGGGGAAACAGAACAACATAATTATAGAGCAGCTGCCAGTTTCTGTTTGGGCTCATCATACTGTCTTGATGAAAAGATTGTGGGGAATGAGGAGGCACTCATGGTTGATTTTTGCCCTGATGTGAGGTGGGGGTGGGAGTAGGCAAGGCTGTGCGCATGCATGGCCCAAGGAGTGAGCCATCCCCACTCCTTGCCTTTATAGCTGGTGGAGCGTTCCTGCCCACTCTTCCCCCTTGCCCTGTTTTGCAGGCCTTTCCCTCTTCCCAGGTTTGAAAACCTAGGCTTCAGGGCAGTGATGTCATTCAGGGGGAATGGACCTAACGGGCTCCGTGGCTGGTTCCGGGTTCCCAACAAGTGCCAATCAAAAGTTAGTTCCTGTTCCTAAATCATTTGAATGACACCACTGCTTCAGGGCCCGTCTGCATGGCAGCTGTCCATAGGCTCTTTCATTGAACGCTGGAGTACGTTACCTCAGTTCTGTCCTTCATTCACAGCCTGTGCTGTGCCTGCAGTCCCTTGTCGGCCATGTGGCTGGGCAGTGGTGCAAAGTGGACTCAAAGCCCTGACATGCATTTAGGCTGCAAGGCCCCAGTGATTGCTGGAGAATATCTGGTGTGATCCCTGAAATAAAGACTATACCTGACAAGGGCAGGTATGTCCTTGTTTTGAGGCATTAAATGGGAGTGTGGGGGAGGGACAGGGGTGGTTTGTGCAGAACCCAAATAGTTTAGACCAGTGTTTCTCAATCTGTGGGTCAGGACCCACTAGGTGGGGTCATGAGCCAATTTCAGGTAGGTCACACAACACCTAGCGCAGCCATCATTGAAAATATGGGAAGATGGGGGAAGGTTATGTTTTTATTTTGCTTATGTGAAGGTTGTAAATAGGCCTTTTTCCTTTCTGATTTACTTTGCTATTGGAAAATGCCTGAGTAATCACCCAACTGATTGCTGCATTCTTAGGAAGCAGCAGGCTCTGGGGTCACAATGATGGCACTTCTGGCCATGACATCATTTCTGGTTGGTCCCAGACAGATTGTCATTCTAAGAAATGGGTCCTGGAGCTAAAACATTTGAGAACCACTGGTTTAGACTCTTCATATTCACCACTGACACGCTTATGAAGTGTCTCCTCCTAGTTCAAAGTTTTCAACTGTTACCAAACTCTTGCTGGTGAAATCTAGCACTGTTATGTTCTTGCTTGTTGAGAGCTTGGATGAAGTACAGGACACTGGTACCAGCGATGGGATCTACAAATGAACAAGGGGAACGCTGGACGGGATTTATGTGGGACTTACGCGTGATTGGCTGCCCGTCCGTAGCGTTCCGCAGCTGTCCTGGCCTCCGGGGGGCTGCCCCCAGTTAGCGCGCCCCCCACTGCTTGCCCAGGCACCTGGCGCAACCCTCACCTGTCCCCCGCGGTGAGCAGGAGCCCCCCGAGGCCAGGACAGCCGTGGAACGCTACCGACGGGCTGCCACTCAAGCGGAAGTCCTGCCTATGTCCTGCCCAGCGTTCCCCTTGTTCATTTGTAGATCCCATCGCTGACTGGTACCTTCTAGTCCTGTTTCTGGGTGTATGCGATGATTCTACAGAAGGGCAGTAAAAGCACAGAATTTTTTTTTTCAGTATAATCCTGCCTACTCATTGAGGTGATTGGAAGAGGCCCAGCTTTGTGTCCTCCACTCTTAATTGGTACTCAAAATGGGGCCTTCGTGGAGACCCAGATTGTGGAACTCCCTACATAGAGACTTGCCTTGCCTCTTCAGAGGTTGTCTTTAGAAAGCTGGTCAAGACCACATTACCTCCTTCAGTCTAGGCTGATAATCCCTCTGGTGTTTTGGTTCATTGTGTTTTTTTCTATTCTGGGTTGACTTTTTCCCTGGTCTCTTTTGGGGTGTGTGTATACATTTTGATGTATGACAACCTTAATGTCCTTTGATTGTTCACTTTTCATTTTTGTTACAAGCCACCCTGGATGTCATTTCTTTGCCAACAGATTATAAAAATAAATCCTTTTTCTCCAGAATCTTGTCCTTCCAACTTCCTCACTCTTATGGCCATGAAATTAGGCTTGAAAAGTACAGTATATAGGTAATGCCTGCTGAAATCTCAGAATGGTGGCTGGATAAAGATGAGAATTGGCATGTACCCTAAAGCATGGTGGAAATTATTTTGGCACATGTTCTCTGTCCTAAAAATAAATGCCTCAAAAAGTAGATGTGCGCATTTTCACTATGCTGAATGTTCACCAGTCTTCACTCCGTGTTTTTCAACAGCCGGTTGGATGTAGGCTCAGTGTTTTTGTAGGTCCTTTCTCTTCCTCATGTCTATCAAAGTTGGAATATCTAAAGCAAAAAGGCAGAATGAATTATGTAAAAATGTGTGTAAATTTGCATTACATTTACAGGTTGCACAATCCATTTTTTTAATTGGTGATGGATTTGATTGCTTGAACATCTGCAATTTCATTTTTACTTATTTTGCATAGAGTGTGCACGGCTCCGCTTGCTCATGAGGTCTGGTTTTATAATGCTTAGAGCTGCAGGAGTAATGTGCCCAGCTCTTGTTTTGTGAAAAAAGCTTCTGATGCTGTTCTGCATAAAATATTTAAAGTGCAGCAACATCCCTGTTGGTGTGTTGCTGAAAACATGCAGTCAGAGTTGTGGCCACTTGGGACACAAGCAGTAATTTATGACTGCAATGTATATTTTATGTGTCTTTAGTGCTTTTCCTAGTAAGCTAGCATAATGCAATGCAAAGCTTGAGTGCTAAAACATTTCCTTGCATCAGTGGCAGACCTCAACAAGCCAGTTTAGTCTCTGTTGTGACCATTCTAATCATCTGAATGCCAGTCTGTATTCCAGACTTCTCCAACTCTGGATTATGAGAAACTGAGCCACCATATTGGTGGTGAGGTTGACTGAGCTGTTCAACAGCAGCTTTCTCCCACTTCTTCAGGGTTAAACATTTTTACAGTGGACACATAAAAATCTAGGTCTGCCTCTCTTTGCCCCCAGGGGCTTGTTACTGCTCAAAAGATGGATGAGAGTTGCACTTGTAATGTTTATTCCAGCTTGTTGAATGGAGACTTGGAATGTTGGCAAGGCTTCTGCCATTGTTGCCTCCTAATTTTATTTCTCAAGATGTCATAGGCTCCTGGATGGCAGCCTCCAGTAATGTCTAGAGGAGAACAATAAATCCTGCAAATCTGTAAAGTCTTGGCGTAGTCATGGTGCGTCACTTGCAGAACATGGGAGGCTGCTGTATACTGAGAGTATTCCTCCATTTGTATCAGTTCTGGTGACTGGCTTTTTAGGGTTTCAGGCAGAGGTCTTGGCCACCTCTATCTGAAAATGTCAAGGATTGAACATGGAACCTTTTGCATGCCAACCACACTAAGCCGGTGGTTCCCAAACTGTGAGCCATGGCTCCTTGAATTGCTGCAGAAACCAGCCAGGGGACCCATGGAAGCCTCATGAAAAATCCACCATCCTACACAATGTACAGGATTGATGGAGGAGCTGCAGCCAATGGCCCAGTAGGCTAAGGGAGCCACCAGTCGAAAAGGTTTGGGAACCATTGCACTAACCTGCATCCTCTCCACAGTAAGTACAGGCATGCCCCGGTGTCCACTGATTCGGTATCCACAGTTTCAGTTATCCATGGATACCATGGATACTGGGCTGCCTGTTAAAAAGACAGGGGAACATTAAGCAAATCTTTTTTTTTACCTTGTTGCAGCAAATCCACTGAAGTTGCCTTTAAAAAGGCATCCCCGGTATCTACTGTTTCAGGTATCTACGGGTATCCAGACCTGGGTGCATTGCATGTCCCCTACAGTGGATCTCACCAGTCTGTTTTAGATATGAGCATGACTGTGGCTGCCTTCCAGGTGTGCCATCTCAACCCAGTTTGGAAGGTAGGGAACTCGAGAGTAGTTACTGCTTTGGTCTAATAGTTCCCTCTAGTTTTGGGAGGGAGATGAAAATACCCTATTTCTTTTCTAATGCCATAGATCTTCACTTACAGCCGTGGATTGATGGAGCTGAATGTCCAAATCGTAGCATGTTTCCCTTGTGTGATCCTGACCCAAATAAATAACTTTGATAAATGAAGGAAGTTCTGAAAGGGGGGGGGATTTCCAAACGTTTTGAGAAACACTGCAAGAGTGCTTTCTAGGGTTGATTTTCCACAATAAATCTAGGTGAGCCTAATCATATGGTGTATGGCTATCATATTTCACCCTAATAAGTCCCAGCCAAGAATCCAGAGAGAGGCTGTTCTTCCTCATGGCTCCTTTGCTATTATATTAGCAGATGCACATACATAGTAGCAGGCTGTGGGACTGGGAAACCGCAGTAGGCAGTAAAAGCCGATCTTGCTGTCTGTGGGTTGGCTGTGGACGCCTTAACCTCAGGAACGCCACGTCTGCCTGCTTGCCACCTTGGAACTGCCTAGTGCTGACAATTGTACTGAATCTCTAGGTTCAAAGCCAGGGTGCCTCCAAATACCAGGTGCTAAGGAGAGTGATGGCAGGCAAGGCCTCTTACCTTTCTGCCCTTCTTCAGGCTTCCCAGAGTCATTCATTTATAGGATTTTTATACTGCCTTTCAAAAAATCTAAAGCTGTGAACATGAAACATAAAATACATTAAAATAACATACTAAAGTTAAAAAACTTTTAAGTATCTAGATAACCACAGTGGAAAGTAGAACGTTGAATTGGGGTAGACCTTTGATCTGATCCTGCTGGCTTCTTCTTTGTTCTTGTCTTTTTAAAAAAATACTTATTTAACAAATAACAAAAAAAGTGGCAAATGACATGACCTTCACATTAAAGTATTAAACGTATTAAACCTGCGTATTAAACTATTACTTTGACTAACAGACACATACACAAACACATAAAATTGCCTATAAATTAACGCAAGCATAGAGTAGTATATCATTTTCATAAAAAACTGAATGTCCACTCCAGTCATCTTAGTACATAATAAAAGTTTCTTTCAAGCATTCCTAATAAAAGACATTTTCCTTTACTCATCATTCCTCTAATCTCCTCTTATCAGTTGTAATTGCTTTTTATTCTTCAAATCCACAAACCATTATATCATTTTTATCCTGCAAGAAAACAATAAGTGGCTTCTAATCATTTATACATGTATTTACTGACTTCTCTGTAATTGTTCCTGTATCATGGAACTGAACACACACCTTGTTAACAGGTGAATTATTCCAATGAACCCATTTGGAGGCTGTGCCTCCACTCTTGGCTCTCTCTTCCTCTTTACTTATACACTGGTATCCTGGATCTAGAAATCATCTTTCTGACTTGTTTAGGGTTCCCCCAGTAGCTACTTGATCCTGGGTTCTTCATAATTTATCCAGCCTCATTGCTGAGTTCCCACCAGTTGATGAGCAGCTGCCTAGAACCTGCCTCTGTTTTCCCTGGTGGTAATTATGCATTGCATGTAGTCTGGAACTGAGCGCATTGTAGCTATTGGTGGGCTCCCTTAGGTCAAGGGTCGGTTGTGTGCTATTGCAGACTAACCTGGGAGCTCTGGGTGAGGATGTTTCCTTGGAGATTCAGATAAGTCTGCTTGGTTTGTTTGCTGCAGCTCTCTTTGTTTGTGAGCTGATCTTCTTGGTTGCTATGTTAACTGCTGATAAATTAAGCAAACTTAAATAAGTTCCTCTTGCAACCAATTTTAACCATTACCCACATATCTCCTTTTCCTTGATTCCTTTAAGGACACATCTTCACTTAAAACACAATCCAAAGTGCTCGCTGGGCCAGCGCAAGTCCCTTGTGCCAGCCAGGGAGTGCTGCATATGTGCTGTAAGGCACATCTGCGGTGACTCTGGAGGAGGCGGTGCGCTGGATCAGCAAGGCCAAATCCAGGCCACACACTGCCCAGCCAAGATGAGGAAGCACCAGCCAGCATGGAGGGGTAGGGAGGGCGGAATGAGGGCGGCTCAGAATGGGGGGCGGGCTGGTGGGCAGGAGGGGGATGGGACCGGCCTCCAGCACTTAGGCTGGATCCTAAACCACCACCAGCCTGAGCAGTTTGGCATTATACTAGCGATTTTGCTGGTGCTGATTCGAGTAGCCCCATTGCATCAGACATGTTCCTTTACCCCGAGTTGCGTTCCAGCCACCTCCAACCCTGCACTACAGGCCAGCTGGCCAGCGCAGAATAGGATTGGGCTGCCCGATTGGTAGTGCTCAGCTGAGGCTGCTTGACTGACCTTCCAGATCTTTTTATCTCTGTGCTCTCCCATCCACAATTCAGTGAATGTGTGCTTGGTCCATGCCGCTCTTTCCCCAGCTTGTACCAAGGCATCGGCTGCCTGCCTGCATTTCCCCGCCATCATCCTGCTTAAGGTAAAGGACCCTTTCATTCCTAAATGCTGGACCTCATAAGTATCTGAGAAGAGGAGGCATGCTTGATGTTGTGCTTTTAAGAGAGTTTTCCTTTAGCAGTACGTTATGCCGTCTCCAAGATTGCGGTGACATTTCAGAATCTAAGGACTATAGATAACTGCATCGGTCTTTCAGAAATGTATGTCTCTGTTTTGGGAATCCCCACACACACTTTTACAGGCATTCACTCTTACACGCTAGCTATGCAGTTGTGACTCTGATTGGTTTCTTGCTCCCTGCCATTGCACTGCCCTGTGCGAGGGGGCCATTGTCTGTCCTGAGCAAGTCTGCACTGTGACATCTTTGCTGCCTTTTGCAAGTGATGCTTTCAGAATTGAGTGTGCTGGGTGAGGCTTTTCACATTCAGTACGCTTTGCTGCAAGATACGTTGCCAGATATGTCGCAAAATGCAATCCTGGCCTCCTTGGCACTTAGGCTGCCTTTAAATTATTCACAGCCATGAAATATTTACTCAAACCTTATATTGGTACTTGAGGTATTTAACGTGTGGAGCAGCAATGCAAAAGAGGGGCAGCCATAATTTTGACTCTGAGGATAATATCACATTGAGGTTTGCAGAAAAGAAAAAGAATTCAAAGCCAAAATGGGCCATGTGCCCAAAGCACCAATGGGAGGTGTACACAAAGGGTACAATTATCTTTTGTGTAGGGCCGTCTGCATTTGGGGTATCCACCCTATGATTGAATTTAGCATATTGCTGTCTGTCTGGCATATAATTCTGCATATTGAAAGGTATCTGGCTCCCCTCCCCCTTTTAAGAAGCAAGTTGATAGTTCCTCATGCTATAGCAAGAAACATGTAGGTAGAAACCAGAAGGGGATTGCATAAGGCTTCTAGTAATCGTACAGCAGTGAAGCTTTTTGTGCATGGCATAGCTCTCCATCTTTCCTCCATGACCACTTTCCTAGCATGACTTCATTCTACTGCCTCCTGCAGCCTCTCTCTGTGTGTGTGTGTGTGTGTGTGTGTGTGTGTGCGCGCGTGCGCACACGCACACGCACACGCACACACTGCCCACCTACATAATCTTTAATTTTGTCAATTAAAGAAATGCCAAATGCATTTGTTAACCAGAATTGTGGAAGTGAACAGTGCAATCCTAGGCATGTTTACTTGTAAGTAAATGCCTTTGTGTTTAATGGGCCTTAGTGTGTATAGGATTGTAGCCTAAGTGCTTTTTGGAAATTAAGCCAGTGGTATAGCAAACAGGCTTTTTGATCAGCCCTTGAAAAATGTGTGGGGCTCATGTATTCCATACCTAATACGCTCCAAATTTTGCAGTGAGATAGCAACCCGCATTCTTCTCCAAGGAAACTGAGGGCTGAGTCACAGACACCTGGTGCCTGCTGTCTCTCCATGCTTTTATTGCTTTTTTCGAATTCTTTTAATTACATGCTGCCTCACGAGTGGCAAATAAAAGCACCACTTTTATCTGTTGAAAAAATGTGTACCTCATATTTTCTCCCTCTGGAGGACTCAAAGGAGCTTATAACAAATATTAAAACAATCACTATGAATCTTTTTTTCTTTTTTTTTTAAAGAAGAATCAAACGGTGACAGCAGCATACTTTAACCCGGGGTAGGCAACCATTGGCTGTACATGAGCTACTTTACAAAATGCTGAAGAGCTGCTTGGGCAGGGTGCTCCCTTCTCCTGCCCAAGGGTGGGGCAGATACAAGCCCTGCCCTCGGCAAGAACATGCTAAAGCACACATAGAAATTAGCATCCCAAGGTTGCCATCCAACCGATCACACACAGAAAAAAACACACCTTAAAAAAACTGGGTACTGGGTTCCAGTACCGTCACTCAGGCCGCCTCCCATCAGGAGCTCTCAGTCTCACTCACCCAATTGAGCTCACACACACTATAGCAGCCTGATCACCTTCCATCCTGAACTGGGCAGGGATTCTCTTCCTGAGACTGCACAGGCTGGAGCCTTCGCAGACCCAGGGAAAGCCTGGGCCAAGTTCTACTATACTCTCTGCGTGCGCAGAACCAAGGAGTTGCTTGGTGGTGGCGGCAGCAGGAAGCTCCTCACAAGCGACTGGTAGCTCATGAGTCCCACGTTGCCAACTGCTGCTTTAACCAAAGCAAACGGAATCAAAACACAGAAAGCTGCAATTAAAGAGCCCAGAAAATGCCTGTTGAAAGAGCCAGGTCTTTGGCAGACAACTGGTAGGGAGAAGGCAAGGTGCATGTTAAATGGAGTTATAGAGGGTAGGGGTGCCTTCTGCTGAGAAGGCCCTCTCATATGTTATCCATCAGCCTAGCCTCAGAAGACCACCAGACATGCAAGAGGTCTTTCTTCCCAGAGCCTAACAGATTAGAGGATTCTTACAGAGGCAGGCTGCAGTTCAAAACATGATTGTAGTTTTCTGCTCATGGGTCAATACAGGCAGCAAGAATGAGGTGGTCAGAGTTCATAAAATAGCATAACATCAAACATTTTAATAACATTCCAGCCACATCCCGAAGTGGCGTCATTCATCCCACCACATGTGAATGTACAGTCCAGATGTGAGAACAGATTCCATTGAGTTTTGGGATGATGTGAAAGTGGTATGTATTGCATTCAATCTTGTGATGTCTCATTGACACACATACAAGATCTATTGATGCTTTGATGGGTCTGTCTAATTCAGAGCGTGTCCTCAAGTCATCTACGTAGAATGTCATTTTGTTAGGGAAGTTAGCTGGATTGGAAGCAGAACGTCAATCTCCTTGGTAGTGTTTGCCTGGCTGTTTCTGCTGCCTTGTGCAAAGCAGGAGTGCACCCTAGTGCCCACTGCAAATATTGTAGAACTTGGGGGTACGTTCCAGCTCTTTAAGTTCCACCACCTCTGGCCCATCATGCTTTCTGAGTCTGAGTGATGCAGTTGGACAGCAGGATGGAGTGAAATGTTTCTGTTGTGTTCACCTAGCACGATTTGTGAATTTCATTTTCATAGACCTTTCAGGGATTTAAGGAGATGCTAGATTTCTTTCTTTGTTTAGCTTGGGGGTGGGGGTGGGCGCAGGTAGCTAGAAGGGAGGAATGCATTTTTTCTGGCTGCTGAATCCTGTGGATAGCTCTGGCATTTCTGAAATTTAGAAATGTGCCATTGTAAACATAAAAGGAAGGACTATTCAATAGACTGCAGTGGGATCTTGAATAGCTACAGTCTCCACTACACTCCCTAAGCTAAAAGGAGCCATTTGTCTGTGTAGCTGTGCAATTACACTATTCTTCACTGGTAAGAAGTTGGACTGAGACTCTTAGTCTAACTCCATATAACTGAACTGATCTCAATTCCTATCTCTGAGTTTAAGCCACTGATTGCTAGTGGAATTCTATTCTTTGGCATGGCTTCTTCACAGAATCTTGATGTCTTGCTAGGGCAAGCAGGAACATCCTGCCTGGACTGTGCCATTGAGTCAAAAGTATCTCTGTTTAGGAGGAGAGATGAACACTGTGAAATTTTAGTTATTTATCTGAATCTATAGCCTATGTTAACTCTTTAGCACT
>JAJKFI010000120.1:66549-211756 GCA_029204185.1 Lerista edwardsae
TCTTTAGCACTGGGACCCACTTTTTAGAATGACAATCTGTCCTGGGCCCACTGGAAGTGATGTTACGGCCAGAAGTGCCATCATTGTGACGCCAGAGCCTGCTGTTTTCCTGAGAACACAGCAATAAGTTGGGCTATTTCTCAGACATTTTCCAATAGCAAAGTGAATCGGAAAGAAGAAAGCCAATTTACAATGTTGACACAGGCAAAACAACCACACAGGCCTCCCCCTTTCCAGCATCCCATCTTCCCATATTTTCAGTATGGCTGCTGTAGGTGCTTCATGACCCACCTGAAGTTCGCTCGCCACCTACTGGTGGATCTCAACCCACAGTTTGGGACCCATTGGCCTTTGCCATCCTGAAGGATTTGCGCATAACAACAAATAAGAACATGAATTGCCCAGTTTCAATTAAAATTTTTAATTTAAAACAGATTTTTATACAAAAAAAAATCACAGATATTAAATCATTGACTTGATTGTTTTAAGAAGCATAGAGAAGGGATGAACTCCCTGGAGAAGCCAGGATTTAACCTATGGATGGTTTGGGAGTGGAGCTTCTTGGATGACATAGATGCATTGAGAGTGACCGTTTAAGGAATCTATTAACACAAGCAGCAGACCTCTGGCAATGTGTGGAATTGGATAGGCGGAGCACTGCCCTGCCAGCTGAAGATATACGTTGACTGCATTGCTGGAGAATCGAACATGACTGCTATGAAGGGTCCCTGTATGTAAATGGTGCAGGGTGGGGGAATGGAGGGAGAGTTTTAATGTTGTTGAGGCCAGTCCACTGGTTCAATTAGACACCTGTACTTGTCATTACAAATATCTCTCTCAGTTGCTCTTTCTGCAGCTCAAGATCTCTTTTGTTGGATTTGCGCATGGGTGGAGGCTTTGGGCTGTGGAGGTTTTCCAATTCAATATCTGGCTCATTTTTGTAGAGGATTATTTGCAGGGCTCAGTGCTTCAGATTCCCCAGAAGAGAAAGCTGTGTCTCGACTTGCCCTTTGCAAACATTCCCTTAATAAATATGACAGCCTCGATCAGAGCCTTTACTTGCATTGTTCTGAATCTGCGAAAGCCAGTTTCATCACGAGTCTGACTAATAACAGCATCATTAATGTCCATGGCTCTTCACTGACTTTCATAACCAAACATTCAAAGAGCTTTCAAACTTTTGATAGCCGATACCAAAGGAAACAATTGTCCAAATGCATTTTGGAACTTAACCCAGGCTTGACCCAGCTCAGTAATCACAGTGTGCACCTGGCTTGTTGTTAAAATCTTTTTTTTTTCTTTATGTTTGAGATTATGGCTAATAAGTGTAGAACTATGGGGAGAAAAATGTGTTTGTGTACAGGTGAGCATGCAAATGTGCATTCCAGTGTTGCTGGTTCAGACGCATTGCATGCAGTACCCAATTGGATGTGTTGGGATGTATATCAGATTTCCAGACATCACTGCAATGCATTGAGACTTCAGTCCTGTACTGGGAGTAAGCCTCTTTGAGCACACAAGGACTTACTTCTGAGGAGATATGCATAGGATCGTGGTGCTGGACTACCCCATTGAGTGCAGTGGTTCTCAAACCTTTTAGATTGGGACCCACTTTTTAGAATGGTATTTGTGTTGGGACCAACCAGAAGTGATGTCATTAACCTTGAAGTGATGTCATAGCCAGAAGCAGTGTGGATAAAAATTGATGATTTTTTCGTTTAAATCGGATTTTTTTTATTTAAATCAGATTTTTTTTATTTTTATTAAATTTATTTTAATGAAATGCTTTTGGAGTAAAAATCCATCTAAAGATAGTTTTCTATTTAAGATAGAAATAATAATTTAGTTTATTCAACATGAAATGGAGCTTAGTTACGTTGCATGAGGCTATATATTCTGCAGTATTTACATTTTTGGTAAATTCATTCAATGAATCCAAGCTCTGCAAGCTGAGATAACATGCACTGCATTGATGCATTCACAGAATTTCACAGTAACCATGAGATAAATCATAAGACAAAGTTCAGGAATATTCCTTTATCCCATTGTTTTTCAAATCTATGTATGCTACAAACTGTAACTATGTGTGATTAACCTATTAACCTAAAATCGGTTCTGATATCGCTGTTTTACTAACCTGACAGCTTATTATTCTAAATAGGAAACCTTCATTTTGTTTGCAAATAATAATATTAAAGATTCTAACTATCAGCAAGAATGAGTCCTTACATTTAAAGAGCACCTGTCATTTCAGATCCATGATGGCAGTGCCTGTTAGTGGGCATCCACTCACTTGCTCCCCGCCATGTCCCTCACCTTGTTGTGTCACTGCCGCATCACCAGCCATCCCATTAAAGTGAATGGGACTGTTGGTGAGTCAATAACGGGTCAGAGGAGCTGCTGCTGCGGGACAGAGATGACAGTTGCTCTTTAAAAATTATGATTTAAATTGAGTTGATTTAAATCAAGCCTTTTTTACTAGTGATTTAAATTGTGATTTAAATTGACTTGATTTAAATCAAATCCACCCTGGCCAGAAGTGACATCATCAAGCAGGAAGTGCTATCATTGTGGCATAATAAACTAACTCCCTTGAAATGCAAATTGGCATCCTTGGACTGCAGCAATTGCACAACCATGAAACATCCCTGACAGAAAGCAAGATTAGGACAAAATATTATTATATGTAAAAGCACTGAACTGAAAACAATTTTTTAAAAAACAATCCCTCACTTGAAAATTCAAACTAACACAAAAGGAAAATAGCAGTAGAGAGCATCTTCCAAGATGGCTGTTCTTAGCTCTCCACAAACCACCTGGCATCATGTCGCAACCCACCAAGTGGGTCCCGACCCACAAGTTTGAATAACACTGCCGTCGACTTTTCTGCTGTGTGAGAGTATGCCTTCTTGCAGTTTGTAGTGTTAGTTTCACTGGGAAGTTGACTTCAGACATTTGCACCAGAGGATGCATGCATACTTTGGTGCTCAGTTTCCTGCCTGAGGTCCTTTATAATGTGTAGTGGCAGTCCCTCTCTCCTGGGTGACATTTCCTCTTTTGTACTTGTTCTGTGGAACTGGTGGGCAAAAGCACCCAAGTGGCATCTACTTCTCAGGAGTTGGTGAACAAAAGATCCCAACTGAGCTGTGCAGATGTGAAGGCATGGATGGCTATACCCAGATATGGATGAGGAGGGCTGC
The DNA here is from genome assembly GCA_029204185.1 of Lerista edwardsae. NCBI lineage: Eukaryota > Metazoa > Chordata > Lepidosauria > Squamata > Scincidae > Lerista > Lerista edwardsae. The sequence goes on from JAJKFI010000120.1 coordinate 69,750, forward strand.
TAGAGTTGGGGGTCTCAAGCTTGTGGAAGCTGGATCCTAAAGTACAACAAGCAAAAGCATTCATCTGTTAACCAGGCAATAGGAGGAGGCCAGAGTCCCAGTATGTTATGCTAGGCATGGCCAGATGGCCTCAGTCTGCCCCTCCCAGCTGTCCTCTGAATAGGCAGAGCAGGGGCTGCTTATAGAGAGGAAGATGGGCTTCTCTGTGTCCAGTTAATTCTCTCCCACCTCTTTGGACCCTAGGCTGAAGGCAAGATGCAGGTCCTTTGCTTCCCTTCAACCAGTTAATCTGCACCAATTGGGGACTTGCATCTGTGTGCTGCTCTCTGCTGCCAGTATTCACTGGAAGTAATAGGGCAACATGTATAGGGTGCCCTAGTATCAGTGGTGGAATCTACCTGCACTAACAACCGGAACGCAGGAAGTAGCTACCGGGTTGATTGGCAGTTCCTCCGCGCATCCTCGCTGCCCCCGCGGTCTGCTGCCTGCCTGCCTGCCTGGCTGAAACCTCCGGCTGCAGGCGTGCAGGGCGCAGGCGCGGCCAGCCCCATTCGCATATTGCAGGGGTGCGCGGCAGCGATGACTGCAGTGGGCAGAGCTAGCCCTACACGGAACAACCGGAACAGCGTTCCGGAGCGTCCTGGCTACATGACAGCAGTGCAACAAGGTTAAAAAAAAAGATTTGTTTAATGTTTCCTATCTTTAAAGAGGCATTCCCAGTATTCTCAGTTTCAGGAATCCATGGTGGGTTCCGGAATGGAAACCCCAGCAGATACCAGGGCATGCCTGTATATGCATTCCCCGATCCCTGTGGTCTGAGAGAACTAGCTTTTTTCATACATCCAGGATCTCCCCAGCATGGACAAATACCTGACCTGTTACAGTTCAGCCAATCAGAGTTGGGAATTAGGAGCTGTCCAAACAAAATACCCCAAGATGTCTCTTGGAACTAACTCAGCTGCTTCTTATCAGCTGAACAACAACAAAAAAGAAGCTAACCAAAAAAATAAGCAGATGAGTATAGGAGAGGATGTAGAAAGCAAGCGTGGCATATGAACATCTCTAGAGAGAATGTTTTCTCTACAAAGCTGTCTGCAGATATAGCTCCAAATGAATAAGGTATTTTATTTCCTTATGGGACGGTTCTTTTAACCAGGAGTTACTACACTTGAATCTGCAAGTGTAGTAGCTGACCCAGGAACCCCTTTCATGAGGCTTTGTGACAATTCCAAACATTTGAAGTGTTTGCTGCTATGGTGGCGTGTGGCGTATTCACCCACCAGAGAGCTGCTGAATGAGCACAGAGAAGAGAAGATGCACTAAATTGCAAAGTCCTGGGTGGCTATACTCAGTTTCATACCTGGACATGAAGTGATGCCAAAGCCACAGATCTATATAGGAGAGATCTGTGGATCCTTAGGGAAGACTCAGTTGGGGAGGGAGGGAGAGAGAGAGGGGATGCATGGGTCTGCAGAAGTCTTATTGTATCCTAAAAGATTTGTCCCATCCAGCCTACAACCGATTTGAACTGTTGCCTTCTGGAAAACGGTATGAAGTTATTAGGACACACACAGCACGATTTATGAACAGCTTTTATCCCAAGGCTGTAATCATGTTGAACAATGAACTCAGAAAATTGCCAGGAACAAGATAATAAAGCATTTTCTATGGTATCGAGATTCATTGTTCATCTTGCTGCTTGTTGCGTCCCTGAGTGAAATGGTATTGTGTTTTTGCCATTTTAGATATTTATTGATATTTATATGGATGTATGGGTTGAGTGGATGATGGTTTTGGTGTTGTGTGTTGTTGCTGAGTGAGGAGGTTGTGTGGTCCTCATCCTGGAGGGCTTCAAAAGTTTCGTTGTACATTTATGGATAATGACAAATAAAGTATCTAATCTAAAAGAAAGCCAAAATGCTTTCCAGGGGAGATTTGCAAAGCTGCAAATTTGCAAAGGCAAGGAGGATTTGCAAAGCTGTCCAGTGGGCACTGAGTTGTGGCTTAACTGGATTTCAGAAGGGAGGTATGGGGAAGAAAGAAAAAAAGAAGAGGAGAAAGAAAAGATGAATTATCTTCCTGTGTGCCAGGGTTCACACAGAGATTCAGGGTGGATGAATGAGAGAATGCTGCCTGAGATGGCACCAGTGGTCAAACCTCAGACACACAAAGGGTGGGCGGAAGAAGAAATGCACTCTTTGGGGCTCTGTGGCCAGACACTCCATAGTGAGTTTGACTACGTGGATTCTTCTGTTGGATGAGCACATCCTGAACCATCCTTTTGTTCTTGACGGGTTTCTGTTGCCCTTTCCTGGGGGCAGTGGTTTTCTATTGGTGGGAGGTGGCGTGACTAAGCCATGGTTGCTCATGAGACCAGTGTCTGTCTGAATTAAGCATAAGAGCTCTAATGGAGTTGTCTGTGAAATGGGTGAAGTGAGGTGTCAAAGGGACTCCTTGTGACTCCAAATGGTCCTGTTCACCTTAAAGTTGGGAAGCTTCTATGATTGTGGCATTGTTTTACAGCTCTGAATAGGATGCCTCCTTCATGCTAAGGAGGAGGTGGAGAGTTGCTGCCAGGAGCCTGTATTTACCTTTTACTAAAGGCTTGTGGGACCGATGCTCCCTTGGCAAAACTTGCCCAGAGACAACATGTGTCTATTCTAGGATACTTAACAGCACTATCCAAAGCTGCTCTCGTGCCAGTGCAGCTGTCCCTGTGCCAGTTCAGAGTGTCACAAACCTGCCATGAGGCACATTTACCGCTGCTTGGGAGCTGGATGGGCTGTGCCAGCCTGGCATCTCCTCATCTGAACCCTGTGCCAGCCAGCACAGGCAAGGTTGTACTGACCTTGCCTGTACAGGCAGTACAGGGTCTGGGAGAAGATGGCGGAGCAGCATTTTGGAGGTGGGGAGGTGGCATTTCTGGGTAGAGGGGGCAGAATGAGGTTAGGTTCTGGGACGGGAAGGGATCAGCTGGGGTGGCGTGTGCCAGCCCGACCAGCGTCACATTGCCTTTCTTGAATTTGCGCCAGCTATATAGCTGGCACAGATCCAAGAAGCCCCATGGGGTGGCAGGGTAAGGGGAAAAATGTCCCCTTAGCCTGTGGAAACCTTCAGCCTACTCCTAAACTCCATTAGATAAAGCACAAGCCATGCGGCTTGACTTTGCCAGCACAGTTTAGGATTGGGCTTCCTGTCCATTTGTTTGCACGTAGAACCATGTGCACAGGTTAATGTGCATGTTGGGGCAACACAAATAATTGTGGCATCTTCAGGCAAACATCATGAAATATGGATGGAATTTTTTCCTTTTAAAATATTTGCATTCTTCCCCATTGTATTTTGGTAACAGATTCTTATTTCCAGGCCATTTCTCCCCCCCCCCCTTTGGCTTAAATCTAGGCAATTATCCTCAATTATCACTCACAGATGCTTGTTTTCCAACCAAACATTCGGGGTGGCGTAGAGGGATAATGTTCTGAATGAAAATCCAATAAGCCAGAAATAACCATTCATTGGCACTAACCTCAGTGTTAGCTAGCTTTTTTCCAGAAGACATCAATACTCATCATTACTTTGATTTTTAAAATAAATATTGCATAATCTCCCATCAATTTCATCAAGCACTGATTTTGATAAATTTGTGGTTGGTTGTTCTTGCTTCCGAGCAATGCCTCTTATCAGCACATTTAAAGACACAGCTATGAAATAGAGTTGCAGTCGGCGCATAGGGGCGGATGTATGTTGAGTCCTGCGGTGATGCAGAAAATAAAGACAGGATTGATGGAGGAACTCTGGACAGTGTAAGATGAGCGGGTTTGTCTAGCTTAATGCCCAGCAGCTGGTCTTCAAACCCAGTTCTAACAACTGTCTCTCTTAATTTGTTTTTCTTTTCTGTTAGCCTATCATTTCAGGTCATCCAATGAAATAGATAGGCTGGACATTTAGGATGGACAGGAGGAACTACCTTGCACAGCATAAAATTCATTTTTGGAGATTGGACCCCAAACATTCCAGGCTTTTAATCATAGGGAAAAATTCTTCCTGTGTTCAGCATGTGCGTCTGCAGACATACTGAGCATGAAGAGAATTGGAGTGGATTAAGTGGTGCTTTATTGGTGCTGCTTAGCATATTTGTTTTGTAGGACAAATGGTTAGCATAGTCATTCCTTATGAGCCCCTCACATGTTCCCTCTCTGCAGAAAAGATACCTGTAGCATGTGAAGAACATAGTTCTCTTCTGCAGCGTGTGAAACGACTCTGGAGGAATGGGGTCAATACGTAGGTCTCAAGCAATGAGAAAACTTCACTGCCGGGTGCCCCTTGAGAAGAATGCCCTTTTTTTGGAATCTGAGGAACCTGAGCAAGGAATTGCCTACCCATGGCTCTCATTCAATACAAGGCCTGTTTGCAGAGAAGGGGCTGAACAATGAAACTCGTAACCCTTCTCAATGGAATTTGTTCTCTTAGAGCTGTGAAGGAGACAGGGAGAGACATCTTGGTTCCCTGCTCCTATTCCATTACTTGGCTACCTTTTGAGCAGTCCTGGGTGGATCTGGTCCCTTGTCTGACCTCCTTAAGAACATAAGAAGAGCCTCACTGGATCAGGCCAAGGGCCCATCTAGCCCAGCTTCCTGTATCTCACAGTGGCCCACCAGGTGCCTAAGGGAGTTCAGTAAACAAGATGCTTGCATCCTGTTGCCACTCCCTTGCACTTGGCACTCTGAAGTAGCCTACTATTCATCTTCATCTACTATTCATCTTCATCCTTCATCTTGGAAATTTTTTACCAAGCCTTTCTTCTTGGGCTTGCTCCCATTTTGGCCACTGTGCTACTTTGAAGCAACTGCTGTCTTTCCTTCCCAAGGTCCTTTCCTTCAATACCACCGCACCACCCGTACTGTGATTCTCGTCCTAAGATTCTGACAGCTGTAGTCCTAAGAAATGTCATTTCCTTTTTGCCTTGGATTCTAGTGATTCCCTTTCTAGTTATTTCTCCCTGACTCATCTGCACTGTTGTGTCTTGGGGAACAAAGCACTGTATTGATCGTTATAGTTCTGCAAGAGGAAAAAGAGAAGATGACTTCTTTTTGGTCCTGATGTGGCAGATGGCTGAAGAACAAAGATTTGGAGCAATTGCCATAGGCCACAGTTCAGACAACTGGAACACACATGCTGCACATGTCTTTCTTGAGCATTAGTCCATCTTTCTCCCTCTGCCATCCGAGTCCCTGGTGTTTAAATTGTATGCCGATTTAAAACTGCACATGTTCTATTGAAGCTGAACTCAAGGAAGCATTCAGCAAAGCTGGTTTTAGGTTAGCAGAATTGTTCTGAAAAAATGCCCAACAAATGACAAATAAAATCTTGTCAAGTTTTGGATGTAAGCTTTTTTTCTGCTAAGCTTTTTTTTGTTTGTTGTAAGATTTTTTCCAATCACATTGTTTTTGAAAGGATTTCAGTATTTTGAGAGTCTGCTGCCTCATACCAGTTTGTGGCTTGGCTCTTCTCATGTCTCACCGATCCGCTGCTGCTCAATCATCCTTTTGTTTTGGGGGGGTTTAAAACTGGCATCTCTAGGGGAAGGATGCATAGAAGAAGATTAGATGCTTCTGACTTGGGAAGGTACTGTAATCCAGCTGATAGGGCAGGGTGACCCAGGAGCACATTACTCTAGGAAGATATCCAGGATGCAAGCCGTGTAAGGACTAAGCCCTCAAAAACTGGAGCAGCACCCAAGGCAGTTTCCTCCCGCACTGGCTGAGAGCCATGCGCCAGTAGGAGCTCAAAATAATTTAGCCGAACCCCACACACACAGCTTTTCCTCCCCCATCAGCTGAACAACCTTTCACGAAGTGCAAGAGGTCTCACTCAGACGGTGACGTTGTGGCAATATCTGCCTTGTCTGAGCTCTGTTTAGGCTTTGGAAAATTGTCCTTTCAAGCACGGTAGCCCCTGGCTATTCCCCCACTCCTGAGCAGTGAGAAATTATTTTCCTCCTCACGATGCAGTGTAGTGACATCCTGTCAGGCTGGCTTAGCATCACTTTGGAAGTCCTGTGACATCTTCTCTTGCTCTCAGATGCATCTTTCCCCCGCAGGCGCAAGAGCGTATCATGGCTGATATATCTAAGGAGCAGTGTCGGGGTTGGTCCTTCCTGCCATTGAAATGACAAGCTGTGTTTGGAAGCGAGGCTGCTTTGCATCTTTTGAATTTCAGGGTGCTTTAGGATGAAGGCAATAAATATCTCTCATTCCAACCACCAGAGAGAGAGAGAAATCGCCCTCCAGCTTTAAAGAGGGTAAGAAGCTTGGGCATTTTTTGTTTTTACAATGCTGGACCATTCTCCTCCAGTCCTCCCTTTTAGGATACTATCAGTTTAAGTGTTTGGGGTCAGTTGTAAATGGTTGCTTTGGGGTTTCTGTTGGGTTCTATCTTGGAAGCAGAATTATAATAGTGGACAATAGAATGAGTTATTCAACAATGAGGTTTGTACCAGAGCCTTATTGATCAGTGAGGAATGTCTTTGTTTTTATAATGTTCTTGAGGGCTCTTATCTAAGCAAATGAAATTTGGTTTTCAGTGCAAAATTCAGATTCTGTGGCAGTCAATTTAAAGACGTTGTTTCTCACATTGGAAACCAGCCGAGAATATAAAAATGCTGTACTGTAACGTCATGCTGATCTCTAAATGAATGAAGCCTTCCTAAAGTGTGTGTGAAATTGCAGAAAGGGAGGAATTGGATGGCATGACCCTGTCTCTTAAGGTCCAAGTTCTCAGTCTGGTTATTGATTTAAACCCTTAATGCAAAACTTTTGTCACTTCTGGCATTGGTTTATGGAGCCTGAGAACCAATGGGTTTTCAGCCACAAGAAAAGGAAACCTCCATGCTCTCCTCCCTACTTGGTCCTTTAGAGCTCCCACTCCTTGGGTTAGAGCCAGCCACATGAGGTTCTGATTTTGAATCATCTGTTGGTATGTGTAGGAAGGGCTTCAAGTAGCCGAAAGAAGAATAATTGTTGCTTTCTTCTTTAGCTACTCTACTTCTCAGTGGAGGACTGATTGAAAAGGTATCTGTATTTTCATCTTAGCTTAGGACAAGGATCACTGCTGTGTTTTTGGGAAATGTGATGAGCGAAATTCCTGTGATTTCTTGGGAAATCCGATGAGGATCTTGAAAGCCCTTTCTCTCCCATGTGACCTTGTGCCTGGATGTGGTTTGGCAGCATGGCAGCCTGTCTCTCTATTTCAGAATGAAGGACTGTTCCGTCGCCTCGTCAACAAGCTGGAAATAGTTGGCTAGTTTTGGTGAAGCTATCCTGGTGTCTCTGATGGGCCTTTGTGCCATGCAGGTATATTTAGAAGAGACGGACTCTAAACTCAGGTGTCTGAGCCTGACTATATATCGATGATGGCTGTCCAACACACTCAGTCTGTGTCAGGCATAGTTTTCCAACAGGCTGCAGTAGCTTATAGCCACGTCAGCTGGTTATGGGCATGCTGCCACTCTGTGCCAAACTCAGCTCCTATTGGCTTTTGGCATGCCAACACCGATGTAGATTTTTGAGTCTGGCTTATGGTTGCAACGTGCACAAAAGACTGCCTTGTTGGGTTGATTTGATGAGAAATAAACATGAACTGCCTAAAACTTTTGCTGCTACAGGCTGAGAAGGTCATTGTGAGTTGGCCCATAGAAATGGAAAGTTGGGAGATATTTTCCCAGGAAGGGGATTCTCAGTGGCACTAGAAATAGCTGAAACAACAGAGAGAAATGGAACCTCCTAAAATAAATACAGTAGTGTGCATTAACTTCTATGTTTGCAGGCAGACAGGCCATTTTAATTTGTCTCATTAAAAACACAAACATATAAAGAGACAGATCTGCAGAATTTAGATGGGAATCTTGACTTACCTGGAGTAACACTTACCTGGAGTAAGTCCCACTGAACTTGGTGGCATGCTTCTAAGTCAAGGTGCATAGGATTGCATTATAAACCTGTGAGATTGGACATACAACAACTGGACATAAAACTGATACATTTTAAAAATACCTTCTGTTAAATAAATTTGGGGGATAATTTCCAATAGTACTTCTAGATTACATGGGTATACCCAAAACATTAGAATGTACATGCCTGTTGAAGGGCAAACTTTCAACTGGAAATTAATCCGCAGAATATGCCTCTTTTCTAGAGAACAAATATGTGTTGTGTGTGTATGTGCCCCACATTAGATTGGAATGCATCTTACGGCACACCTGTTTATTCACCAAGCCTCACTGCAAGTGGCAGTCAGCTGGGCCATTCATTTGGCCCACTTATATAAGAAGAGCCCTGCTGGATCAGGCCAAAGGCCCATCTAGTCCAGCTTCCTGTATCTCACAGCGGCCCCACCAGGTGCCCCAGGGAGGCATGAGGCAACAAGATGCTTGGATCCTGTTGCCACTCCCTTGCACCCAGGACAATTACACCTGCATTCATTCCCAGATACGGCTAAAAAGCACATGTGGTCTCAAACACTTCCAACACTGAAACCCTGGAGATTACTGCTAGTCAGTTTAGGCAGTCCTGAGCCACAAGGTCTAGTGTCTCATTCTGCATGACAACTTCAGGTGTTCATATGTAATTTGTGGAGCACTCCTCAAACTATAATCTGAAACCTGTTTTTTCAGGGCTCTTTGAACAACACAGAAAGGTCGGAGCTAGTTCTTAGTGCAGCGGTTTCCAAACTGTGGGTCCGGGACACACCAGTGGATCATGAACAATTTTTGGTGGGTTGCGAAACTGACAAGGTGGATTAGGTGGATGTGCATCAAGGGTTAAACAAGCTGCTACTTGGAGGGGGGTAGCAGTGCTGTCTAATAATCATTCGAGCCGCACCCCTTGCTATTTATAAATTGGGCAGCAGACTCTATGGCTTCTGAATAAGTTTGGGAACCGCTGATTTAGTGCACACAGCCAGTGTGTAATGATTTGTTGGAGAGTTGCTTTGCAGTTAAGATTCCTATCCACAGAAAGCTTGAGAGAGTGACTCCAAGGACCTGCAGCCATAGTTTCATTGCATAGTTTCATGCAATGTCTGAAATACTAAATCCAGTCCAGGGGGTTCCTGTAGCTGGTTCCTCTTCCTTCTCTAACTCCATTTGAAATTTCTCCCATCAGAAGAACGGCCGTGCCTTTGGTCTATTGATTTCTCATTGGTCCGTGCCATGTACTGAAGTTAGAGCTGTCCATTCATTAGGCACGGTGATGTGGGCTGCAGTGGCGGCACATTATAGGGGGAATGGGAGGGCAGCAGATTTGGGATGCCCTTCACCCTGAGTCTCCTGCCACCATGGCCTCCCTCCCGGTGGCACTGGGTCATGCCGTTGCTGCCTGAGGTCTACATTAGTCTCCTGTGTGCATATTATGGCTGTTGCTTTGGAGACATTTGGCTGTTGCTTTTGGAGTATATACTGACATACTTCTTCTCCAGAGTGAGTAAGTAGATGTATAAATCTGCAAGATGAGCATCATCAGTTTCTGGGCTCAGACACTTTTCTGCCACCTCATTAGGCAGTGGAGAAAACAGCATTTGTTCTGAACAAGCTCAGAGCAGGGCACTTTCCCATGACTCTAAGTATTCTCCCCTCCCCCTATAGCATACTCTTTAAAAATGTATGAGTATGTTTAATATGATGTGTAGCCTAGGCTGAATTTTAATTATAGTCCCAAGAAATGTAATTTCTAAACTCAAGTGATCCAATGAATTATGTGCTTTTTTTTTTTCCTGTGTTCAGGCCATGTTAAATCTCTGCCATTTTTACTATCCAGAAATAAAGCAGCTGGATTCTTCTCGGGGGTGGGATGTAGAATCTCTTCCTTGTGCCAAAATACTGGGGGTTAATATACATAAAATGGGATGGTGTGATTTAATCACACTGGCTAGGAAAATTTTTTAGAAAGATCCTGGCAATTATCAGGCTGTTTGTATTCACCAGCATTGTACAACTGACTCACAGATGTTTTTGTAGCCCTTGTTACTGTACAAGCCTCCCTCTCTGTCTCCATTTTGTCCATGGCTGACCTCCTTCTTTCTAATGTCTCTATCTTTTGATCTTTCCTTAGCAACCAAGATGTCACAAGTGTTACCAGCACCCTGTCAAGCAGCATATAGAATTTCACACATACAAAACCAATATTGAATAACGCTACATGGCATTGCTGAGGTAAAACCCATCCCTAATGTCTCTTCAATGCTTTGGACAAGCCCTTCCCTGCCAAATCCTTAGTTTTTCAACAGTCTGAGGCTCCAACGGAAAAGAAAATCACCAGTAGCCCCATTTTAGACGCTAGAGGCAAAGTCCTTCCTGATCCCAATAGAGCACCGGCTCTAAAACCAATTTAATCTCAAAGCAACCCTCATTGAGCCAATTCTGTTAGAACGCCAAGGGCGTTCTCTGGTTTCATGTCTGTTCTGAGGCTTGTGGTTCCAGAATTTGTATCTGTGACAATTAAATTGAAGAGAAGAAGATGATGGTCTCCTAATAGATTTGCCAGGTTTTCAAAATGACAATAAGGGACACACAAGTATCGGGACACTGCTGTACACAATGGTCACAGACAATGGCGTAGCTAATGAAAGAGCAACCCAGTGCAGAGAGCAAAATGTTACCCCAGAAGTGACATCACACCTGGGCTTTTTTTTTAAAAAAAATGAAAAATGGAGAGGTGCATCCTTCCCCAGCAGCATGCCCCCTCCTGCTGCCCCCAAGCATGCAGTCACCTCACAGTCATACTCATTCATATTGTTCACATTTTTATACTACCCTTCTTCCATATAAACATCAGAGCACCCAGTCAAAAACACATTCACACTCAGAACCAAGGGAGGGAAGTGGGGTGGGGGGAAAGATCTCCAACCAACCAACCAACCAACCAACCGTATTTATATACCGTTTTTCAGCACAAAGTTCACAAAGCAGTTTACAGGCAAATAATAAAGTTAAAAGGCTCCCTGTCCCAAAAGGACTCACAATCTCTTTTTAAAAAATGCAGACCAGCACCAGCCACTAGAAAAGACACTGTGCAGGGGTGAATAGGGACAATTACTCTCCCCCTGCTAAATGTAAGAGGAACTCCACTTGATAAAAGTGCCTCTTGCCCAATTAGCAGGGGTAAATATAAACGATAGATCTCCATATAAACCCAGTCCAAAAAACACATTCACACTCAGAACCAACGTTGGGGGTGGGTGGGAGGGAAGGAAAGGAAGACCTCCTTACAAACTTAGAAGCCTGGAACTTCACAGCCCCTCTGCTCTGCTCTGCACCAGGCTGCAAACTGAGTGTGAAGAAAAGGCTGGGGGCGGGACCTTGCACTGTGAGAGCCAATAAAGGTAAGAAAGACAAGGAAGGGTGAATGACTTTGAGGGTAGCCAACAGAAACAATGGCTCTCAAGAGAGCAGCAGGGATTGTAATTCTGAAACGGGATTTCTCATGTCCCGTTTAACACTGATACAGGACACCATTTTAAAACCTGAAATACGGGAAGTCCCTTGGAATAAGGGACACCTGACAAGTCTGTCTCCTAACTATTGGGTATTAAAGGGTTAGCAAAATCTCCATTGTAGTTACTAGGGTGAGTGTGAATGGGGACAGAGAGGGGACATATATATAGCAAGAACCCTTGAAAGGGGAGAAATATCTTCCTTCACTGTATTGGAGTGGTCCAACCCATGGCCCTGCCTTAAGAAGTAATGCTGCCGAATTGAAGCCAGGGGGCGTGCTTAGCGGCCATGTTTTCGTACTCAAAACAATGCTGATTCCAAGCATTTCACATTGCTTTGCGCGTACTGTTTAGGACTGAATATTTTACTCCTGAAGTAAAAACTTACGAAAATAAAAACGTGTGATCGTGTAGAAACATTATTATACACACAAGAAATTGCACAGCTTCAGAAATAAAGTACTCACTGAACTGTAGTTTTATTGAGCCTATGTAATGAGAATACATGAATCTTTCCGTGGAAATTAAGTCCCATTTTTCGTACAGCGAGTCGCACACCCGTATGCAGAACACGCAGGCATGATTAAAAGGTTTTACACGCGTGCAGGGAGATTTTTAATTCGTGAATACGCGGCAAGCCTCCTCCTTCGCAGCAATGATCTGAGTCAGCCATCTTTTTATACCCACGGCTTCAAGAAAATGACGTCATGCCGTCTCCAGTGTATATAAGCCTCTTGGAGTGGTCAGATTTTGCTCCCACTGCAGTGGTGTGTTTCAACACAGCCTTTTAGTATTTCTCATAGTAGCGGATGTGAGTTATTTCCTTAAATTGGTGTACTTCCTCTCATATAAGTAAGTGCTAGATTTGCCCCTTACCCATCACTGTTGCTTGTCATTGTAGGCTCGCTTTCTCTTCCAACAGTCTTGCCATTCAAAAACAAACTTCTATTTTTTGTTCTATAGAATTTAATGGCAGCCACTGAGACTCACACTTGCACTTACCTTTATAGCCCTGTCTCCCTAAGTTCTTTTTCTTGGTTATTGAAGAGGAGCTATAGTAGGTGTGAAAGAATAAATAATATAATATATACTATTTCAATTCGTCCATAAAATGTATCTTTTTCTTTAACTCAAAGAAATATGTTTGCTTGAGCCATCCTAAAGTGGGCTCTCCACTTCTGTGATCATTTTAATTCCTGCCGTTTGCATTAGTTCCATTTTGAGCTTGTTGTGTTTGATTGGAAGTTAGAGGTCAAATGTTCCTCCATTTATATTTGCAGTGGGTATAAATGTTTTGCTGGTATACGTCTATGTGGCTCCAAATGTGGCTCCTGCATTGCTTTTACTGCCAGTCATGGGATTTCTGGTTAGAGTGAATGGAGGAGGAGAGAGGTCCTGCCCCCCTAAGAATTGCAAAGAAAATAGACAAATGCAGAATTATTGGTCTAGGCTTATCATTCCAATGGGAGACCACTGTTAAGCGACTTCCTTGCAAACAAAAAGGATGCATGAAGGGGTTCAACACTGGGAGTCATAGTTTATCTACAACTTCTAAACTAAGGGCACAGTCCTAACCGGGCGGAACACTGGCATAGCGCTCTTGCACCAGACCAGCGCAGTCACAAATATGCCATAAGGCACGTTTGTGCCACGGATTTGGTCACTGAGCCAGCGCAAGAAGCAGCACTGGCTCATGGGTGCCACTGCCCCATCAGCTGTGCCCGTCAACCACCGGCTCACCTCTTCTGGCGCAGGGTTGTGCCAAGGGCGCACTGAAGGCGGGCAGGAGGCATAATGGAGCAGCGCCTTGGGCAGAGATGGGGTGGAGATGTGGCACATCTAACCCCCCCCATGCCTGGGTTGGGTGGCCTTGGTTCAGGCCGTTCCTGGCCACGTGGACTTGCACCAGCTTTTTGCGGGCGCAGATCCGAGCATCCCCATGGCATCCCCTTCCGAGCAGCTCTTCAATAAGCTCCTTACCCTGAGGCAAGGGGAAAATATTCCCTTGCCCCACGCTGAGCTGCTGCTGCCTCCTAACATCATTAGGACCTGTGCAGGTAAGCCGGCCTGCCTATTCCAGCACAGGTTAAGATTGCACCCTAAGGAGTCTACCTCAACACAGAAGCTGTACCCATTTGTCCTCAAGGTTTTCAGGACAACTGGACAAGACAAATAAAACATTGGTTCACTGATAGCTTGTTATATGAGTGGTCTGGCAGAAATCCAGCTGGCAGTGGAGGCTGTTTGCAATGCTTTGCCTCTCTTGCAACAAAGACACCACACTGGGTTTATTCCTTTTTTTGCTCCTAATGAAGACAACCGGCTATGATTCTCAGAACTGAGGTATCTCAGGCCACATGATTGTGGCGGAGTGCTTTTGGCCAATCCCTGTTTTCAGTGGTTCTATGCTTATGATAGTTGTCTTAGCAGGTCTTTTGAGAGCTGAAGCTTCATCACGAAAACACTAAGCATTGTTGGATGAAAGCGGAAGGATTTTCACAACCGCGAATGCATGGAGAGCAATCACACAGAATCAATTAGGCAAGAGTCTAGAAATCTTGTATGGCTATGATTGTGGATCATGTTTTGGAACCTGTCTTTTTTAAGTCTGTTGCTCATCCTTCAGAGTCCTGAGTATTTTGCCCGTTCTCAAGCTCTCATGCATATAAGCTTTTAAAATAGTTTTATAGTATCTGTTAATAGTGTGGTATCTAAATATTATTTAATTAGCCATGGAAGTTGTGTTGTCTTTGCTCCTGCCCATCCCATCACTACCTGAAACAGCAAACCACAACATCCTGTAGTTCTTGACTCGTATCTTTTTATCTTCAATAATTTTCACTCCTAACAAGCTTCTTCAGATTGCAACGAAAAAAGAAAACAGTTGCCAGATTGATGACAACGTACACAGTTTCATTTGGAAACAATTGCTATAGACACATGAGATATAGGTGACACCACTTCTTTAAGCATCATTGTAGTATTTAATGCTGAAACCTACCAGTTTTGGTGACATGTTTAAAATTCATAGTCTGTGCTTAATTTCTAATATGGTCATTACTGCCTCTAATATGATCAGCTCAAGCCTGCCTGTAAGTTCAAGTTCAAGGTACCCTTGCATCACATCTTCCAGGAGTGAGCCCTCACACTGGAAAGTGGACACACCTTGGGAGCTGAGTTCCAAGTTGAGCCCTTGGCTCACACTTTGGAAGGGGAAAGAAAGCAGAACCTATTTGCTATTTGAAGAGGCACCATGAATTTTAAGGGTTGAAATACCCTATCTCAGTAGTTCCGAAACTGTAAGTTGGGACCCACCACTGGATCGCGAGCTAATTTCAGGTGGGTCACGAAGCACCCAGGGCAGTCATATTGAGAAGATGAGATGCTAGAAAGGGGCAGGGCTATGTGGTTGTTTTGCTTGTGTTATGGTTGTAAATAGGCTTCTTTCCCCTTTCTGATTTATTTTGCTATTGGAAAATGGCTGAGAAATAACCCAACTTATTGCTGCATTCTCAGGAAAGTAGCAGGCTCTGGCATTACAATGATGGCACTTCCAGCCATGACATCACTTCTGGTGGGTCCCAGACAGATCAGGATTCTAAAAAGTGGGTCCCACTGCTAAAAAGTTTGAGAACTACTGCCCTACTGAATGTGCTCAACAGGAAAGCTGCAGGAAAAGATGACCCGCCCACATTTTAATATATATCTCTGTACTATTCCAAATAGATTCACACTTGCATGTAAGTGTGTGCACATGCATACTGTTTATTATATGCTGCAGTGATGGCCCAAAACCAGCAAGGATAGACCCAGAAATAGTAGTTTGTTGGATTGCAGCCACTCATTAGGTGACTCAGAATTAGAGAACATCCAAAGATAATTCCAGAGATGTGTTTAACGAACTAATGAAATTCTCACAGACACATTGGGGCAGGAGGGGGAGGAACCTTAACAACATAGACTGCAGCCTAGCAACAGCATGATGTACCAATAGAGAAACTGGAACAGTAAATTCCTCTGGGGGAAAAACAAATGTGTTTCCAGTTCGATTTCCTTTGAAAACGGCACAAAGAAAATCAGCACAAGACTGTTCCTTCCCCTTACTCTGGTTTGTTTGTAGCTTTCTGCAAAAACACCATGCAGACTCATGCCAGATCCAGAAAGTATCCCTTTTGCATATGATAATCATGCCTGGCAGCCTTGCCTCTTGTGTGTTATCTGGGCTTGTTTGTAGCAAGTGTCAGACTGGAGGGAAGCAGCACTTGCTTGGCAGGGAGCCGCTTGGGAATAGCAAGGCTCTTCTGCAGCAACTGTGGCGCGAGTTCTCTCTCCCTTTAGTCAGAGCAAAGCCAGGGTTCCAGGTCCAGATATGACTGACTATCCTGCCAATTCTGGAATGCCCTGGGATGCCTGCTCAGCAGGTGGCAGCAGAGGGACTCCTTCAGTTCAGTGAGGTGCCTATTGAATTGTTGGACTTACTATTTTAGTAATGTGTTGCCAGGAAACCTTATGGGTGATAGGCTCATTGTGCTTCTGGCTCATCTACCCCCACCCCCCACAATGCAACTAACTCCTCCACTAAGGCATATCTGTCACATCCAATTCAGCTGCTCTGGTATTGTTTCCATGCCTCCATGGGATTGTTTCCAAAATGCATCACTTTGACCTTATAGCCAGGTGGCATTGATGCCCAGGTCTGTGTGCTCCTATGGTTCCTACTGGTTCCTGTCTGCTGTGTCCAGGCCTGGATGGAGGATGAAAAGGGGTTGGCAGTTTCCATAGCAACAAAGTGTAGTGTCAGTAGACACTAGGGAAACACCTGGCCAGAGGAAGATTTAATTGGCAAGGTGCATGGCTCATGCGTGTGGCCAGAAGATCCAAATGTCTTGACTCAAAATAAAAGGTCATCTCGCAACCTGGTGCTCACCATATGTTACACCCCCCCTCCCACCAGTGCCCAGGATGCACAAAAGAAGACTTGAAGACTGACAAAAGGGACATTGTGGTTGCCAGGCAACCAGTCAGCATGCTCCCTTGTGGTGGCCTGCCCTATCATTGAGATCCCTCCGAACAAGCAAGCCAAATGATGACACGATATATTAAAGGAGGACTCAGTGTCCAAAGAAAAAACAAAGTATAGAACAGAAGGTGAAGATTAGCCGCAAGGACCACATCATAGCAGAACCAAAAAAACTCATTTTATATTCCCAACAACTGGCTAACAGCACGACATATTTTCTAGGAGTATCTGCTTATAATTGTCCTGTCAAACGGAGGACAGAAGCAGACAGTCCTTTGGCAAAGCATGTCTCAATTCTTCTGTTGTCAAGATAATGGGAATATAAGGATTAATGGGGGAGGGGGTTGGCAGTTTATAGGGTAGAATTGGCAGGGGCATGTATGTCCCCTCCCAAGTCTGCTGATTCTTCCCTGCAAATTTTTCCCCTATACTAGGTAATTTTCCTCCCAACCCCAGTTCCCTTCTGGTTTTAGAAACTGGCTGGGAAACATGTGCAGAGTGACAGTTGATTACAGAGAAAGGGTTAAATGCCCCCTCTGCCTGCCTGCCCCTTTTCTCCTACAGCTGCCCTCCCTAGCTTCTGTGTTAATGCTTTGGGGGTAGGAACTGTCCCTGTCCCTTGTAACATCTCAATTTCTCATATATTATCTGTGCATCGATCAAGGCCAGATGTCTTGCAATCATATCCTGAATGGTCTTTCATGCCCAGTAACCCACCAGGACCCACCAGTGTGTTACAACCCAGTGACAGAATTGCTGACTGTCAATGTCCTGCCCTGTTTACCCATGCCAACATTGTGGCTGCTGTTTGAGCACTACTCTTCCCTTGCCCTGGCCAACCATGATGGGGGTAGATGGCATGTTGTGTTGGGTGCAATTTTACTATAACAAATTCACATGTCTGTCGGCAGCTGCACTGGAAACTGCTCAGCTCCATGAGCTCCATGAGAATGAAAATGCAAGTGCAGAAAGAAATGCTTTGGGAAATGCACTGTGGAAAATGTAACCTATGACAGGGTCTTTAATGCTTTTTTGTATCTGTGTGTGTTTATAGGATTATTTGCCCTGTGAATCCTTTCATGCTTCCTCCTCTGCAGAGCCTGATTCAGAAGTGTGAAAGCATTTAAACAATGCCTATTAATTCCATACCTAGTGTCAGGGGTTGGTTTTTTTTCTTCCCCTTTCTGCCATAATCCTTTCTCACTGCACAAAAACTGTCCCTGCAGAACCCAGGAGTGTGGGCACTTTTCTCTCATGCCTGAACAGCAGAGTCTTGTGGCATCTTGAAGGCTTACAGATTTATGGGCAATTTGGATTACATATAGGACAGAGAGCTTGTTTGGTTGCCATAACTGCTTCTGAAGAGCCTGGGGAATCTAGGCGTGCCACACGAGCGTGACAGTTTCTGAGGGGTGCTGTGTAAGCATGTGCTACCCAGACATTGCAGAAGGTCCCAGTGACAAACTCTTAGCCCCTCCCTTGCACACTCAGTTGGCAGAGGAGGTAGAGATCTTTTAGTTCCCCTCCAGAAGTGAAATACTTCTGTCAATTAGTCTTTAATGTTCCTTATTTTGTTTTGCTGTGGAAGAATAGGCAGCTCCGGTTTCCCCCCCCCCTCTCTTTTAAGTTTCCGGGGTAAATTCTTTTGACTTGGACTGTGAAGACTGTCTTTGGGTGTGGTGGACAAGCCTGAAGCTGTAGCATCTTTGTGCTATTCTGTTTGTGGGAGGGAAGAGGATTCCGTGCAACTGCTCACACCCGCCAACTTCTCTCTTGTTGCTCCCTGTGCACCTGGTACAAAGGAGTGAATTGGGACTGTAGTGGGAGAGCTGCAGTCTGTTGAGTGGTGCTACCACTACAGTGGCTTCCTGGTTTAAGTCTGTGGCCATTGTGTGTGTACCTGAAGGGCTGTTGCCCGGGAAAGGGCAAAGATTTGTTCCTGTTTGTGCTGTGCTGTCTTGCTTCTGTGCTGTTTCAGAGATCAGAACTACCATGGATCAAATGGGTTTAAACTGCAGGAGGGGAGATCTTGTTTGGATATTGATGCTTAACAGAAAGAGCAATTTGAGAATGGAACTGATTACTGAGTGTTCTCCTTTGCTGGAGGTCTTCATGCAGAGGCTTGACAGGTGCCTTTTGGCAGTCCTCTAGAGAGGATTTTTCTGCTTTTGCAAAAGGTTGGCCTAGATGGCCTTGGAAGACCCCTTCCAACTTTGATTTTGTAAAACATGCCCTTACAATCGGTGGGCAGGTCTACAAGCTTCAGTGTTCTCTGTTGTTCTTTGTGCTTTCTGGGTTTTTAAAGACGCGGCTGCGTGCGTCCTCTGATCCTACACAAGCACAGAACGTAGTCCTGGGTATAAAATTCAGAGAATCTCAGCTTTCATTTTAATTTTTAATTGTTTTTAAAGCAAGACCTCCTGCAGCTGTGAAGATAGGCTTGAAAGTTACGTTGGCAATGCTTTTGAGAAGTCAATGATCAAGAGGCAGGATTTCGATTTGATGCAAGCTTCTCGCTTCTCCCCTCTAGCGGCAGCGGGAGCAGGATAAATTATGCAAATATAAGCAAATGTACTTGTTTAATTTGCATAATTTATACTAGTTGAAGACGCTAGATGACTTTGATGTAAAATGGCCTTTCTTTTTTCTTTTTAACATGCAGCCCGCATTAACATGACCAGGCTTCCCATGGTGCCATTTCAAACTAAACCCAGGTGCTTCCTCATTATCTGTATTTTTTTTTATTTGCTGATGGTGTCTGTTGGATGATGTGATGTCCAGTGGGAAAGATGGTCTTGGACAGTTCCTCTTCAGACACTTGTTAAAAGGAAATAAATGCTTGACTGGAAGGATAGAGTGCATAGAGGGATGTTCTTTTCCCTCTCTCACAATACCAGAACCAAGATACATCTACTAAAATGGAGTGCTGGGAGAGTGAGAATAGATAAAAAGAAATACTTTTTTACCCAGCAGGTAGTTAATCTGTGGAACTCCTTGCCACAGGATGTGGTGATGGCGTCTGGCCTGGGTGCCTTTAAAAGGGGACTGGACAGATTTCTCGAGAAAAAATCCATCACAGGCTATAGGCTGTGCGATCCCTAATGTTAGGTTAGGATTGCGCTCTTAGTTTATAGGACTGTTATTCCTAGTGCCGTTAAGCACAATGCCTATTCCCCAGACAACCAAACCTTGTAGGTAGTCTCTCTCTTGTTTTTCCTGATACCATCAACTCTTCTGTTGTGTATTGTGCTCTGCCTGTGCTTCTTGGTATGAGTGGACAGATAGCTCCCTTGGTAGCCAGCTCCCCCCTCCCTTTTGGAACTCTTGTCACAGCTAGCATTATTCGTTCTTCAGCAAATGTTTCTGCCCACTCATTGAAGTTTGGGCTGAGCGGATTGCTGGCACACGCTTAACAGAGCCCTTTCAATGTTTCCTTCTTGCTTCCTTGTTATTGCTAAGTAATTGGATCCATGAGAGAAGCACGAGGAAGTTGGTACACCAAAGCCTGTGCTATTTGCCAACAATGTGGTGTTGGCTCATTCACATCTCTGAAGACTTCAGCCAATCCTCTCTTCAGCCATTTTTCTTCTAATTGATTTGTGTGCATGCCATGAAATCTGGCTGTCTGGTGACAGGAGAGGCAGCGGAGACTATTACATGGTTTAACAGCCTGGTTTAGCAATACTGAATCAATAAGCAGTGAGTTATGGAACCAATTTTTATTTATTTGTCCTGTAGTAGTAAGTTGTTGTTTCCCTCTCGCACTACACTGGAGAATCCATGAGCCCCTCTCACACTTTCCTGCAGTTAATACATGAGCAAACGGGACTATGTAGCATTTGCTAAAGGTTAGTTGGTTGGCCATGGATCTTGCTGGCCATTCTCAGGGTGCATGTCAGTCTCCAAGCATTGAATGCTGGTTATTTTAAATAATACAGGTGCACCCTTCCCTGTATCTACAGTTCCAGTATCGGTGGTTCTTCATCATGCCCATTATTTTCTTTACCTGATGCCAAGCAAGTACTGTAGGTGTCTTCCTTTTATCAAACTCTATAAACTTGCAAGCTTTTAGGAAGACGAGCAGGCAGGCAGCCTGAATGCTAGAAAAGACTAAAAGAAAGTTAACAGGAAGCATTCAGATGTATCTTTCCTAGTCTGGTCTTCCTTGCTGGCTGCACAGTTGCCTCCCTGATTGAAATAATAAAAAAATACTTGTATTTATATACTGCCTTTCTTAGGTCACCAGATTTCTCTAATGACTATAACTCAAGGCGGTTTACATAGGCAGACTTTATTCAGAAACCCGACAGTTTTTACAATTTTAACAGAAACGTTCTACCTTCCAAGAACTACACACATACAGATGGATCTTTCTGGATTTAGTCCTTCTTTCTGGCCAGCCGTTTGTCTTCTTGCTGGCTGATAAGCGGCTTCCCTGCTCCCACCAGAGAAGCAGCTGACTTCGGCACAACTCCCCCTCACACAAGGCAGCCGAAGACAGCTCAGCTGTTAATCAGTCGCAATTTACAAGGTCTGCCGCTCACAGAGACTTCCGGTAGTCGCGAACTGGCGACCTTCAGCTCTTATCTTCAGGCAAACTGAGGCATTAACCCTCTCGACTAAATCTTCTAAACAGTTAAAACAGACAACTGTTCGATGGAAGGCGGAAAAGGATGAAAAGATTATGAGAAGGGGAATCCGTGGGAAAAGATAATTATACGTATAGTAGGAGACATTTGTATTTTTGTATCAATACACCTCTGACTCCTCACTGTGCAAATTTATTGCACCCAGTCCTGAGTATACTTTCAGGTAAATCTGTGATAGGTACTCCTGAGCAACAGTTGTGCATATCTGGCTCTATAAGAGTCTGTTTCTTCTTGGAGGCAGCTGATCCCTGGAGAAAACTAGCAGGTTCTTTAATATTAAATGGTACAAAGATATACAGTATTCAGTTATGCCACAGAGAGAATGGGGAACTGTGGGAAGAGAGTTGAGTGTTTTTGTTTGTCATCTTTAGTGTATTTTGATATGTCAATTAGTGATAGAGATGTAGTTTGAGCAGGCAGATCTTACTCCTGTTTTTCTGCCCCTGCCCATTTTGCTTTTTAGAACAGTTAATTTTTTTAAAGCTCTCTGGGTGTATCTTGCTAAACCTCTTTTGCTTTTCCTTCCAGCTGGCACTTAGAGCATGCTGTCTAAGAATAGGGCATCTCTCATACAAGTATGTTTGCTGGCCTTTCTTAACTGCTTCCAAGTTCAGTCATTGTTCCATTGACATAAATGGACTTTTTGCTAATGCTTGGCTACGGTTCCTTGCTACCTTTTTAAAAGCCAAATCGCACATTGACCTGAGCTAATAAAATAGTGTGCAATCTGGCAACCGCAGTGATGACGGATGCAGTGGTGATTGTGTCTTTCTCCCTGAATGCTAAAGCAGTTGGGTTCTGAGAAGGCAGAATTTGCTTGATGGAAGTAAGACCAAGTTTTGTCATTTGGTTTGAAGTGTAACCTTCTGCATAATCTATGTAATACACAATCTGTGTAATACAGATTGCATGATTTACTACATGCAGTTCTACTAAATAGTGCAGACTGCTTAGTTGCAAATTGCAGAATTGTAGCTTTCAAACTCTGCTTGTTACCTCTTTTTGCTGCCCTTTCTTTAAGAAGCTCAGAGTGCAACATGCAGAGATTTCCTGGTGGTCTTCCATCCACGCATAGTTCATGCGCATTCTTGCTTTGGTCTAGCAATGGAGTTGCATTGTGCACTTCAGACTTTACTTTGGATCTGGGTAAATGTCACGATCATCTACCATTTTTTTTTTTTTAGTGATGATGACTAAATGATGATGGTGGTGGTGGTGGTGATGACTTTTTATGACCACCTCAGGGTGGAAATATTTGTCAATGAGTCAAGCTTCTGTCTGCCTGCCTAGATGCTGTGTGCTTAAGAGGTAAAGGTTTCCCCATGACCGGATGGTCTAGTCGTGACCGACTGTAGGGGGCAGTGCCGTTACCTTCCCACCGAAGTGGTCCCTATTTATCTACTTGCATTTTTAGGTGCTTTCAAACTGCTAGGTTGGCAGGAGCTGGGACAAGCCACGGGAGCTCACTCAGTCACACAGTCTTAAACTCCCAGCCTTCCAGTCGGAAAGCCCAGCAGCAGTCAATTAACCCACTGCGCCACCACGTCCCTAAGCTGTGTGCTTAGCCAGACCCAAAAATGACTAGGATAACCATGGTATAAGATGAAGAGCAGGAATTCAGGGGCTGGACAGCTCCCTGGCACGTCTGGTCCCGGGGGTCTCTAGCTCAGGCCTTCAATACCTTGCTGTCATATCACACAATTTAAAAAAAACGTTTCAGCAGAAGCTGCCCACAAACCTTGTAACAGTGCCAGGAATATGGCATTCCATTCCCACAGAATGAATGGGAGGCAACTTTGCTGTTGTTGAAAACTCCAGTGCTGTCTTAGCACTTGGAAGATAATTCAACATGCTTTAGAAATTATGCGACAAAAGTGGGGGTATATGGGCGTAAAATGCTTCTGTTGCCTTTCCTGCCAGGAAAGCATTTATAAGAGGGCAGATCGTGTGTTATCTAGTGGTAATCCATATTATAGTATAGGTAGATTATCCCTTATCCAGACATCCAAAATCCAGACATTTTTGTCCAAGACTTGTTTTCTGTAGTGTGAACACTAGAAAGTCTTGGGATCATTCCTACATATGGTGCAAGTACAGGCTGTAAGTTCTATTTTCTGCTCTGTGGTGTTCACCTGTATAGATATAGTTGAAAAATGTCCAAGAGGCTAGCTAGCACCCGTATGGGTAAAAAGAGCAAGAGGAAGCATTTCTCATTAATTTTGTGCAATTATTTTGAAATCCAGACAAATCTGAAATCCAGATAAGGGCTGTCCCAAGCAGTTTGGATAAGGGATACTCAGCCTATACAATAATGTATTGCTAAGAAAAGGAATTAAAAATATATCTGGGACTTGTAATTGGCAATGGCAAAATTGAATACTGAAAGAAGAGATGTTCTGTGTCAATGTGACCCTAGAAGAAATGAACATCTGGGATCTGGAGTCCTTGCCCCACTGTAAATGTTGGCCATCTGCAATTACTTTGACGTGTTGCTGGTGTGCGCTCGCATCTCTTGCTACTCTTAATGACTAACTTTGTAATTGTTACTTCCCCATTGCTGGGATACTGTTCAGGGCTTTTATAATGCTCTTAATGTCAGGGGAAAAAGGAGCAAGGGAAGTGAGGGGAGGTGTAAAGTGGGCTGGCTCAAAGTGGGTCACGTTGGCTCCTGCTGGCTGAATTTATTCCTAGGCTACCATTTATAGGAGCTTGCTGTGTACAGCTGCTAGCTGTCACCTCCTGTCTGACTCTTGGATCATACTCTTGGATCATAATCTTTTGTGCTTTGCAAGGTGTGTGAGTATGTCATAACATTGTCTTTTTTCCAAGCTAACGGAAAGACTGCATTTGCTATGGAATGACTGGGAAAGATTGCAAGCCAGCAACGTTCCCAGCAGAATACGTATATTTATCAGCTGGTGCTTGCTGTCACTTGCTTTTGATTCAAGGACAGCCCTCCCCACAGAGCACTGCTTACTGTGTTGCGGAATTATGAGTTCAGTTCAACCCAGAGTTGAGTGGATGATCTATAACTGTTGAGACCTCTTGCACAGCCAGAGAGGGCCATTACTATTATGGAACACAATAAGAGTGCTGTGGTAGGTTGGAACAGGAGAGAAGAAGCGCTTTGAAAGGCATCTTCTATCCATCATGCAACAGTGATGCAAAAGGGCATAAGCATATTGTACTTCCCATGGATACTAAGCTGACCACCCAATCCTATGTAGGATTGAACTTTCACATAGAAGCGTTTGTGACAGCAGATACTGCTGTTGCAAAATGGCTGCCAACAGCACACAGAGCATTCTATCAGCAGCCATTTTGAGAACGCTGCCTCAAGAGGCAGCAGTGCTCCGTGTCCACCGACGGACCCTGCTATGCCCACCAGAGTGGGTGAGGCAGCAGTGGGATCAGATGGGGTGAAACTGGGCAGGGAGGGGAGAGGAATAGGGGTGGGGAGGCGGTTGATCCAGCTGTGATGCACATGCCAGATTATGGTCCCACATTTTGCAGTCCCTCCACCCCTTTCATCCTTGGACTTGCACCAGCTAAAGAGCTGTGCCACCCTGCAGAGCTCATTGAGGTGAAAGGTATCTCTTTACAGGAGGGAGAAGACTTGGGGACTTCAGCCATGTAACGGGATGTTACAGCCAGTTCAGAAGCTTCCTTTAAAGCATCTTATATGCTAGCTGTTTCTTTGTAGCAAATGGATCCAATGCAAAGGTAGCTTATGTGATTGGGATGATTTCCATGGCAGAACGAAACCTATCTTTTGGTTACTGGTGCCTGTGTAGAGATAACTCCCTGATCCACTGCACGTAAATGGAAAGGTGCCACCTTGTGGTGGTCTTAACATGCAAAGGAATTGAGAGGAAGGCTTGTTGGGAGGTTATGCGTTTTAGAAACAAGTTCATTTGACCATCCAAAACCCATTTGCTTATGAGAGTAGCTGTTGGAGTTCAAGGTAATGGTCTTGGGATGTGATAAAGCAGTGTGACACTGAATGTTCTTGTGTATATTTTAAGTATTGATGTACTTTCTTGACCTATGCTGGAACTGAATAGGCGATGGGAGAGCAAAAGGGAAGGAAGGTATGTAAGTATGTGAATGATGTGAACTCCAGGGTGGAGGGATGGGACATGGCTGTAAAATATGCAAAATTACAATTAAAAATTCAACAAAAAAAGGCCCATAGGTGAAGAACTCTACCCAACCCTGTCTTTTCTGCACTAACCTTCTCCATTTCCACAGTCCTTTGTTATTGTTGGAAGAAATAAATCTTAAAGGTCATCGTTGTCCTGGTGTCAACCCTCACTTGGCTGTTGGCTTCTGTGAGTTAGCCAGTGTTCACATGGTTTAGAATCTCATCTCTGAGAGCTTGCTAGTCACCATGGTGAATTGTTTTTATGTACGTTCTCCCAGCGACGCTCATAGCAATATGCTTGGTTAAAGTAGATTGGGGAACAGTTGTTTCAGATAGTCTCAGGGCACAATCCTAATCAGTGTTCCAGCACTGACATAGCTGAGCCAATGGGGCATGTGCTGCATCCTGCTAACTGGACAAGAGGCACTTTTTCCAGTGGTGTTCCTCTTATATTTAGCAGGGGGAGAGTAACTGTTCCTCTTCACCCCTGCACAGTCTTTCTAGTGGTTGTTGCTGGCGGTCTGCCTTTTTTTAGATTGTGAGCCCTTTTGGGACAGGGAGCCATTTAACTTTATTATTACTATTTGCCTGTAAACCGCTTTGTGAACTTCATGTTGGAAAGCGGTCTATAAGTACCTGTTGATTGATTGATTGATCCTGCAAGTTGCGGGGGGGGGGGCATTCACAGAGACATCCTCAAGGTGACGGAATGTTTGTTCCCTTATTTCAGAGCTGCATTGCCCTTACCTCAGTGGTAGAAATTTGGTTAGGATTGTGTCCTCAGAGATTTTTATTCCAGTTCAGTGGTTCCCAACTTTTATGCAAAATCTTTGCTGGGGTAGAGAGCTAATGCAGTGAAGGCAACACAGCGGTCATGTTGCTGCTGGGGCAGAGGAGTTTTCTACCTTGCCCAGGGGTAGCGCTGACCATTTGGAAGGTACAGGGGGCTTGGTGATCCCCTCTTCAGGTCTCCTTGTCCTCAGAGCACCTCCTTCCTGTGATCGTGACTCACTTCCAGTTTGCTTTCGTGAACCCGGAAGTGGGTTACAATCACAGCAAGAAGCTGCTTTGAGTAATGGGGATGGCAATGGGGATCGCAAGCCCCCTGCACCCTCTGGATGGCCAGCGCTACCCCAGGTAGGGTAATAAAACACCTTTGTCCCGCCAGCAGTATGATCTCTGCAGTGCCATTGCAACTGTCTCTGTTGCAGCCACTCCCCTTAAGGGGGAATGAACTGCTTCTGGTTTCCCTGTGCGGTTTCAACCCCCAGTTTGGGAATCACAGTTCTAGCTGGAAGCAGGAAAACAATGTTTTACATCTCCTGCTGCAAATTGGATCATACTGATTTTTTTTTTGTCGCATGCATGCATAGGAAGAAGAGAAATAAGGACCTGTTTCAAAGATACATTGAAGAAAATTTGCAAGAAGGGAACTCTGAATACAATGCATGCCATTCAAGAGACTGTATGATATGGGCAAGAGAAGCAGTGTGGGGCGAAGGAGCACCCTGCACAGCATTGATGCTTTTCTCATCAAGGAGAAGCTAAGTAGGACAGGGATGTTGGACAATGGAAAAAATGAGAGGGGAAAAAAATCTCCATCCTTGATTTGGAGATTGTAGACTGTGTGCACTTGTAAACTTAACATATTGATTTGAGTTCAGCGGACATCTCTTTTGCCGGGGGCATCTAGTGATTCTGCCTTTTGCTTTCAATGAGAAGATAGGCTTTGTGGTAACTAATGGTGACTTTGTTTTCATATAAATCATCCTAATCAGTTTCCTAGTAACGTGAATAGGTCAAGAGAGTGAAGTGGATAAGAAAATGATTGTATGCAAAAAGGAAAGCAGCCTTGGCTTCAGGAATGGTGAATGTGCCACTGAAATTGTAAGTAGTAAAAATGCAAGCTAATCACTCAGAATGAGTTCAGTGGAGTCACAGATGCTAAAATACAACAGGTCTTCCTAAGCCTGCCTGTTGATCAATTTTGTGCACATTTTTGACCTTCACTTTGCTGTTTGTGGAATTTAACTTCTGCATTTCGTGTAAAGTTTCTCTACCCATTCATGCGTCTTGACTTAACATTGCTTCAGCATGACTGAATTGATGTCCTGAAACTGTCTCATAATTAGATTTGATAACATCCTATTGGTTTAATTGCTTGGATTGTACAACAGTTTAAAGAAGGCCTTTTCCATTTAAGTACTTTGTGTATTCATTTTTCTGCTGCTTGTTTTCAACTGTGTCGATGGGTTTTAAGTTAAACACTTAAGGCTGGCCGAAAAAGGCTGGTTGTAGATGGCTAAGTACTAACGGTCTTCAGCCTTTTTTGTGCCATGACCCCCCAAAATTAATTAAATAACTAGACTGAGGACCCATTATCGATCCTGTCCCCCTCCTAGGACCTTATCTGCCCATCTTTGTCACTGCCAATTCCTCGTTGAAAGTTTCCAACTTTGATTTTAGTTGGACAGGGATTATTGCAGAACCCGAAAGAAGTAAAGGATCAAACAGGGTTTCAGATTTAAACGTTGCACTTTCTACAAGTTTGAATCCTCTATGCCTAAAGCAGGGGCCTCCAAACTTTTCAGTGAGAGGGCCACATTGTGTATTTTACACAGGGAGCAAAAAATATATTTTACATTTTATTCTCTCTTTTAGTATAAGTGAATGCACTGGATCTTGTTTGTATTTGGCCTGAATTGGTGCTAGGCTCTGTGGTTACCCAGTGTGTCAGCAGGTGGCTGTGGGCCAGAACATTAAGACTTCCCACCGCGATGCGGTAGACCAGGTAAAATCTTCCAGTGGGCTAGATGTGGCCTTCAGGCCATAGTTTGAAGATCTGTAACCTAAAGCATCCACAATATGCATTTGTGCAGATTTATTTTCTTTAAAATCTACCAGGTACCACTCTTTGCATCTTTTCATTATTCTTCTGTACTTAACCTTTAAAAAACCGCTTGCCCTAAATTGTTTTTACACTAGCTGCATCTCTCTCTTTATGATAGTATTGAATCCATTGACTCTTTTATTCTGCTAACAATTACTCACTGTTTAATATTGCCAGCATCCTCTGGTCTTTTGATTTTTCTTTAGGCTAAACACACAGCCAGCTTCTCTGACTTGCCTTCCATACCTGTTGTTATCCTCTCAGCACTGAATTCTTAATGCATTTGTCAAGGCAGTTTTAACTGTGGTACACAGAAATGTACAGGTAGCTTACTCCATTGCAAGTCTGACCCAGTGCTGAGCAGAAATAGTCATATAATTATGTAATCACGTACAATACTCATGTAATTATTACATAAGAGCTAAGATGATGTAGTGGTTTGAGAATTGGAATTAGACCTTGAAGATCCAGCTTTAAATCTTTGCTTTGCTGTGAAGCTTTCTGGGTGATCTTGGGCCAGTCACTTTCTCTCAGCCTCACCACAGGGTTGTTGTGGGGACAAAAGGAGAGGAGCAACTATGTACAATACCCTGAGCTCTTTGACGGAAGAGCAGTATAAAATATGAAACGTAATGGGCAACTAGCTCCTTGAGAGAAGGGAATTTGGTGCCCAAAGTTTTGGAAACGGGTCTTTATGTGGTGCTCGTAAATGTAATTGGAAGTGTAATTGGACTCACTAAGCAGTAGCAGATTACTTCGATTTTTTTGCATTGTTTCACTTGGGTCATTCTTCTAGTTACTCCTGTTGTTACCCACTTACCCTGGGAATGGCCCAGGAAATTCTCCCAATGGTGGGTCCACAGATACTCTGTACGAAGTGCATGCAAAAGTGTTAGAGGACTTAGCCTCATGCTTTTGTATCAGTATCCTGAAATGAAATGTTGACTGGAGTCATGTTTGGATATGTAAACCATATTTAGAGCATAAACCAGAGATGAGATGGGGGGGGTTCTTTCCCCCAGAACTGGAAGTTACAAGGCTGTGGCTTCTATGCATTTCTCTGAGAGGCATCTCTAACCGAGGAAGTTGAAGGACTTAAGAAGCTTAGCATAAAGCTTGTAGTACACTTAAAAGGTACTTAGTGGAGCTTCTGTATTATGTGTGTGTGATCTATGGTTGGAGAGTAAAAGATGTCGAGTGAGACCTGTTTGGTTGAAGTACTCAGCAGCAACATTGTGTATTAATGTGAACCTGCGCATATCTGTGCTCCAGGTGCATTTGTTTTGCATGCGCTAAATTGGCTGTATGTACTGATCGGCACAGCCATGTCCAGAAACTGCATAACATTGAAAGAGTTATAAATGTTATTATTAATACTACTATTCCACTGAATTCAGAAAAGACAGAAGTCCTCCTGGTCAGGAAACCCTCAATGCAGATACTAAGTCTTTCACCCACTCTAAATGGAGTGACACTTCCCCTGCAAGAACAGGTGCGTAGTCTGGGAGTGATCCTGGACTCTCAGCTCTCTCTAGAGAACAGGTAACAGCTGTGGCTAGGAGTGCATTTGCCCAGCTTCAATTGGTGCGCCAACTTTGACCATACTTGTGCCGTCCTGACCTGGTCACGGTGGTCTATGCGTTAGCGATTTCAAGGCTGGACTACTGTAATTCGCTGAATGTAGGGCTTCCCTTGAGAACAGTTCGGAAGCTACAATTAGTACAAAATGCAGCAGCCCGGATAGTAACAGGGGCTAGATGGTTTGACTCAGTAGGACCACTCCTTCAGCAGCTGCAGTGGTTGCCCATTCACTTCCAATCCCAACTTAAGATGATGGTACTGACCTTTAAGGCCCTTCATGACTTAGGCCCAGCCTACCTAAAGGACCACATACCAGGGATGAACAGAGGCCCAAGCGCACCCATAGCAGGGCGACAAAACTGCGCCCCCAGGACATCGCCCCGCCCCCGTGCGTTGCCCCGCCACACCTCCCTACGCCTGGAATAGCTCCATTTCGGAGCGAAACGGAGGTGAGGGAGGGCAGGAGGGCCTAACAGCGTGCAGTTTCCTCCGCAGACTCCGTGCAATGGTGCCCCACTGCTGCCTGGCGCCCATGGCTCGCGCCACCCCGGGCTACACGGTAAAAACGCCTCTGCCATATACATACCATTCTCCCATACAGTTTGCCCTCTTAGATCATCTAAAGGGGCTCTCCTTCAAGTGCTCCCTCTGTCCCAAGTTAAAGGGATGGCAACTCAGGGATGAGCCTTCTCTGTAGTGGCTCCACAAATATGGAATTCCCTACCAGAAGAACTAAGAACTAAATACTCCCTCATGGCCTTTTGGAGAGGCCTCAAATCATACCTATTTAGCCTGGCCTTTGGATGACTGTGTGGCTGTCTGCCCTTTGTCCCTCTGGTATATTGTCATAGTCTGTTTCACTCCCCTGGTCAATTGTTTTTCCCACGCTCCACTACATCCTGATATGGAGAATTGGGTCTAGCTTTCATTCCTGTTCACTCTCAGTGTTCCCATTAATGTTTAATTTGTTGTTGTTGTTTTAATATGTTTCAATGTATTTTACTTATTATGGTTGCATTGTATTTTGTTTTGTTCTCTGTAAGCCACTTTGGGCATTTGCAGGGAAAGGCATAGGAAGCTGGCTGGCACAAGGGAGGCGCCATGACAGCATGCCCCGGGAATTGGTGGGACGAGGGCAGGACATGGGTGGGCCTCGGATTCAGACATAAGGCTGAATCCAAGGCCCGTTGGAGAGGCCGCTCAGCCCCGATTAGGGCCATGCCGTCTCCTCGGATCTGCGCCCGCTAAAGAGCTGATAGCGGAGACTCATAGGGGAGGCTGGAGACTCCACTACGGTAAGGGAACAAATGTTCCCTTGCTGCAGGAAGGCTCCAGCCTCCCCAACCCAGCATCGGGCATGGCGCTCGCTGGCCGGCCTTGCCATTCCAGGGCTGGGTAGGATTGCGCCCTTAGTTCCTGCTTATTTGGTGGCTGTTCCTTTGCCTGCTTTATATATTTGGGTCAGTAATGATCTGATAGGAGGGGCATTCCACCTGGGTTAGTAACAGGCAAGGGAAGATAGGACAATGGGAGTTGGATCAGCTCATTGAGGGCTGCCTGGCCCTTCTTTTTATTCTTCTCCCTTGCAAGTCAATGAGCCATTGAGTTTTGGGGAACTCTTGTTTAATGCCAGATTAGTTCATTGAAGAATAGCTTCTTCCCACCACCTCCAAGGCCTGGTTGATCTGTGGGATATACCCAAATGATAGGCACAGTGGCATCTAAGTATAATCTCTCACTGAATAAAGTCCACTTGGCTTCCTGTTATACCAGGGAACTTGGAGCAAGGGTTGCATTGCAGGAATGATGGCTAGAAAAAAAAATGAAAGACCCTTCTGACTACCATGTAGGTTAGATTGGTTACTGTAAGGGAGCTGCATGAGGAATTAGTGAAACAGCTCCCTGATCAGGAATCATTATGCAGTGGCGGGCCTAATGGAGGGGCCAGGGGCCAGAGTGGCAGCAGAACCACCACCGCTTATCCACCCAACTGAGCCACTGCAGCTAGGCGACTGACATTTGGCCTGCCTACCCGCCCATGTGTTGAGAGTGCTCCAAAATGGAGCATGGCGTGGGGGGCATTGTGGGGTTGCACGGGGGCGGGGAGCTGTCGCCAGGGGCAGCACTCATCAACCCAGCTGGGGTGGAGCCTCAGCGGCGTCTGCCACTGTCAGCAAAAGAGAACATTCTCTTTGAAAGCATAGACTGGGAGAGAAGGAAAGTTTCCAGTCAAGCAGATTAAAGATTTATTTTAAAAGATCAGATATCCACAATAATGTACATCAAAGAATCCCTTTCACCAATGGTTCAATAAAAATGCAGTAAGCAATAGCAATCAACCCCAGTGCCATGTGCGCATATGCCTGGCTTGTAGTGGATGCATGTTTGCAGTGTGTATTTTGTGCACTGAGAGAGGAAGGGAAAAGGAGATGGAATTCAGGGAAGAGTTTAAAGTGCAGTTCTAGCTATTTACCTGAAGACAGCTTGCTGAGCCTCACTGCTAGGTTTCGTACTGCATTTTGGAGACCCAATAAGGACACGAGTGGTTTTTGCCTCGCATTTGGATCACACAGTTGCTTGAGCAGGCTCCCAATATGTATGGGAGTCTGGGGGGAATGTGCACGTGCTGGTCAAGGCATGGCTAGCAGAAGGGCTCTCGCTTTTCTGGCCTGCCCAAGTGATCAGTATATGTATTGTCTGTCCCTCCTACAGCAACACAGGCAAACCAGAGTACAGACAGGAACAGTTTGGACATCAGTACTTTGACAACCTACTGTCTTATCTCCTGTAGTGTGTATGACTTGTGTGAGCAGATTTCGAATTGTAGCAGAAGTTAAGAATTTTCAGCACTTGACCTATGTTCCGCGTACGTAGAGACTTGGGGAAGGGGCGTGGAGTTGGTTGGTTAGTTCCGAAATATATAGCTCATATATTACATGAATATGAGGGAATAGTGTGTGTGTGTGTGTGTGTGTGTGTGTGTGTGTGTGTGTGTGTGTGTGTGTGTATAAACACTCATGTTAGAGCCTTCTGTGTCAAAAGAATATTTTTCCACAACTATTGCATCCATGTAGTGCCATGCAGGGAACTGTTCCAAATGGCATGAGTTGTGATTTATGTGGGCTCCTAGAGTGATAATAAAGAATCCTCTGCAGACTGCTGTGACTCATTTGCATACGGCATTAGTGCACATATTTCCACCTGAAATTCCAGTTCAGGTGCCATCTTGAGGGCACAAACCTAACTTGGAGTTAGTCTGGCACAGTTAGGCCAGCAAAGTTTGCCGGCAAAAGGGACACCTTAATGTATGTTTGGATCACTCTCGGAGTCAGAGAGGCCGACACACAGATGTGCACCATCCTCCCTGACTCTTGAGAGTGGTCCACATGTGCTTTATGGTAGCCCTTGTGTCAGCCAAACTTTGCTGGCCTAACTGTGCCGGCCTAACTCCAGGTTAGGATTGCGCTCTAAACGTACAATTACCAAAAAGCCAGCTTGTTGTGCTCAGAGTGGTTACATGCTTCCTCTGCCCCCCCCCCGGTGAAAAAAGCAGTCAGCTTGCTCTCCAGTTGCCCATGGTGGAGATGCAGAAGGCGGTATCTTGGCATCCCTCAAGACGTTGTACCCATGGTCCTATTCCCCCATCCCCCCTTAGTTACACTACTGCCTAATATAGAACCTGCTGAGCATGCACCCACATGCATAACTGTGGGTTTGTGTGGATGTGTCACAAATGCAGGGCAACAAAAAAATATTGTTTCCACAAGAATTTGGACAATTTACAAGCAGAATTAATGTAACATTATGTAGTCCTGTTAATAACATATTGGCTGAAGGAACATAATGACATGCCAAATTCACAGTGACATGCTGGACACAGTGACTCGGTACTCATTTTTTTAAAATTATTTTTTTTATTGCAAAGTGAGAGTGAAATTACCCTATTGTGATGATGCTATAGCATACCATAACATCTGCAATTCAGTCACGCCATGATGGAGTTGATTCTGCAATTCTGATTGGATAATATTACAATAACATAAGCATTGTCCTCCATATTCCAAGACCACTAAGTAGCTGTGCCTCACAGCATCAAGATGGGTAAACCTACACAAGTCGAGATATACCGCTCAGAGGAGGGAAGACGTGAGGCCAACATCATTTTCTGGGGGACTCATTTGGCTACAGCATTATTATTTCTATTGCAAATTGACATAATAAACAAGTGATAGTTTGTAAGTGTGTTATGAGCTTTATTATCACCATTCATTATGTATTGGAAACGATCTCATTAGCATGTAAAGATCTTCAGAGGTACTGTTCAAAGCACTGGTTTTTGTCTAAAAAGCTGTAACATTGTCATCCTGTGATTGCTTATCTGGGAGTAAACCCCACTGAATTTGGTGAGACTTACTTTTGGGTAGACATGCATAGGATTGCACTGTGATGACATGGAATCAGGCTATCTGCTCATTCCTCAAAATAATAACATAAGAAGAACCTCACTGGATCAGGCCAAAGGCCCGTCTAGTCCAGTTTCCTGTATCTCACAGTAGCCCACCAGGTGCCTAAGGGAGCTCAATAGACAACAAGATCCTTGCATCCTGTTGCCACTCCCTTGCACCTGGCATTCTGAAGTAGCCTACTATTAATGTCAAGAGGTTGCCCAACCCATCATGGCCTATAGCCCACAATGGACTTTTCCTCCAGAAATCTGTCCAGTCCCCTTTTAAAGGCATCTAGGCTGGATGCCATCGCCACCTCCTGTGGCAAAGAGTTCCATAGCTTAATTACCCGCTGGGTAAAAAAGTATTTCCTTTTATCTGTTTTAACTCTCCCAACACTCAACTTCAGTGGATGCTCCCTGGTTCTGGTATTGTGAGAGAGGGAAAAGAACATCCCTCTATTGACTCTATCCCTCCCGTGCATAATTTTATATGTCTCAATCATGTCCCCCCTCAGGCGCCTTTTTTCCAGACTGAAGAGCCCCAAATGCTGCAGTCTTTCTTCATAAGGGAGGTGCCCCATCATTTTTGTTGCTCTTTTCTGCACCTTTTACAGCTCCACTATGTCCTTTTTGAGATGTGGCAACGAGAACGGTACGTAATACTCTAGATGTGGTCTTATCAATTTGTACAATGGCATGATAAGATTGGCTGTTTTATTCTCAGCCCTTTTTTTAATTACTCCAAGCATGGAATTGGCCTTCTTAATTGCTGCCGCACACTGGGTGAACACCTTCATTGAGTTGTCCACCAGCACCCCAAGATTTGTCTCCTGAGCTGTCACGGATAGCTCAGAACCCATTAGCCTAAACGTGAAGTTTTGATTTTTTGCCCCAATGTGCATCACTTTACACTTGTCTACGTTGAAACGCATCTGCCATTTTGCTGCCCATTCCCCCAACTTGGAGAGGTCCTTCTGGAGCTCTTCACAATCCCTTCTGGGTTTCACCACCAGGAAACTTGTTTTGTGTCATCCGCAAACTTGGCCACCTCACTGCTTATCTCTGTCTCCAGGTCATTTATGAACAAGTTGAAGACAGACAGATCCCTGGGGCACTCCACTTTTCACCTCTCTCCATTGTGAAAATTGCCCATTGACCCCCACTCTCTGTTTCCTGGCCCTCAACCAAATCTGAATCCATAAGAGGACATGCCCTCTTATTCCCTGACTGTGAAGTTTCCTCAGCAGCCTTTGGTGGGGGACAGTGTCAAACGCCTTCTGAAAATCCAGATATATGATATCTCCTCCCCACTGTCTCATCCACGCATTGAGACCCCTGAGCTCCACCTGCCTAGCTGGCACTGCACATGGAACAGTTAGCACTTCTGAGAATGCTACCTTAGGGGTCCTGGCCTTTAGCTTCCTGCAGAACAACTTAAATTTAGCTTCCAGAACCTCCCAGCTACATTTCCACACGTCGTTGGTGCCAACATGCACCACAACCGCTACCTCCTCCCCAGCATCCTCTACCAGCCTATCTAGACGAGATGGGATGTCCGCAACCTTCCACCAGGCAGGCAAGTCACCATGCGTTCCTCACATCCATCACAGACCACCCCACTCTATGTTCCTAACTATAGAGTCACCCACTACAAGGAGCCCATGTCCCCCCCCCCCCGCCAAGGAGCATCTGTAGTGCGACTGGATATGGGCTCGTTACTGGAAGAAGGGGTCCCTGCGGGGGGACTGTTTCCCTCTGTTCTAGGCTGACATCCTCCAGCCCTGAGACTTCTTTT
Source organism: Lerista edwardsae (assembly GCA_029204185.1). Taxonomy (NCBI): domain Eukaryota; kingdom Metazoa; phylum Chordata; class Lepidosauria; order Squamata; family Scincidae; genus Lerista; species Lerista edwardsae. The sequence continues at coordinate 105,763 of JAJKFI010000120.1, forward strand.
CCCGGCAGCTGATGAGGTGCCCCTCTGAGGGTTGGTCGAAGCCTGCAAGTCCCCAGAAGTCTCATCGTGGTCCCTTTCTTCCTGCCTCTGCTTCTCCAGGTCCGCAACCAAGGCATCTAGGGAGCAGACCCGTTCCCTAAGTTCCTTCAGCTCCTTGCACCGAGCACACACCCACGACTTAAGTCCCAGAGGCATATAGTCATACTGTTCAAAACACTGGATAGCCCCTACCCGCTGGCTGGCTGGCTGGCTGAAAATCATCATCTGTGGTCCTACTACAGGTGACTGGGTCATCAGAAGCTAGGTGGGTGGTAGCTAAGCTTAGGGATAGCTGCCCAGTTTGTGGAACTCCCTCCCTACAGACACTGAACTGACCCGAACTTTACTGTCTTTTTACATTTGATGGATGGACACTTCGCTGATATTTATTAGTTATTTTATATTTTATATTATTTAAAAGGCATCTGTGCGCATGCAAACATGCATTTTTACTTCCATCTATATACTGTAATAATCATAATAAAGGGGATGTGGTGGTGCAGCGGGTTAAACTGCTGCTGCTGAGCTTTCTGACCGGAAGGTTGGGAGTTCGAGATCACGCAACGGAGTGAACTCCTGTTGCTTGTCCCAGCTCCTGCCAACCTAGCAATTCGAAAGCACATAAAAATACCAGTAGATAAATAGGTACCACTTCAGATCAGGCTGAGGGTCCATCTTGTACAGCTTCGTGTATCTCACAGGGGCCCATCAAATGCCACAGGGAGCATGCAAGATGACAAGATACCTATATCCTGTTGCTACTCCATTGCATCTGGCATTCAGAGATAGGCTACTTCTAAAGCCTACATCATGGCTTTTAATTTGTGATGGACTTTTCCTCCATAAATCTGTTCAATCCTCTTTATATTAAAAGGCATTTAGGCCAAGTTCCATTAGAGCATCCACAAAATAATGACGTGTTGAGTAAAAAAATATTTTCGTTTGTTCTAACTCCCCCTGTCTCGTCACCCCAGCCATCACAACATTATTCATTAAAATAATGTCCCTTGATTCTGGTGCTGTGCAAGAGAGAGAACTTCCCTCCATATACTCTACCCATCAAATGTATAATGTTGTATGTTTTGATCATGTCTCCCCTCAGGTACCTTCTTTCTAGACCGAAGAGCCCCAAACTCTTAGCCTTTTCTTATAAGGGAGGTGCTCCAGCCCACTAATCATTTGAATGCTCTTGTCTGCACTTTTCAGCTATATCCTTTTTGAGATGAGGTGACCAGAACGGGACACAAAACTCCAGATGTGGCCTTACCATTGATATGTACAATGGCACAATAATATTAGCAGCTTTGTTCTCCATCTCCTTTTTTAATTATCCTGCACATGGAATTAGCCTTCTTTGCCTTTTTTTGTGGTGATTGAGAAAATTTAGGCTCAAATGAGGACAGGCTCTTAACATGCCTGTCTCTGCGGCTGCCTGGAGCAGTCTGTGTTATGTGAAACCAGTTTGCTATTACATTCTTTAGCTCTGCTCCCACAGAGGATACAAACAAGAATTCTTGTTATGCAGTCCTATGGTTGCTTTAATAACATCCACTGGCAGATTCTCATCTCTGTTGTTCGTTCAATGATTTGGTGGGTGTGGGGGAGGCAGATGTCCATGGTGCTTTAAAAACCTACCTTGTTGTTGTTGTTGTTCAGTCGCTAAGTCGTGTCCGACTCTTCGCGACCCCATGGACCACAGCACGCCAGGCCTCCCTGTCCTCCACTAGCTTCCTGAGTTCGCCCAATTTCATATTCATTGCTTTGGTGACACTATCTAACCATCTCATCCTCTGTCGCCCCCTTCTCCTTTTGCCTTCAATCTTTCCCAGCATGAGGGTCTTTTCTAAAGAGTCCTCTCTTCTCATCAGGTGGCCGAAGTATTGGAGCTTCAGCTTCAGCATTTGTCCTTCCAGGGAGCAATCAGGCTTGACTTCCTGGAGAATTGACCGATTGGATCTCTTTGCAGTCCAGGGGACTCTCAAGAGTCTTCTCCAACACCATAATTCAAAAGCATCGATTCTTCGACGCTCTGCCTTTCTTATGGTCCAGCTCTCACAGCCATACATGGCTACTGGGAAAACCATCGCTTTGACTATGCGAACCTTTGTTGGCAGGGTGATGTCTCGGCTTTTGATTAAGCTATCTAGGTTCACCATAGCTTTCTTCCCAAGAAGTAAATGTCTTTTAATTTCATGGCTGCAGTCACCATCTGCGGTGATCTTGGAGCCCAGGAAAATAAAGTCTGTCACTGCTTCCATTTCTTCCCCTCCTATTTGCCAGGAAGTGATGGGAGTGGTTGCCATGATCTTAGTCTTTTTAATGTTGAGCTTCAAACCAATTTTGGCACTTTCCTCTTTCACCCTCATCAAAAGGTTCTTTAGGTCTTCCTCACTTTCTGCCAGTAGAGTGGTATCGTCTGCATATCTGAGGTTGTTGATGTTTCTCCCAGCAATCTTGATTCCAGCTTGTGAGTCATCCAGCCCTGCCTTCCTCATGATGTACTCTGCATATAAGTTAAATAAGCAGGGTGACAATATACAGCCTTGTCGTACTCCTTTCCCAATTTTAAACCAGTCGGTTGTTCCATGTCCAGTTCTAACTGTTGCTTCCTGACCCGCATAAAGGTTTCTCAGAAGGCAGATCAGGTGGTCTGGAACTCCCATCTCTTCAAGAACTTGCCACAGTTTGTTGTGATCCACACAATCAAAGGCTTTAGCATAATCAATGAAGCAGAGGTAGATGTTTTTCTGGAACTCTCTTGCTTTCTCCATGATCCAGCGAAGGTTGGCAATTTGATCTCTAGTTCCTCTGCCTCTTCGGAAACCAGCTTGTACATCTGGTAGTTCTCGATTCGCATACTGCTGAAGCCGAGCTTGTAGGATTTTGAGCATGACCTTGCTAGCATGTGAAATGAGTGCAATGGTGCGGTAATTCGAGCAATCTTTGGCATTGCCCTTCTTTGGGATTGGAATGTAAACTGATCTTTTCCAGTCTTGTGGCCACTGTTGGGTTTTCCAAATTTGCTGGCATATGGAGAGCAGCACTTGGACAGCATCATCTTTTAAGATTTTGAGTAATTCCGCTGGAATGCTGTCACCTCCACTAGCTTTGTTGTTAGTGAGGCTTTCTAAAGCCCACTTGACTTCACTCTCCAGGATGTCAGGTTCGAGCTCAGTGACTGTACCACTGTGGTTATCAGGAACATTGAGATCGGCCTTATAGAGTTCCTCTGTGTATTCTTGCCACCTCTTCTGAATCTCATCTGCTTCTGTTAGGTCCTTGCCATTTTTGTCCTTTATTGTGCCTACCTTAGCATGAAATTGTCCTTTGACATCTCCAATTTTCTTGAAAAGATCTCTAGTCCTCCCCATTCTGTTGTTTTCCTCTATTTCTTTGCATTGCTCATTTAGAAAGGCCTTCCTATCTCTCCTTGCTGTTCTCTGGAAATCTGCATTCAGTTGGGTATATCTTTCCCTTTCTCCCTTGCTTTTGGCTTCTCTCCTTTCCTCAGCTATTTGTAAAGCCTCGTCAGACAGCCACTTTGCCTTCTTGCATTTCTTCCTCTTTGGGATGGTTTTAGTTGCTGCCTCCTGTACAATGTTACAGACCTCCGTCCAAAGTTCTTCAGGCACTCTGTCTACCAAATCTAAGCCCCTAAATCTATTTGTCACCTCCACTGTATATTCGTAGGGGATCTGATTTAGGTCATACGTGGAGGGCCTAGCGGTTTTCCCTACTTTTTTCAGTTTAAGCCTGAATTTGGCAAGAAGAAGCTGATGATCTGAGCCACAGTCAGCTCCAGGTCTTGTTTTGACTGCCTGTATGGAACTTTTCCATCTTTGGCTGCAAAGAATGTAATCAATCTGATTTCGATGTAGACCATCTGGTGAAGTCCATGTGTACAGTCGCCGTTTGTGTTGCTGGAAAAGGGTGTTTGCTATGACTAATGTGTTCTCCTGACAGAACTCTATCAGTCTTTGCCCTGCTTCATTTTGTACTCCAAGACCAAACTTGCCTGTTATTCCTCTTACCTCTTGACTGCCTACTTTAGCATTCCAATCCCCTATGATGAGAAGGACATCTTTTTTGGGTGTTAATTCTAGAAGCTGTTCTAGGTCTTCATAGAAACGGTCAACTTCTTCCTCTTCAGCACCAGTGGTTGGGGCGTAGACTTGGATTACTGTGATGTTGAAAGGTTTGCCTTGGATCCGAATGGAAATCATTCTATCATTTTTGAGGTTATACCCCAGTACTGCTGTTCTCACTCTCTTGTTCACAATGAAGGCTACTCCATTTCTTCTAAGGGATTCCTGCCCACAGTAGCAAATATAATGGTCATCTGAATTAAATTCTCCCATTCCTGTCCACTTTAGTTCACTAACTCCCAGGATGTCGATGTTCAGCCTTGACATCTCACGTTTGACCACATCTAGCTTGCCTTGATTCATAGATCTGACGTTCCAGGTTCCTATGTAGTATTGTTCTTTGCAGCATCGCACTTTCCTTTCACTTCCAGACACATCCACAGCTGAGCTTCCTTTCAGTTTTGACCCAGCTACTTCACTCTTTCTGGAGCTACTAGTACTCGTGTTCTGCTCTTCCCCAGTAGCATAATGGACACCTTCCGACCTGAGGGTCTCATCTTCCAGTGTCATATCGTTTAGCCTTTTTGTTCTGTAATCCATAGGGTTTTCTTGGCAAGAGTACTGGAGTGGGTTGCCACTTCCTTCTCCAGCGGACCACGTTTAGTCAGAACTCTCTGCTGTGACCTGTCCATCTTGGGTAGCCCTACATGGCATAGCTCACAGCTTCATTGAGCTACTCAAGCCCCTTCGCCACGACAAGGCAGTGATCCATGAAAGGGAAAAACCTACCTAGAGGCCTGCTATTTGTGCCCCTCCATAGTTCTGTCTATTGCAGTGGTTCCCAAACTGTGGGTCGGGACCCACTAATGGGTCACAAGCTAATTTCAGGTGGGTCGCAAAGCCCCTAGAGCAGTGATATTGAAAATATGGGATGCTAGAATGTGGGAGCTGTGTGGTTCTTTTGCTTGCGTCAAGGTTGTAAATAGGCTTTTAAATTTCTGATTCACTTTCCTATTGGAAAATGGCTAATGGAAAATGGCTGACTTATTGCTGTATTCTCAGGAAAGCAGCAGGCTCTGGCATCACAATGACAGCAGTTAAGGCCATGACATCAATTCCAGCAGGTTCTGGACAGATGGTCATTCTAAAAAGTGGGTCCCTGTGTTAAAAGCTTTGAGAACCACTGGTCTATTGGATTTATTATCTACTGGATTTCTCCTCTAAGTTAGACCCCTCTTTTCTCCCCCTCAGTGATATCTTACTTCCCTTCCATGCCAGCTGAAGAGATATCATTGGGGAGCACGAATGTTGTTATACAACAAGAATAGCCTCCTCCAATGCAGGCATCATGGCAAATGCTAATTGTGCCAGCATGTTAAGCATGGTCCCAAGGAAGCAAAGCATGAACAGTTGTGAGTTTGTTCATGTGGCTGCTTCATTCGCAGCAAGGCTGCAGGCGCTCAACATTTAACACGATCAAGTTTCTCTTTTATATAAGTGTTCTCTTTAGAGATGCATGAGAGATTCCATGTCTCCTAGCAAGCTCCCCGGCCACAGTTCCCAATGGGAAGCTGTGTAAAAGGAGCCTAAAGTCTGCATTTGAGATTGGACTCCCCCACCGCAGCTTATTGTAGAATCTAACCATTCCCAAATTGGGTGCAGCACCCTTCTTTTGTGGCGGCCTCTTTATCCCAGTTCTCCCAGGCACCATCATTTTGGATCTCATGAGAGCTCAATCAATCCAAGATGGTGGCACCTGGGAAAGCCAGGAAGAAGAGGCCACCAGGAACATCCCGTGGCACTCCTGTGAGTGCACCTTGGCACGCTAAGGAACTGCACACATAATTTGGGAACTACTGATCTCGGGTAACATTCTGACATTTAATAAGAGCCCAGGCATATTTACCTGCTCATGAGTAAATGTGTGTACTGTATGTGGCTCCATTTTTACTTCCCATAGGGTTCAGTGCATTTTCCTTATCAGCTTGGAATGGGCGGCCTTGATGGGATTTTTTTTGGGAGGGGGGTGCCTTCATCAGATTGGGATCATTCTGGTGGTGTTGTTTTCCTTTTGTCCTGCCCTTCAAAGTGGATCAAGGCTTGGTCATCTGTTCATGAGTAAACGTGCACATGTGTGGCTCAGTTGCACTTTCCATAGGGCTCAAAACATTGTCAGCTATCAGCTTGTCAGTTTTGGGCTGGGACCCAATGTTCTCCCACAGTTTGGGAAACACTGGGTTCAGTCCAAGAGAGGGGATTGTCACTTTTTCTCCCTCTCATTAGTGAGCTCCCTGAAGCAAAGATGTTGTGCTTTTTATAGTGCTCTGTATTTCCTTTATACCATAGCAACAAAGAGAGTGAGCAGTGATTAAATTGGTAAAGTAGAAATCATACTTGTGTACTGTAACTCAGCTACGCAGCCACCCCAATATCTCCAAACACAATCTTATCTATAACACAGCATTCAACAACTAGCTTTAAAAATGGATAAAGTTTGCAGCTTGAGGGAAGCCCAAGTGGTTTCTGTGGCTCAAAGCACCTTTTCCCAGCAGTATCAGGTGTGCCAACTCCAGCCTCTCCTGGAGGTGAGATGGTCTGGCCCAGGGCTAGGCCCTTCCTTTAGAATGTATGGGAACGCATTGACTCCTTAGCGGCCATGACAGTATGTCCAAAACATTGCTCATTCCAATGATTTCCAATGGGTTTTCACATGATGTTTAGGGCTGAATCGTTTACTCCTGAAGTAAAAACTTACCAAAATAACAACGTGTGATCGTGGAGAAACATCAGTGGTAACCATATTATGAGTTAATATGCAATTCCAAGGTTTAATTCCGTGTAATTATATTACATTAAAATCTCTTCATAATACAAGTAGTTGTCACTAGGAGAGTAATTCTTTTTTACTTCTAGGCTATTAAGAGTATTTTTTTAAACTTCTACACTCACCCCCCCCCATAAAATTAACTTTCACACGCGCGCCAAGCGAGCGAGAGAGCCCTTCCGGCGGCAAACCTCATCGTTCGCGGCAATGATTCAATCAGCCATTTTAGTAAATCCACGGCTTCAAGTCTGTGACGTCATGGCCTATCCAGCTATCCAACATTCTTGGTCTGGCCTTGGTTATCCATGTTGTGGTAATATCCCATTTGGATTACTTTAAGGCAGTGGTTCCCAAACTGTGGGTCAGGACCCACCAGCAGGTAGCATGCCAATTTCAGGTGGGTCGCAAAGCACCTAGAGCAGCCATACTGAATATGGGACGCTGGAAAGAGGGAGGGCTGTGTGGGTGTTTTGCTTGTGCAAAGGTTCTAAATAGGCTTTTTAATTTCGGATTCACTTTGCTTTCGGGAAATGGCTGAGAAATAGCCCAATTTATTGCTGCATTCTCAGAAAGCAGCAGGCTCCGGCGTCACAAAGACAACAGTTCCAGCCATGAGATCACTTCCAGCGGGTCTCGGACAGAATGTCATTCTAAAAAGTGGGTCCCGGTGCTCGAAACCGCTGCTTTAGTGTGCTGTATATGTGGCTGTCCTGAATACAATACAGGATCTACAGCAATCGCTGCACATGTAGTAGTGAGACTACCAACTAGGACCTGCCAAATGGCGCACACGTCCCTAACCGTAAGCAACTATACAGCCACTCTGAATGCCCTTTGGGGAGCTGGAACGGGGTGTAAAGCTAGTAAGTAAATAAAAACAGACTGGGTCATTTCTGGGTATAATTCATGGTGCTGGTTTTGTTGCTTTTTACAGTTCCAAAACAGCTTTGGGACCAAGTATTTGAAAGACTAGCTTCTCCCACGTGAGTCCCCAGGTACCTTAAGAGCCTTCCCAGAGCCCCTTCTTCAGTCTCCCCCTCAAGTAAGGCAGGTGCCAATCGGGATGGGAGGGGGGGCAAGGACAGCTTCAGTGTTATGCGGAGACTTCTTCAGTGCTGTTCTTAAGCCAGAGTTTTACAGCCCAATCCTAGAAGGCGCGCAGCAGCAACACAACTGTGTTGCGTCACTGCTGTGTGCCTAGCACCAACATGGGGGCGCCAAGCAGCACCCCCGGGTTGGCGCTAAAGCAACGGGGCTGGCTCGCCTCCCTCACGTTGGCCGAAGCAGGATGGCGTGAGGGAGGCACCATTGCTGGGCGGGGGAGGGCGGTCCTGGGAGGGACATGGTGGGGAGGGCAGGCTGTGGGCGGGCCCTGGATTTGGCCATAAGGCCGAAACTAAGGCCTCATCCTGAGGCCGCGTGGCCCCAATTTGGGCCACGCAGTCTCCATGGTTCTGCGCCTGCTGTTTAGCAGGCGCAAAGCCGAGGAGCGCATCGGGAGCCTGGATCCTCCCCTCCGGTAAGGGTGCGAATGTGCCCGTGCCGCGGGGAGGCTCCAATCTCTCCAACGCAGCGTCGGATATGGCACTGGCCGGCCAGCCTTGCCATTCCAGCGCTGTGTTGGATTGCACCCTTAGTTGTTTTGCCCTGAAACTGTACAGCTGGGCAGTTCTTAAAGTATTCTTGTTGTTGTTGTTTGTTTTTAAAATTCTGTGCTGTTCTGGAGGTCACATGGGCTGTAGTGCCAGGATAAAAGCATTTTAAATAAATGCAGTGCAGTACAATTCAATGAAAATGCAATGGATATCCAGTGATGTGACTGACCTAAATTGTCACTGCAGAGTGTGCTGTACTAGTTGATCTATGAGGCTTCTGGCTGGTTTCCCTTGTATTCACCAGGGAGTGACAAGCTGCAGGCCCAACAGCTTATTATGTGGGCAGTGCGCTGCCTAGTGTGTGTTTGTCCTTTTGCAGCAGGCAACTTTTTTTCTCTCTTCTAAAGTAAGAACATATGATCTCATGGAGAACTGTTGGTATGAAACTGAACTATACATGGGGTGAAACACCACCTGACTCTGTGAAATACGGTCGTACTTTTCCCAGCAACTGCGACTGTAGGAGTGGCAGCCAGCTCAGTATGCCTTCAGGGCCCAGAACTACTGAGTCACTGTTCCGCAGAAATGTGCACTAGGGCAATGCAGTAAGCTTTATGCTCAAAGTATGACACCATTCTGCACAGCCAGTGGCTGCATGCCAGCTGACTCCGGAGAAGCCTAGAGCCAATATGTCTGTGGTGGGTGAGTGGTGGAGGAGCTGGGTTATGTCAAGGCTGGGAGGGGGTGGTGGTATCAGTGGCAGCAGCTTGGCCAATATCTCTCTTCCTGGCCTGGATCTGTTAACCCAGGCATACTCAGATTAGCACCAGCAAAATCACTGGTGTACGTCTGAGTCGACCTGGCTGGACAGCAAAGCCTTGCCCTGGGGAAAGGGAACAAATGTTCCTTTACCTCAAGGAGGACTTTATGGCCCATGGGATACAGCACACACCATAATGGTGTGACTACAGTGGCACTGGGAGGGTGCACTGGATTGGGCCATCAGCTTGTCCTTCTCCACTTGGCCAGGCTTGACTATATACTTGACTATGCCAAGTGTAGTAATTTGCTAAGGTAAACCAACCCTTGGAGGATTGAGATGTTGGTTATACTCGTGCACTCCTGAGGGAGGGGGTGTGATGCAGCTAGCTGCATTTTTTTTTAATGTGCATACATTATTTTGTTTTATTATTTTAGCTCATTTTCCATGCATGAAAGATGCTGGTACACAAAGTGTGTGTTAGCCATAATAGCATCTTTTGCATGTTCAGTCTGGATGGATATATATTGATAGGCACATTGGTTATCTCCAAGCAGGTGAGTTCAGCTGAATTGGGAGGTTTCATGCAAGGTGGATTCATAGGCTCTTATGGTTACCCCCTTTTGAGGGAACCTGAGATATGTAGCAGGTTACTGCCTATTCCCAACTGTTTCAGGTAGCAGATCATAGATCCAAGAAGTGCCCAAACTGTATGCAGTATTAGTGATCCTATATGATTGTGGATCAAGGTCTAATTCCTTGTTTCAGTGGCTCCCAAACTTTTTAACATTTAGACCCACCTAAAAAAAAGTTTAACTTTACCAGCCACTCAAGCTTCTGTGGTTCTAATGGTGATGGGGGGGGGCAGTGTTCTCCCCAAGCAGCAGTTTGTTTAACCCTTGATGCACATAGCCTAATCTACCCTGTCAGTAGGGTCATGATCCACTGATGGGCCACAGATTTGGGAACCACTGCCTTGTTTTTATGAATAATAATAAAGGTCAGTAGCACTTTATAAGATGACATACTTTTGCATGAAGGCACATGAGCTTTCACAGTCTTATGAATGCTCCTGCTTTCAAAATAAGCAAGATCAAGGGGAGCGCGCACATGTGTTCATCAAATGCAGATCCACAGACTAACATGAATCTGAACCAGTTTTTTTGAGTTTCTTCTTCTCATGGGCTAAATAGTTCCATGCTCACCACCTGACTTTCTGTAGAAGGTGCCACATGGCTGGACACTTGATTCAACTCACTGATTTATTTTCAGCACCACTTCTATATAGATGAGTCTGCGTTGTGTTTCGGAATAATCACTCTCAAATGAGGAGGCAATTAGATTAAAATAAATAAAAAGTATGTACTTACAATTGTACTTAACAATCGATTATTTCTGTGGCATGACTGTGGCTAAGGACCAGTTGGTGAGGGTGGGAGGGGGACTGAGTTCTTTTGATAGATGCCAATTTGGCAAGCTTCATGGTCTCATGCTTCTATTTGAGGCAAGAGAGCCTACTCATCCCAGCTGTTGGAGAGAGAACTGACATAAGGTGTTTAGAAAGCTTTCAGATGGATAATGGCTCTTCACTGGGAGACGAGTCCAAAAACTTTAGACTTTATAGTTCAGCTGTGGACAACAAATGGTAGTAATAGCTTTGGAAGGAGGATCTACTGGGAAAGCAGAAAGAGCATTATTGGTGTGCAGGGGGAAAGGAAGCAAGAACTTAAGCTGAGTATATGGTTCCTAAAAAGAGATGGGAAGGTCAACTCCTTTATGCAGGCACAAAACAAAGGGTGAAGGAGTAATTTATATAAGGCTGCTTTAATGCAAATAGGAGCTGAAATCCTTCTGACAACTGGCCGTTGGGAAAGTGATTACTTAGATTGCATAGCCTAAGGTTGCTTTGGATTGCAGTGCCGTGGAGTGGGCAAGGTTGGACTAGATGGGACTCGAAACATCTTCCATCCCATCCCCTGGAGCCTCTTTTAATGAAAAGCCACAGTAGCAGTGAGTTTACCTTGTGGGTGTTTTATGTATGCCGAAGAAACGCATCAAGGCAAGGGAACATTGATACAAGAGTGCCCCAGTATCCTGATTCATGGATTCCCAGTATCCTGATACTGATCCATGGTTTCAGGTATTCATGGATACGGGATGCTTATTAAAAAGACAGGGGAACATTATACAAATTTCTCTTTTTACCTTGTTGTAGCAAAACCATGGATGTTCCCCTGTCTTTAAAGAGGTGTCCCCAGTATCCACTGTTTCAGGTATCCACTGTGGGGTCCAGAACAGAACCCCAGCGTATACCGGGGCAGGCCTGTAACTATTTTTAGAAAATTCTCCTAAATTTCAGGGTGGCTTAGAATATAAACAATTAAGAGAGAAAAATGAAACACTGAAAGCAGCAAAAATTAAGAAAACACTCAAGGAACAGTGAAGGACAGCAGAATGTTGGCCATTGGGCAACATCAAAGCAGCCAACCCAGTCCTGTTTAACTAGCAGAGGGAGGAAAAGGAGGGAGTCGCAAAGGTTGACAAGCAGCAAATCAGAAACACAAGCCTGGATGCAACTGTTCTGGGCACTTTTCCTACACTGCATCCTTATGCTGTTCCAGGCTCCTGATCCTAGCAAGGGTCTTGAACTTGCAACAAGCCCCCATGATGCAGCAGGTGATTCTGACTTTGAACCTGGGCAGATGTGCAAAGGGTGTGTTCAAGGCTGACCCTGCCTATATTAATCAGGTTCTGCCTATGAGACTTGGATATGAGAGTGTCCCCCAAGTTCCTGAGTTTCTCTCTGTTCAAACTCAGGTAGATTTCATGTTCCAGTGAGCTGGTTCAAAGTTAAATTCTTTGCTTACTTGAGAAGAAAGTGCTTAAACAATAAGCAACCTCAGAACAGGGCAAGCAGAGCTACTGACTGTGAATGACTCAGCAGCCCTTCATGCTGGATTCTGAAGTATCACAAGAATCGGTGGGGTGCTAGAAAGGTCCACAGCAAGTTAAAAATAGGCAAAAAAAAATTGTGCCAGCCATTGAAAGAATTAATTGCACTAGCTTAGTTTAAAAGGTGGTAGGGTTTTTCCCCTGTATATTGTTGATTTCAACCTGTGTTTTGAATTAGTCAAGAATTTTCTGCTATCTGCTAAATAAGCTGTCTCCATACTGGATTCTGTTGCAGAGATTGCTGTGAGAGTGGGAAGGGCATGTGTTTGGTGCAGTTCACCATCTCTGTATGGTCCTGCAACACTGTCAAGAGAGGACGACAGTTTGGGTTCCACCCTACTATCCCTGTTATCATTACAGACTGATTTTTGCCTTTAGTAACTGTGGCTACATATAGTAGTAATCCCAGAGTTTGACAGATCTCATCTAGAATATGTGAAGGGTTTGGGGGTTACTCGCTCATTTTTGACTGACTTTCTCCTTTTTTCTCTTTAGGGCCGAAAAAACAGAAGTTTTGAGTGAAGATCTTTTGCAGGTATGGTGCCTTCCTTTCCATCATCTTTTTGCCCAGCAAACACCAACATTGCTTCCAGGCAAAATATGTTACCCTACTCTATGCAGCAAATGCAAAACAACCTTACACGAAGCTTGTTGGCAGGGATAAAAGCACTGCAGAAACTAGTTCCAATTAATAATAATCAGTAAGATCAGCCTTCAGATTCCTCCAGAAAACAGAAGCCTTCTTGTCTGGGTTTCACCAGCCTTTCCACAAAATGCAGAAGTCTTTCTTGCCACCAGTCTGCTATGTATTCACAAGAAGCAGATGATACAGTCCCCCACCACCGTATGTCAGAATGAAGGTGAAAGTTCACATAATTGAATGTATGCAAGTGCAAAAAAAAAAATCCTTACCCATGGAAAGTTAGCATTTATGAAAGAGGGGTTCTGTGACTCTAGCCATCTCTTGTACATGCTTACTTTCACATGCTAAGAAAGTTTTACAGTGGGGAGTATGCAAAGGCATGATCTCGCCACCTGTGAAGAAATCACTAAGTACTATGAAAGCCTGAAGTTGCTAAGTACCATGAAAGCTATACATGTGATTTTCTCCTGTATGTAGGTTAGATCTAAAGGGGATTTTGTAACTATAAGAAGTTGGGAACTTTGGTTTTCGTAAGCAGGGATCTGCTTGCCATGTACATCCAACAACTAATGCAAATTCTTGAGTTTTCAGCTGCTCCCAGTAGCTTAGAGGAGCAAGGAAGATAAATGCAAAGTCCAATCAGATGAGCAACCAATCAGATGAGAGAGGAAATGAAATTGGCCTGCTTCAGGCAACATGTGTGCCATTTTCATATCAAGTGAAGGTATGAGAAATTCATCAGCCAGGTCCACATGCAAACCTTCAGAGGCCAAAGGATTCTCTCATATCTGGAATTCAAAAACGTTTTCTTGTTAATACGCCAAGAAAAGGATAGACTGAACTTCAGGGGTGCCTCAGGCAACTGTATAAACCTGATCTCTGAACATTTTGTTCCTACTGTAGGCTTGCCATTTTGCTGCATTCAGTTGTAACATTCAGTGGCATTCCTTTCTGTGGATAGCTGACAAGCAGGTGATCTGTGGCTTTTTGCAGCACAAATAAGTCCCTAGAATTTTAATTCTAATTTTAATTCTATGGCTTTTAATAGGAAAGGTTCAGGATGCCTCCCAAGTTTGGTTTCTCATTGAAGTCCAGAATATTTTTTGCTTAAGTTACTGTTTCCTTTCTTTCCCTAATACTCAAAGGGATTACAGTGTTACTTTTTCAGCCTGGAGTTTTCTAGTTCTGACCTCTTTATTGAACTGCCTGTTTTCCCCAAGTCCCTCAAGTAAAGATTTGGCAGACCTTCACTTTAGTGATTTGCTTTGTTGAGGTCCATATTCAAGTGATTTAATCGTGTTCATATCTGATTACATATTCATTTACTCCAATGATAGGCAAACAGCCAGCCTCTGTGCTTGAACATTTGCCAGTGGAATTCATTAAAAGGACTCAGAAACAGTGTTCTGAGTTCAGCTGTACTTTGCCTCTGTTCTTATTATATGCCTCTGGGGCAAAGTCGCGGGTGTGTCCTCGGTGCAAGGAGGTCCAGGAACTCAGGGAACGGGTCTGCTCCCTAGATGCCTTGGTTGCGGACCTGGAGAAGCAGAGGCAGACAGAGAGGGACCACGATGAGACTTCTGGGGACTTGCAGGCTTCGTCCCACCCTCAGAGGGGCAGCTCATCAGCTGCCAGGAAAAGAAGTCTCAGGGCTGGAGGACATCAGCCTGGAACAGAGAGAAACAGTCCCCCAGTGGGGACCCCTTCTTCCAGTGACGAGCCCACATCCAGTCGCACTACGGATGCTCCTTGGTGGGAGGAGGGACATGGGCTCCTTGTAGTGGGTGACTCTATAGTAAAGAACATAGAGGGGGGGGTCTGTGATGGATGTGAGGATCGCATAGTTTCTTGCCTGTCTGGTGCGAAGGTTGCGGACGTCCCATCTCATCTAGATAGGCTGGTAGAGGGTGCTGGGGAGGAGGTAGCAGTTGTGGTGCACGTTGACACCAACGACGTGCGGAAATGTAGCCGGGAGGTCCTGGAAGCTAAATTCAAGTTGCTTGGCAGGAAGCTGAAGGCCAGGACCCCTAAGGTAGCGTTCTCAGAAGTGCTACCTGTTCCACGCGCAGGGCCAGCTAGGCAGGCGGAGCTCAGGGATCTCAATGCGTGGATGAGACGGTGGTGTCGGGAGGTGGGGGTTAGATTCGTTAGGCACTGGGGAACGTTCTGGGACAAGCCAGGCCTGTACAAGAGGGATGGGCGTCACCTGAACCAGAATGGAACCAGGCTGCTAGCGCTTAACATTAAAAAGGTGGCAGAGCAGCTTTTAAACTGACTCCTGGGGGAAAGCCGACAGGAGCCGAGCGGCGTCCGGTTCGGAAATCCTCGTCCCTATGGGAGGAGGAGGGTGGAGGAGTACCACAGAGTAATGTTGGAGTACGAAACAGGACTGCTAGCGGGAATATAAGTGACAGTTGGTCCAATAGAAAAAGAGGCAAGGTGAATGGATCAAATAAGGGTCCCTACTTATGGAACCCCCTGTATAGGTTTTGTTATGCAAATGCCCGAAGTCTCTGAGCAAAGCTGGGGGAACTGGAATGTTTGGTGGCTAGGGAAAACATTGATATAGTGGGTATAACAGAAACCTGGTGGAATGCAGAGAACCAGTGGGATACCGCAATCCCAGGCTATAAACTCTATAGGAAGGGCGGTGGGAAGGAAGGAAGTTGGCGGTGGGGTGGCCATCTATATCAGAGAAGGGATAGAATCCAGCAGAGTAGAAATTGAAGGTGGGCCTGACTCCACCATAGAGTCACTGTGGGTTAAACTCCCAGGTCAAAAGAGCGATGTAATAGTGGGAGTGCGCTATCGTCCTCCAGATCAAAAACTTGAAGGGGACTTTGAAATGAGGAAACAAATCAGGGTAGTAATCATGGGGGACTTCAATTATCCTCATATCGACTGGCTCAACTAGTGCTCTGGTCAGGAAAGAGAGACCAGATTCCTTGACTTGCTGAATGACTGTGCCTTAGAGCAGCTAGTCATGGAACCCACCAGAGGACAGGCAACTCTGGATTTAATATTGAGTGGTACTCAGGACCTAGTTAGGGGTGTCAGTGTTACTGAGCCATTGGGGAACAGTGACCATACTGCGATTGGTTTCACCATGCATGTCCAGGAAAGAGGGCAGAGCAGATCTGACACAAAAACCTTTGACTTTTGAAGGGCAGATTTCCCTCGAATAAGAAGGCTAGTTAGAAAGAAATGGAAAGGGAAGGTAAAAAGAGTCCAGTCCCTCCAGGCTGCGTGGAGGCTGTTTAAAATAACAATAGGAGAGGCCCAGCAGAAGTGTATACCACAAAGAAAGAAAGGCTCAACTAGGTCCAGGAGGGTGCCTGCATGGCTAGCGAATAAAGTGAGAGGCCGTAAAGAACAAGGAAGCTTCCTTCCGGAAATGGAAGTCTTGATCAAATGATGAGAATAAAAAAGAACATAAACACTGGCAAAAGACACGTAAGAGGGTGATACGGGAAGCCAAGAAAGACTTTGAGGAACGCATGGCCAGAAACATAAAGGGGAACAATAAAAGCTTCTTCAAATATGTTAGAAGCAGGAAACCTGCCAGAGAGGCGATTGGCCCACTGGACGATGAGGGAGGGAGGGAGAGAGGAGATAAAAGGGGACCTGGAAATGGCAGACAAATTCAATGAATTATTTGCGTCCATCTTCACAGCAGAAAAACTTGGGCAGATACCGCAGCCCGAATGGCCTCTACTAACTAAGGATTTAAGTCAGATAATAGTTAATAAATGAGATGTTTTAAATCAAATTGATAAATATAAATAAGTCACCAGGCCCAGATGGCATCCACCCAAGAGTTATCAAGGAATTAAAGAATGAAGTTCCCGACCTTGTAACTAGAGTATGCAACTTGCCCCTTCAAGCAGCCACAGTGCCTGAGGATTGGAGGATAGCCAATGTCACACCAATCTTTAAAAAAGGGAGAAGGGGGGGGGGCCTGGAAACTACAGACCAGTCAGCCTAACGTCTGTTCCAGGTAAGATGGTGGAAAGCCTCATCAAAGATAAAATCCTAAAACAGGTAGAGGAACAAGTGTTGCTGAAGGAAAGTCAGCATGGCTTCTGTAAGGTTGTCTTGCTTCACAAACCTTTTAGAATTCTTTGAAAAGCAACAGGCACCTGGATGTGGGTGAACCTGTGGATAGCATATATCTGGATTTTCAGAAGGCGTTTGACACAGTCCCCCACCAAAGGCTGCTGAGGAAACTTCACAGTCAGGGAATAAGAGGGCAGGTCCTCTTATGGATTCAGAATTGGTTGAGGGCCAGGAAACAGAGAGTGGGGGTCAACGGGCAATTTTCACAATGGAGAGAGGTGAAAAGTGGAGTGCCCCAAGGATCTGTCTTGGGTGCTTTTCAACTTGTTCATAAATGACCTGGAGACTGGAATAAGTAGCGGGGTGGCCAAGTTTGCGGATGACACAAAACTTTTCCAGGTGGTGAAAACCAGAAGGGATTGTGAAGTGCTCCAGAAGGATCTCTCCAAGTTTGGGGAATGGGCAGCAAAATGGCAGATGTGTTTCAATGTAGACAAGTGTAAAGTGATGCACATTGGGACAAAAAATCAAAACTTCACCTATAGGCTAATGGGTTCTGAGCTATCCATGACAGCTCAGGAGACAGATCTTGGGGTGCTGGTGGACAACTCAATGAAGGTGTCAACCCAGTGTGCGGCAGCAATTAAGAAGGCCAATTCCATGCTTGGAGTAATTAAAAAAGGGGTTGAGAATAAAACAGCCAAAATTATTATACCATTGTACAAATCAATGGTAAGGCCACACCTAGAGTATTGTGTTCAGTTCTGGTCGCCACATCTCAAAAAGGACATCTCACATCTCAAAAAGCCGGAAAAGGTGCAGAAGAGAGTGACAAAAATGATTACGGGGCTGGGGCATCTCCCTTATGAAGAAAGACTGCAGCATTTGGGGCTCTTCAGTCTGGAAAAAAGGCGCCTGAGGGGGGACATGATTGAGACATATAAAATTATGCAAGAAAGGGATAGAGTCAATAGAGGGATGTTCTTTTCCCTCTCTCAGAACACCAGAACCAGGGGACATCCACTAAAACTGAGGGTTGGAAGAGTTAAAACACATAAAAGGAAATACTTTTTTACCCAGCAGGTAATTAAGCTATGGAACTCTTTGCCACAGGAGGTGGTGATGGCATCTGGCCTAGAGGCCTTTAAAATGGGACTGGATGGATTTCTAGAGGAAAAGTCCATTGTGGGCTATAGGCCATGATGGGTTGGTCAACTGCCTGACGTTAATAGTAGGCTACTTCAGAATGCCAGGTGCAAGGGAGTGGCAACAGGATGCAAGCATCTTGTTGTCTACTGAGCTCCCTTAGGCACCTGGTGGGCCACTGTGAGATACAGGAAACTGGACTAGATGGGCCTTTGGCCTGATCCAGTGAGGCTCTTCTTATGTTCTTCTTAGGCTGCTGTAAAATGAGTCGCTCATACCTGCAGTTGTTTCTGAGGTCTCTCTTCAGAATGCAGATGGAGACCCAAAACAAAACATTGACTACTCCTGTTTTAGGTCTAGCCATGCTAGAACATAATCCTGAAGTGGGAATGCGGTTGAGAAAGACACCTTCCTTCTTCTCTACCCTCTTGCAATCTTTCCCTGCTGGGCTTTCCAGCACAACTTATTTCCTCCAAAATCATGGCATTTGGCTTCAAGTTCAGATTGCGGCATGTTGTTCAGTTGGGATTGCAAAGTTCCCATTCTCGTGTGAGAATTCTTATATGGGTACCTGCATAGAAATAACCTGCACCCAAGAGTGGAGGACTCAAGTGCAACAATGAGAGGACAAGCAATCCATCTAATGCCAGGCCTCCTCTGTCCATTCACAGGTGGAAAAGCGTTTGGAGCTGGTGAAACAGGTCTCTCACAGCACTCACAAGAAGCTGACCGCATGTCTTCAAGGGCAGCAAGGATCGGATTCGGATAAGCGCTCGGTGAGAGCTTCTAGTATCCACCAGACAGTAGGGCTGAGCTCATGTCTCTTCATATTTGCATTGAGGAGGTAGGAGGGGAGGGAATGGAGTAGAGGCCCCTTCCTGGCTTTTCCCTACTGTGTGTAAAACTGTATATGAATAAGAGTTCAATCCTAACCTTGAGTTAGGC
Organism: Lerista edwardsae; assembly: GCA_029204185.1. Lineage (NCBI taxonomy): Eukaryota > Metazoa > Chordata > Lepidosauria > Squamata > Scincidae > Lerista > Lerista edwardsae. Next base: position 124,808 of record JAJKFI010000120.1, read on the forward strand.
TGGCACAGTTAGGCCAGCAAAGTTTGGCGGAAACAAGGGCCACCTTACATTTGGACCATTCTTCGAGTCAGGGGGGATGGCGCATGTCTGTGTGCTGGCCTCTCTGACTCCGAGAGTGGTCCAAACATACTTTACAGTGTCCCTTGTGCTGGCCAAACGCCAGGTTAGGATTGTGCTCTCAGTAACATTAATGTTTGTGTGTTAATGAATTGGTAAATACTGTCATTTTCTGAGTGGGAGATGTTCTCAAACTCTAGTGGAACGAATGGATAAGAAACCCCAGTCCCCTTAAATTAATTCAATGGTTGCTTTTGTTGCAGAGGAAATTACCTTTGACATCACTTGCCCAGTGCTTGATGGAAGGTTCTGCCATTCTAGGGGACGACTCCCTGCTTGGGTAAGACATTCAAATACCTACCTCCAAGGAATAGCATGTATGTAGCTCCTGTTGGGAGTATTTCCAGTAACAATAGTGTCCCCCTGATAGAAAGTTGATTCATCTGGATAGGCCCTGGGATGCATTGGTTCATGTTGTACTAATGAAGTATTTCCTGCATCTGGTCAAGTAGTTTTCAAGTACGTTTGAATTTGTCATGCCACTCTCTTTGTGAGGTTTTTGCTGCTCACTATTTTGGGTCAGCTCTTTACAGTCTTGCATCTGTTATGATCACTTCCTGGGATGCAAGAATAAGTAGCCCTTTCACACACTTTCACAACTTTTATGAGCAGGGGTTGGGGTTTTTGGTGATATTTTTTTCCAAAATTGCTTGATTAAAATAGCAAATTTCATTATGTGTTTTCATCCAAATTTTTATTGCAAGTCGTACAAATAGCGCAATAAATATGGGTGAATGGCTTTCAAAGGCAAGCAATTACTGGAGCACACACCCCAGCCTGAAATAATCTGCTCAGAAATTCTCAAGCTGCACTCTGATTGCTGCTTGGAGCATCAAGAAACTGCTACTTGATGCTCTAAGTCACCCCTGCATGCACTGTGAACTATGAACATGCATGTTCATGCGAGTTTAACCAAGCGTCCTCCTGTTTCTGCCACTCCTCCTGATCCCTTACTGATCCCTTACTGAAAACTATTTGTGGATTCCTCAAAACTGTGTCCAAAATAAACAAAAGCGGTGCTATTTTGTCAAATTGATTCAAATTTGTGTCAAACTCTGTCAAAAATAAGCAAAAGAGGTGGGAAATTTTGACCTGAATTTCATTTTATGTAGCATTTTCAATAGAAATCCTCATTATTTAGCATTCTGTGTTGATCACTGGAAAAAAAATCCCTATTTATGAGGAATAAATCACAGTATAATGCTATGATGTCCAGAACAGCATGTGGCCATGTTGTATCTCCCGCCTTTTTCCCATTTGCCTGTTGGTGCCTAGGCATGATTTGTACCTAACTAAACCTACTCTGTCTGCCTCAGAAAATCACTCTTGGTTTCACTTTCAGTTCTCTCTCTCTCTCTCTCTCTCTCTCTCTCTCTTTTGTCTTTCTGCTCAATGAATGGCCTGTTTCTTTCCCTGCAGGAAGATGCTGAAGTTATCTGGGGACACAGAGGACAAGCTAGCTCAAGAGCTCATCCACTTTGAGCTGCAAGTCGAAAGGGATGTGATTGAGCCTCTGTTTGTATTGGCTGAGGTGAGAGTTGCCCAAGCAGTGAGTTACACTGAACAGTGGGTTAGATTGTGTTGATGGAGTGATGCAAGTTAGGCCTGCTTCCTTACAAGGAGTATTTCAGGATCCACTTCAGGGAAATTTTTAAAAAAATCATCTTTCAGTTAAGTGCTTGTGATATCAGTCAAGAAACAGTAGCACCTACACCAGCTACTCCAGACCCATAACCAAGCTGTATTGGTGAGGGACTAGATAGTTTCATAGCCAGACCAGAATGCGATTGGCTCTCCAAGAAGGATTCTGAAATCTGCGGGTCCTGAATCTGCAAATATCACAAGCCCACCTGTATATAGGTAGTCACCAATCCCTGCCATTTGGAGGTTTCCTTTTTTTCCCCCCTTCTAGTTGCCTGCTTTTAGCAGCAGCCAGTGACAAGCAGGCATTCAGCAAACTACTGGCAAATAATCTGAGGCTCCTTGTCATTTTGGAGATGCCCTGCAGCTGTCCTTCTGGATGCTAACGTTGCCTTTAGACTAGGTGCAAAGTCCTGCTTCCAATGAATGGAATGTTTAACAAATGTTTATGCAGAATTTACCTACACTGTTTTGTCTAAAATTATTTCAGGTAGAAATCCCAAATATCCAAAAACAGAGGAAGCACTTAGCAAAATTAGTTCTGGATATGGATTCCTCAAGGACAAGGTAAGATGTGTGTTTTCTCTGTTGCTTGCCCTTCGTTGCCCAGGTCTCTTGCTCCATGTTTGTTTGCTTTTCAAAAACTGGTGTGGTTGTTTAAGAACCAACATAAGAACATCAGAAGAGCCCCACTGGATCAGGCCAAAGGCCCATCTGGCCCAGCTTTTGTGTATCTCACAGTGGCCCACCAGGTGCCTCTGGGAGCTCATGAGACAACAAGATGCCTGCATCCTGTGGCCACTCCCTTGCACCTGGCATTCTGAAGGAGCCTACTTCTAATGTAAGGAGGTTGCACCACCTATCATGGCCTGTAGCCCAGGATGGACTTTTCCTCCAGAAATCTGTCCAATCCCCCTTTTAAAGGCACCTAGACCAGATGCCATCACCACCTTCTGTGGCAAGAAGTTTCACAGATTAATTACCCACTGGGTAAAAAAGGCATTTCCTTTTATCCGTTACTGGAAGGCAGTTCCCAGAATACTAGACTGAGATCCTGGGCAGACCGGGTGGGTTGCAGGGGAGAGGACTTGTGTCATTTGTCCTTCATTATTATCATTATTATTATATAAGATTATCATTATTTCTTCACTGTGGTTTCTTGATTAACTAAAACAATATGCTAACAGGATTGTTGATGCTATTGTGCAGCTCCCAGCTGCACCCTCACTCTTGACTGGCAGTGGTTGATATTCAGGCACTGACTGAGCGTGCCTGTAGAGCGTGCCTTCTGGAGAAGAAAACCCCTGCAAGTTCTCCGTTTGAGGTGGTAGCCATCTTGAAACCCTTCCGTCTCTCCCCAGGCATTGGCCTGGAATCAAGGAGGGCTTTGGGGATTTCCTGGTTGGCTGGTTCAATATTCCTCACACTGTCAGCTAAAATAATGCTTGTCAGTTCAAAATCCCCTTGCTTCTACTTTTCTGGCTCTGGAGGTAGCTTTTTATTTTTCATTTTATTTTTCACCAGAGGATCCCAAAGAAGAGAAGAGAGATTTTACTCTCTCTCGAGGCTGACAGTTTTATCAGTTTTTTCGTGGCTGCTGTTCAGCATGGAGTTAGTTTTCAGGCTGCATTTACTCAGATGTTCTTTGCTTGTAAAAAAGAGAGGGGTTACTCCAGTATGTCCTATTACCCTGGCTATTTAGATTATCTTTCCCACTCCTGCTGGGAGTTCTGCATTGTTGTAGAATGGGGTGGCTGCAACTCTCATTCACTGAAGAAAAACAGCAATAGATCCAAGTTGTGTCAGTATCACCATGTCCTTGTGATAAGCTAAGAAGCCATAGTCAATCATCTTTATAAGCAGACTCACTATCTGCAAATTTGCTTATCTTCAAGGGGCAGAATTGCTACTTACCTCATTATCTACATGTCACTCCGCAGGGACCTGCTGAAGGTTGCAGAAAACTTCAGAATGACACCTGCAGCCAGCGCTGACCCCTTTAAAATGGCTGGCAGAAGCATCCACCAACCATGTTTAAGGGGTCCCTGCTGGTCAAAGGTAATGTTCTGGAGATCCCTGCAGCCTCTGGAAGGTCTCTGCAGCATTCAGGGATCTTTTTGCACTCTGCTGGCTTCCTGTGCTGGATTCTTATGGCAGATAAAGTTCCCCTTGCATCTATTATGTGCAAATTTGCTATCCACAAGGATTCCAGGAACCTAACCCTAGCGAATAATGAGGACTGACTGTAGCTTGTATTTCTGCTCATGTCTGAAAAATATATAAATGCTTTTATTTCTCTCTTGCTGCTCCTCAAAAGCAAGCTATTGTGACTTTGTGCATGGGGAACTCATGCCCTTGGGAGAGCTGGAAAAGACATGAAATCTCCAGAAACATGAAATCTCCAGGAATGATGTTGTGAAGTGCAAAATGCCCCCCTGCCTCAACTTCTCCACTCATAGATCAAATGCTGAGTGCTTTCTTCCCAACGGAACCCATGTGCATGTTCAAATCCACCTCAGATCACTTTGCTCATTGTATTGGCATAAAAAGCCACCATAGATCAGTTCATTCGCATATCACTCTTCATCATCTTGGAAAAGTCAGGAGGGGTTCTGTTCTGAATGGGCTTGTGTGTGCTAGGAGATCTAACTCGTTATTTTTTTGCTGTAGCCACAGAACGATTTTGAGAAGGTCACACAGACCACTGTTAGTGCAGTCTGGGAATGAAGCCCTTCAAATGTTGTAGCAAAGCCTGATGAATAGCGGAGGTTACGTATGTGAGAGCAAGAAAAGTGGTAGATATCACAGATTCTGTGGCTCTGCATTTCCACCCTGACTTCATTGTGCATATGCTGTGAAGGGTGTTTCCTTGAATGTGGGGGAATGAACCGTTTCTGAAGGACTTGGATCCTTCCTAAAACTGAGAAAGCCTTCCCTTAGTGGCTTTGTGCACCATCACAAGTACACTTATCAGGGCAAAATTGCTAGGCAGGACTTATCCTCGGAGCACATCCTTGCCCAGGCATGTGTTTGAATGGGACATGTTTGCATCACGGGTAGACTCTGTGGCAGGAAGTGATCTGGGTATGAGTTGTTGTACCCAAACATGAGACCAGGGCAAAGGGTACAAGGAGTAAAGGGGAATATTGACCTTATGTTGTATCAATGGAGTCTAATTGGCTCTTTTCAAAATCAAGAGTGTCATCCCTCCCTCTTTGGAGCATGGGCAAGACAGAAAGGGCACTCCGCTCTGTGAATTAATGCTTAATGTGTTTCTCAGGACACTTCCTCTGAGGGCCAAATGAATGCTTACATCTTCTCTTCCTGCAATGCCTGGGCAGACCAGGCATTCTCTTCTGCAAAAAAGATCATTGTGATTGCCCTCCCATCAGAGGGACCGCCTACCTGTAGATGTGAGTCATCTTACATTGCTGATGTCATTAATCTTCTTTCTCCTGCAGGTGGCAGCAGTCAGCCAAGTCCTCAGGTCTGGCCAGTAATTTGCAGCCTTCAGGTGCCAAAGCGGATGCTCTCAGGGAAGAGATGGAGGAGGCAGCAAACAGAGTGGAGATTTGCAGGGTAACTCTCATCCCCTCTCTTCACCTGGCCAGAGCATCATTTCACCATTAGGGGGTTTTTCACTGCAAAACCTATATTAGTAGCACATGGAAACCTTCTACATTGGTCAGAACGTCGTCTCACTTTGGGAGGAAAGAGTTAAAACTGAAGCCGTTTTTTCTCTGCTGCTTTGCCTCCAACTGATTAATGTAACTTCATGCAAGAAGAATATCAGTGTGTAAATCCAATTAATGCTCTTTGCTTGCTTGGGTATACTTTAGTTTTTATTTGAATTTCCTTACTGGCAAGGCATTCTGCAGTAATTCAGTCCACACAGTGACTTGGACAAACACAGTTTTGCATACCACAATAACTTGTGCTGTTTCTGTCCCTTCTACAGGATCAGCTTTCGGCAGACATGTACAATTTTGTGGCCAAAGAGATAGACTATGCAAATTATTTTCAGACTGTAAGTACCAGGAAGTGTGGGCTGTTCTTGTACTCCTTTTCTCTCCCCCCTTTTTGCCCTACTTTGTGTAAACTGAAGTCGTTTGCAGAGTGTGACTTCTTGCTAGCTGCTCCTCATTTTGTCTTTCTCCCAGTTAATAGAAGTGCAAGCCGAGTACCACAGGAAGTCATTAGCGCTTTTGCAGAACGTATTGCCTCAGATCAAAGCACAGCAAGGTAAATTAGGGTGAGCGGGAGGAAGCGTTTCTCTTGCATGTGTGACAGTGGTAAATGTATTGCACAATTCAGTTCTGCTCACTGAGGCCGTGTGATTCCCATACCTTTCTCCAATCTGTGGATCTCTTAAGTATCAAAGGGCAAAGTGATTCTTCTTCATCCTCCAACTTGCTGCTCAGGCCAACAGCCGCAGTTGGACAATAAATGGCTAGCAAGCAAAAAAAAGTGGGATGGGTACTCGGTAAGGATACTGCGAATGAGAGTATTCTAAAGACCACTTCCATTTCCTTGTTCTGAAATCCTGGGGCTCCCTTGGGCCAATGCTAAACTTCCCAAAGACTCCACTATCGGTTTGCAAACCACTATGGACCCACTGTGAGTATTGGTTGAGACACCGCTAGACTTCATCCAGAGCAAGGCTCTGCGCTGTCTGCAGAAGAATCCAGATTGCTCAAGCTGAGCAAAATGTTTCTCTTGGCCTGGCCAAGTAAATTGAAAGGACAGACTTTCTTTGTTGGCTAGAAGAATCATTTTAAACTTTATGATGTTTTTAATTTTAAAGTTTATTATGACACACCTTATTGTTTTGTTTCTTCTGGGAGTCTTAGCCCAGCATGAGCATCACCTAGAGATAAAGCACGTAATTGAATTTGATCTCTGCAATTGCATTATAGCAAAATCATCTCTTTCAGATGATGGTCAGTTTATTGGGGTGTGTTTATCCTGAAATGAATAGTTTCTTCTGTTGTTGTTTTTCAACTTACTGCCTTTTTCTATATCAATACATCTATATATACGTGTGTGTTTCTTTGAGCACTCCCATGTAGGAACTAGGAAAGCAATTCAATATTTTTATCAATAGATAAAGTAAATTTGTATTCCCATTAGTTCTCACAGATCTAATATTTCACACTATTGCATTTTAGTTCCTCAGCTTATGAAAAGTGTGTTAAACTTCGTTCTGTTTGCAGCTGAAGGAACCCAGTCTGAACTAAAGAGTAAAGAGCAAAAAGGTTCTGTTCCAAATCTGAGATTCTGTGTTTTTCCCACTCAATAATATTACATATACCTGAAACAAAGTCTCTGGGGCAAGGCCATGTTGGTTAAACACATGCCTGCCCTCCCTATAGAGATCTATGTATTGCAGTCAAAAGCGTGTGTGGGTGTTGGGAAGCAAAGCCTACCTTTCTTCCACTTTACCTTGTTGCAGTTCATTGCTTTTAAGCAGTTTTTCCCCAGTTTGGTACCTGTACTGACAATGAAAGATAAATCTGCTAAAAATGAAGGGGAAGAATGGGTTTTGCTTCCCTCCCTCACATTCCTTTTGGTAAAAAAAAAAAAAAAAGTAGACCCACATTTGCCATTTTATAGGCAGTCAAGCATGTGTTTAAGAAACACGCAGTTACCCTGCATGTCAGGTCTAGTCCTTCATGAGATGTGTGCGCCAATCGATGTGCACAGAAAAGTGTCCAGCCTCCATGCACGTTACATGGAAAAGGCTCTTAAATCAGTACCTTGCAGAGGTCTCTCTGCAGCTGTATATCATCGAGAGTTCATGTGTGATACTGAGTTGCTGACCGTCGCTCCGTTAGTCAGCGAGCTCTGTTATGTTTGTCTCTTGTGCCTCTTATTTGGACTGCCTTCCACAGAAGCTTGGATCGAAAAGCCCTCCTTTGGGAAGCCCCTGGAAGAGCATCTGGCAGTCAGCGGCCGGGAGATTGCCTTTCCTATCGAGGCCTGTGTCACTATGCTCCTGGAATGTGGCATGCAGGAAGAGGTCTGTGTGAGATGATGGCTGCCTTGTCTCAGTTCATACTGTGGCCTGGGTTCTTTGTGCACATTCTCTGGCTCAGCAGCAGTTGCTCCCCTAGAGGAGGGCCCTAAGTTTTGCAAGGTGCCTTACCTTGCCATGTAAACTGTTCCTCTCCTTCACTGTCATTTCTAGTAAGCAACGTGGAAGCATTGCTTTCGCCGTGAGGACTGGCAGCAAGGGTGAGGGAGAGGAGCGGTTGACACAGCAAGGTAAGGTGCCTTGCAGAACTTAGCATCCCGCCACCCCCCTCAAGGGATGCTACTGCCCAGCAGGTTCTTGGGAGGTGGGAGAGACCCAGCCTCAGTGTTCTGTCCAAGCTGTTTCATGGGATTTGTATGCCCAACCCTCTTTGCAGGGCCTGTTTCGTGTGGCCCCCTCAGCCTCCAAACTAAAGAAGCTCAAGGCAGCTCTTGACTGTTGTGTGGTGGATGTCCAGGAGTACTCAGCAGACCCACACGCCATTGCAGGTAAGGGAGTCGCTCTCTTGGCATCCAGCCGACCTTCATAGTGAATACAAGTAGCCTGGGCAGATAGAAGGTGCTTCCATGCTCCAGATTGGAAGCAGATTGTGAGCCATCACTGTGCACTATGCTTTCTGCAGAATGACAAGATTAGAGGGAGGAATCTTACATCCTTCCTGTACCAGGGGGCTTACAATCTTGGTTTTTTGACACAAGAGAGACAACAGAAGGGGAGACTGTATTGAGGCAGGGGTAAACGGGGCTATGCATCTGCTACTGTGATTAGTACTTTAGCTTAGTTACAGTAGGGAGTGGAGATGGTGGGTAGACGGTGATTTGAGCCTTAGGTGGGTGCAGTGAATGGTGTTCTTCATTTTATCAGTTTAAAAACTGTTTTAGCAATATCAGTTATGTGCGGCCTATCACCAGAGGAATGCCTACAGGAAGATCTGTCAATTAGGACTGAGACAGATCTTCCTACTTAGATCATGCAAGTTCTGCCATTCTGTGTCTTGCGCCTAGGGGCACTGAAATCCTATCTTCGGGAGCTGCCGGAACCACTCATGACATTTGAACTCTACGAAGAATGGATTCAAGCCTCCAAGTGAGTTCTTGATGGGTTTTTCCTTTGGACTCGAGCTTTCCCTACAGCATTTTGCCACCCTGTTAAAAAAAATTAATTAGAATATCAGCCAAAACTGCAACCCTGTGAAAAGCGTTCACAGTGGGAATAGGCTCTGCTAAACAAAATGGATTTACTGCCAAAGAATCATGCAATAGGAATGGGCTGAAACTCAACCTTTGTACAGGCATGCCCCGGTATCCGCAGGGGTTCCTTTCCAGACCCCACCGTGGATATCTGAAATCATGGATAGTGGGGATGGCTTTTTAAAGATAGGGGAACATCAGTCATTTTGTTGCAACAAGGTTTTCAAAAAAAAGAAAGTCCCCCTATCTTTTTAATAAGAGTCCCAGTATCCATGGTATCTGTGGATAACTGAAACTCAAATCAGTGGATACCGGGGCATGCCTGTACCTCATCAAACTGACCTACATTTTGGCTGCTCCCAAATTCTGACATTCAAGAGCTATGGCACTAGTCCAGTCATGTTGACATACCTGTGCTTTGGGGGAAATTAGAAGCTAAACATTGAACATGTAAGAATTCCCCACCGACATCACTGAGAGCCTTTACCTTCTAGATATATTCATAGCTAATTTGGCGAGAGGTGAATAAACCCAAAGCTATACAAGAGACTGTCTCTGCGATGCTCCAAAGCCACGTCCCATTGCCCACTGTGGCTTTCCAAGGTTCTCCTCTGTTTCTCATACCAAAGCCCTAACCCAGAGAGTCACACCTAAGCCAGGTTGACATCATTGGGATTTCACTGGGTCTCAGGCAGACTAACCTCCTCCTGGATCCAGGATCCACCCCATCACAGATTCAAACCAATTGGCTGTTTTGTTTCACTGGTTTGGCAGACTTCCTTTTTTCTAAGAATCCAGGCTGGAGCTGCTCCCTCTCTGAGAAATAACAGCTCTGTGGCAGGTTAAGAAATTCTGTCCCATCTTGTCACTATTTTAAAATCTCACTTTAGTCTTCTCGGCAAGACTGGAAATGGAAACTTATTCCAGCTCTTGCCATTTTGCAAAAGAAAGATGAGTCGGTGGCTCCTGACCTCACCAGGCTTGGTTGGCAGCTGAGGCTCACTTCCCTTTTCAAATCTCCTCTTGTACGTAAATCCAGATGCTGAAGTGAGATGGGGGGGGGATTGTCATGGTAGGATAAGTGATTGTGCAAAGAGGCCCCCTTGCGACTTGTTTCTTTGTTGCATGGCAGGGGCACACTGTCCACGAGAGTAAATGACAAACACTGACAGCCTTCCTGGCAATGACAGTCTGTCTGCACAGTGACAGATTTCAAGCATGGAATTAATGGAGGGCAGGAAAGGTGCCTCCCTCTGTTTCTGTCAATGCCTTTATGTTTCTTCCTTTATGATTGCAGGCACTGGAGAAGGGAGGGTATGATGCTTCTGTCACAGAGAGATGGAAGACTATATCTTATCTGAGATGCAGGATTGCTCCTGATCCACTTTGAATTAATCCCAGCCTTCCCTTTCTTGCTTTTTAGCATCCAGGATCAAGACAAAAGGCTGCAGGCCCTATGGAATGCCCTTGAGAAATTGCCCAAGGCCAACTACAACAATCTAAGGCAGGTGCAAGCAGCTGAAGGATACACCGTGGCTTCTCCTTGTTTTCTGCTTTGCTCTTGTTGAGTTTAGCTTCCCAGTGTCTGGAGACAAAAGATTTGTTCAAAGGGCCATATTTTCAAGATGCTAATTGGGGTGAGATAGAATGCCGAGGAGGCCTGAGAAATGCCAGTGCAGCAACTTGGGGGACTGGAGAGCTTTGTTAATGTTTGTCAACCCCTTAGTGGCAACACAGCCCTCCCTCTTCCTTTGCAAAATAAAAGGGGTCCAGTTATCTCCATATGGCTACCTGTGAGGGGGTTTGCAGGGACACTCTGGGCCGTCGCGCCTATTGCCCAGCATACCAGAAGGCTGTGCAGCAGGATGTCCAGGTAGACGCAACTGCCTGGAGGACCCCATCCACCAGATCAAGTTGCAAACTGAGCAGCGCTGCCGCAGAACAGTAAATGCCAGTCATGGAGGAGTGGGTTCTGTAAACCCTGGATCCAGCCCATGGGCTGGGTTTAAGAAACTGGGGAAGGCGTTTGCCATGGCAGTGCATTAATAAGTGTGGCTAGCCATAGACCAAGCAGCAGATGCTGCATTTCATTTCTCCGGTTGAACTCTGTGTCTCTGATGTCTCTTGCAGGTACCTGATCAAATTCCTTGCATACTTAACAGAGTACCAGGATGCAAACAAAATGACACCAAGCAACATAGCAATTGTGCTGGGCCCCAATCTCCTCTGGCCCCAGGCAGAAGGGTAAGGAGCCTAAAACTCTATTTTAAAGGGGCAGGTACCATAATCGGTGCTCCCTAGGCCTGGATTTTTCTGATGGACGTTTTAAAAGCACCCATTTAATGTGCACGCTTTGGTCAGTTTGCAAGATCGGAACGTTTTCATATCTTTAGTCATGGAATGGATTTGGAATTGAGAAAAAGCAGGGGCAAAACAGGAATACTGATTTTCAGTAGGAACATGTGGGCATGTGACATAGATAGATGGCCGGCTGAGTGCAGAAATACCTCTTTCTGGATACTTACCATGTTGGCTCCCCGGCCCCTGTGTTTTGTTTCCTTGGATGCAAGCACTGCTGAAGTGAATGGAGGCTCCTCAGCAGCAGCACTTGATAGAAGCTGTGTCCATTGCAATCGATTCCTGTGTGTACCATTTCACAGGTTCTGAGATCCAACTTAAAGCTCTACAGTTCTAACCTGTGGTTAATAAAATCATCATCCCAAGACACCCAACTGTCTTCAGCATTAGTCAGCAGTGAACAAAGGCAGTGACTAGTCTGTCCTGTTCTCTCTGTGATTCATCCTGAATATGTCTGGAAGAGCAACCAAAAGAGCATCCTACTATTTTTCACAGATGGGGCTTCCAGAAATCAGCCTTCTGCAGCTGAAAGTGGGGAGAGGGACTCAAAGGTTTTGAGCAGGAAGCACTAGGGCAGACATGTAACTTTTCCCTAAAGTAATTTCACCGCCACCGTTTTTATCTTATCTGTTTATCTTGTTATCTGTTATGGTTTTGACTTTTATTTTTATTACTCATTGATTTGTGCTTTTATTGTCTAAAATAGATTTTTGCAAGCCACCTAAAATGTTTTACACTGAAAATATAAATGTATTAAATATGTGTAAAAGATCGCCACCAAAGGAAATAGACTTGATGGTCTTCTGGTCCCATCCAGCTCTGTGATTCAGAGTGCAATCCTAAACTGGAGTTAGGCCGGCACAGTTAGGCCAGCACAAGGGACAATATAAAGTACTGTATATTGGACCATCCTCAGAGTCAGAGAGGCCAGCACACAGATGTTCACCATCCTCCCTGACTCCGAGAGTGGGCCAAACGCACTTTACGGTGTCCCTTGTGCCAGCCAAACTTTGCTGGTCTGACTGTGCCGGCCTGACTCCAGGTTAGGATTGCGTTCTGTTGATCTTCCTTGCCCTTATGTGGCTGTGCCCCTTCACATTGACTCATCTTCATTTTTCCCCCTCCCCTTTTATTCCAGAAATATCACAGAGATGATGGCGACTATCTCCCTGCAGATCGTTGCAATTATTGAGCCTCTTATCCAACATGCAGACTGGTTCTTTCCAGGAGGTAGGATTTGTTTTTCTAGGTGTTGCTGATGTGCTTTTTGTCATATCCCACTTCACACAAAGTAAGACTAGTCATTACCAGGCTCCAGCAGATCTGTCGCTTGTACAGTAGAACCAGTTCCTACTTGCCTGTTCTTACTAGCCTCCTCTTAGCATTCCTCTCTGCTATTTTTGTTTCCTTCTCTGGTGGCTCACGTTAGCTTCTCTGGTGTTAGCTAGGTCAGAGCATCTAAGCCTATGACTCTAAAAACAAGGGTTTGGATTCCTATCAACTCCAGCAAATCAGTGATTCCAGCATGCATCTAGCTGTCCCTGTTTATAGCCTTGGCTCACTTTGTATGTGAGCACGATGATTGTTGTAGTTTTTGTTTCTAACAATAACAATATGTATGGCATTATTATTATTGATTTTGATACAACTTTTCAACAACAACAAAAAAAGCTCACAAAGTGATTTATATAGCTACATAAACAGTTGCCTGTCGCAAAAGGGCCAACAATTTAAAAAGATACACACACAAAAAAAACCCACCATCAGGTAACCACTAAAAAACAGATTATGCTGGCATGAAGAGGAACAATTACCCCACATGCCCACCCCCCACTAATTATAAAGGGATCACTGCTTTTAAAAAGTGCCTCTTTGCCCGGGTAATGGAAAGTCCCACATCAGCCTGCAAGGTTGCTCATCCTCATTAAAAGCATGTATATGTGTGGTGACGAATGTCTTCCGTGGAGGTGAGGAGTTAAATGGTTTGTGTTTATCCTTGCCAGGCCCTTATGCCTTGGATCTAAGGAAGCATGTAGACTCCCAAGCAAGTGGGCCATTTTGCTTTCTCTAAACTAGATATTGAATTCAACTTGACCGGAAACTATGGCAGTCCTGTACATGTGAACCACAACGCAAATTACAACTCCATGCCATCACCGGATATGGACCATGCTGACCGCAAGCATCCGGATCAGACCCGGCGACCGCTCAGTGTGGCCACCGACAACATGATGCTGGAGTTCTACAAAAAGGATGGGTAGGGGGCACTTTTGTTTTGCCAATAGGGGGAGAGTAGAAGGAGCAAACCATGGAGTGCAAGCTGGAGAGAGCTGTGCTGGCCTAGTGTGGAAGTAGCTTCCATGTCTCCTAGGAGTGTGAACACCTCACTGCCTTGTCACTGACATCTCACCCTGCTCCTGAATTCCTCCTCATCCCCAGGCATTTAGTTTGTGGCCTCTGTGCAAGGGAAGTGGGCTGCTGCACCTGACCTCTTCCTGTCTGCTCCTGGCCCCTGCTAGCTGTAGAGCTCTGTTGGATGCTTTAGCCCACATTACAAAGGTGAGATGGATTCATCACTGGTGAGCCAGTTCAGGGATCCCACAGCAGCATAGGGCTGCCCAAAGATTAGAAGCTGAGTCCTTAGCTCTGCTTGCTCTCAATTGATCTCTGGCAGGCCCAACATGGAACTTGTCCAAGGTGAGATCTGTACACTGTACATTTGCCAATAGGTGCTATAAGCGTGTCCCAGTGGTGATCAGTTGGCCAATGAATGTTTGCAGTCACTTAGTGATAGCTTACAGCTGTTATCTACCTGATGACGATTTTGACACAGTTTTTCTCCAAAGCTACCCTTGTAGAGAATGCAGAGGATTGTAGCAGGAGGCCCCCAAGGCTGTGTCTTCTGTGACTAACAGTCTGCCACCACAACTTCTCCTTGACGCTGTTGCAGTTTAAGGTACCATGGAGTTCACCAAGCTATGCAGAAGCTGATAATTTATGCCAGATGCTCCGTTTATTCCCCTGCTGCAAGAAGGGAATAGGGGAAGAAAAATAGGGGAGCTGCACCTTCTGTGCTCTGTTGGCACATACAGAATTTTTACTTGTGAAGGGCTGAGTTTGGGACAGTCGAGAACATTGACTGTCCTACAGACAAAGTCAGTGTGGAAGGGCAGCAGACTGGCAGTCCCTGCCTTACTTAGCCTATGGGTGTTACTGAACACTCTTTGCCTAGTAAAGGTCATAATGCACAGTTCTTCACCAGAGTATTCAAGCAGTTATCCCGGGTAGATTGATGCTTTCTAGCATCCTCTCTACTCTCAAGATGAGAGCTAGTACAGTTATCTCTCAAAGAAAGTGATGCATCATATGCAAAGACTGTGTGATTTACTCCAAGGCAGGGGCTAAAAATCACGTATACAGCATATATTAAACATCTGCTGCCGGTTTTGACCGTAAAGAGTAAATAAGTAAAACTCTTAAGATAGTGCCAACATAGTTTATAGGAAATTCTTAGTGTATGCCCACATGGCTATGTATATCTTTATCAGAGTAGTCAACCGTATAGCTTTTCAAGTAATTAGTTGATTCTTACTTGAACATTCTGAAGACAGGTTGATGTTCTTTCTTCCGGTGAAGGTTTTACTTATTTGAAAATTTGAACATAGCAAGAAAGCCAACTCTTATTTTCCTTTTTGGCACAGTTTGGAATATTGAAAATTCCCAGTTATAGTACAACAACCTAGGCTTAAAGTTCAATTGTATGCATATCTACTCAGGACCCACTGTATTCAGTAGGGCTTTCTTCCAAGGAACTGTGTATAAGATTGCAAACAATGTGCATTTAAAAATAAACAAGTTCATGCCCCATCAGTATTGTGAAGGATTCAAGATTAAAAGACATACTGAGGTTCACCAAACACTGGAGTCTTTTATGTTACCATAGTGATATGGGAGCTACTGTTCGGTTAGCCATTCCTACACAGCAGGGGCAATATTTCAGTGACCCAACCAGATTGACTCTGATTGCTAGAAGATGGGTGCTGATTCTTTTGGGGACACCCATTCAGTCAGCCACCGCACACATGGTTAAGTTACGATTCAAGCTTTAATGAAAGTAATAGTAGCAGATAATTCTTGTGAGCTTTAAATCAGTAAAACAATTTTTTAGTTTTTACCCAAGTTCTCTCAGTTGAGAAACTGAGTGCCCGTTTTTTGTTGTGGAAAGATAATCACAGCTTGGGCCCTTCCTAGCATGCATTAAGAGCTCATTTCCTCTGACAGTATTGAAGAAAAGAAAAGCTTTTCTCTTGAGCATTAGCCAGAGCATTGTCCCAAAGTCAGGCCTTTTGTTTGGCTGGGCTAGCAATTTGAAAACACCTCTTTATGTTAATGGTACCTTTCTGCCTGGTATGTGGAGCTACTCTGTCACCCTCCATATAAGGCTGTGGCAGGTAGCATACTTGGGGATGTAGGATAAAAGTGTGGTGGAAGGGAAGTAATGTTTGGGTATTTTCTATTTGCTACAGAGGAGCCATGGCAGAAGGAGAACACAGGTAGGCAAAGATAGAAATTTTCTTAGTGCAGGTTAACTAGGAAGCCACTGTAAAGTAAGTCGGTTCTTTGAAGAATTAGGATTTTTTCTGCATGTACTAGTGTCTTACGATATCAAATTCCACCTCTTGTTTACAGTGCCTAACCCCTTCCATTGATCTTGGGGTGGGGGTCGGGAATTGCATGGAAATCTCGACACGCACATTTCCAAATCTGCTTTTCTTCCCCACCACACACACCCCCTTGCTATCAAGCAAATGCTGCAGCTTTTGCAGAGCCTCGCAGTTTCCTTGGTTCTTTCTTCCACTGACTGTCCTGCTTTTCGGCTTAGTGATGTGCTTCTCTGCAGCGGAATGACTCTGATTCTCATGCTTCCCCCAAGCTGCAGCCTTCGGCTTCTCAGCCCCTTTCCTAAAGGCTGCCACCCTGACCCAGGAGGAGAGGCATTTGGCCTTAGTTTCTGTTACACTAATACCTGTATGTTTCTGTCCATGCAGCCTTAGGAAAATCCAAAGGTACAGTATCCTCTGGGCAGTGCTTGGACCACTCCTCTTTTCAGTGTTAAGACCCACTCAGTGCAGGCAGAGTCCCCCCCCCAGCCTTGCCATCTGAAGCCTTCCATTTGCCACCCTTAATGCTGTGGCAAGCCAGAGTTGAAAACTGACCTCACTGAGGACAGTCAGACTGCAGCCTGTCTTCAGAGTTCCAAAGCTGGTCTCATACCGAGTGTGCTGTGACTGGCAGAGGCTTTCCGAGATCTTAGTCAGGGGCCTTTCCTGGCCCTGCTCCCAGAGATCCTGAAGCTGGAGATTGAACCTGGGGTCTTGTACATGCAAGCATGAGCTCTACCACTGTGGTCCCTTCCCTGCCTTGCAGGAGTTCCCTCTTTTGCTCTGTAATGCAGAGCGTATCGTATTTCCTCTTTTGAAGGTAACTGCAGGTGTTGCAGCTGCACTTTTTCAAGATGCATTGCCCCCTGCCCCATTTACTTTCATGTTTTCTAGGTTGTGGGTCTTTGGAAAGTCCCCATCCTAAGGCTTCTTATTCTAGCTGCAGCCCAGGCAAACCTTCCAGAGATTGCCAGCCTTGAGAAGACTATTGCTACTATAGCTGCCCTGTGATTGAAGGCAGCTGTTGGGCATTCCAGCAGTTTTGACCCAAAATATTGTGCTGGAATTCTGTCCGCAAGGGCATGGAATTCCTCCAGATCTCCAAGGAATATTTTCACCAGTGGTCAAGCTAACCACCCCCTCCTCCAAACAATTGGGGCAGCCAGACCTAGGAAGGCAAAGGTGCCTTTGGAGGGAGAGAGCATGCCCACCTTCCCATGTCCCTGGACTCTTCAGAGAGAAAATTATTTGTTCCATTCAGTGGAATTTTACAGTGTGTGATCTCTCTCTGGTTAGATGAAGTCTCTATTTTTAAGTTCAGGGCTGGTCTTGGCTCCCTGTGTGACACCTTGGCTGTACATGCAATCCCAAGAGGGAGCCTCTTGATTATTTGTATCCTAGATAATTGCCCTCTTTTCCCCTGCAGCATGTATGTTTGTTTTAATGCTCTGAACATTGGTTCCAAGGTGGTAAGGGAGTGTCTCTGTGTTCCCCCCCCATAGCATGGGCGTCCGGGTGATGGACACCTCTTGGGTGGCTCGCAGAGGCACCTCCATAGTTCGTAAGGCATCCTCCACCCCTCCTGCCATGCAGCCCCCTGCTCCGCCTTCTGATCTTGCTGCTACTCCTCAGTCACCAATTCCTGAGCAATCTCTTGACATTTCAGCTACTCCCTCCCCTACTCCAACTAGCTTCGGTTTCCCACCAGGGGCTGAATGGGCAAGGTAAGTGCTGGAGGCAGCGTGAACGGCTGCCATTGCATTCTGTGGTCCGGGAGTCTCTGTGTGAACACATCTGCCACTCTCACACTTGCATGCGTCCTCCTTAGTTTATGCTTGAGCTGTGTGTGCGCGTGTGTGTTTGCCTGACGAAAGAGAGAGAATTCAAGCACAAAATAATGATCCCTCCCAGAACCCAACTAAAGCAAAAAGCAAATCCTCCCCTTGAAAGATGTTTATTACTTATTTAAGGCATTTATATGCCATCTTCACTCCCCCTCAATGGGGTGTCCAAGTCACTAACAATAAAATCAACAATAACAAAAATATCATAAAACTACGATAGTCCAAAAAAAATCCCCAGCAGGGGAAAAAAAAAAGAATGATACCAGTTATGCAAGCAGTATAATGCATTGCAAGCAACAAAATAAAATTCACCAGTAAAATCATTAAATTTACATTGGGCAACCACATAAAATCAGCTGTGAGACATAGCAAAATGGAAGCTAATTAATAAAACGCCATCCAAAATAAGGGGCATTTTTAGGCCCCAACTCACTAGGGAGAGAAATCTACAGTTGTGGCGCTGCCCCAGAGAAGGCCCTACACCTGGTTGCCCAGCCATCTAGCCACCCTCAGGGGCTGCACACACAAAAGGACCTCCTCAGATGGGCTTACAGAATTAGCAGGACCGCATGGAAAGAGGCAGCTCCTTAGATACCCTGGCCCTAAGTCATGGCACTGAGAATATAAGAAAAAACAGCCTTCTTTACTAGATTTGCACGCAACTTGGGGGACACTGCTAAGGATGGGCAGGGCCTCCTGTTTCAGAAGGACATAAGAAGTGCCCTGCTGCATTGGGTTAAGGGCCCATCTAGCCGAGTTTCCTAAATCTCATAGTGGCCCACCAGAGGCCTCTGGGAGCACACAGACAGCAAGGTACCTGTAACCTGTTGCTGGTCCCTTGCATCTGGTGTTTACAGGTAGACAACCTCTAAAACCCAGAGGTTGCATACAGTCATCCTGACTGGGTGGCTCTGCAAATTTGTCCAATCCCCTTTCGAAGGCTTCTAAGCCAGGTGCCATTACAACATCCTGTGGCAAGCAGTGCCACATATTAATTACACCCTGGATAAAGAAATGTCCTTCTTTCCTCTTCCCTTTGCTGCTAGAAACCATCCCATTTAGGGACTAATACACCTGCAGCATGTGGCGATAGTTTATATTGATCTAGTATTTTGTATACCTGGACTTAGTTGCCATTTATCTGTACTTGGATGTAACTCATTGCAGCCCCACTGCATCCAGTTGCTGAATTGACTTTTTACTCCTAGTATGGTCAGTGTACCAATTCCAATCAAGTTATTTTGTGCTCTGGATTCATTTTTAGGGTCAGGTTTAGGGCAAGTGGGTCTCCCAGAAAGGACCTCTCATGTTTGCCATAGTCATGTGTGCAGAGATGAGAGAGAGAGAGAGAGAGAGAGAGAGAGAGAGAGAGAGAGTCCTTCTGGTCTGTGCTTCTGTCATAAATGTGTTCTCTGCTAAAAGCAAGTATGAAATTGGATGATCAATGTATTGCATGTCAGCATGCTTGCTAGAAACTGCAAGGGAGGGGAAATCACACATTTGCAGCCTTCTTTTTCTTCTTCTTAGTTTACTGTGATCTTCCCGGTTATTTCCCAAATGCTGTGTCCTGAGGCATCAGGCTCTGGCTTCAGTTTGCTACTACAGTTTTGTCTGACTTCTTCCCTTCTATTAAATTGCCAAGAGCTTTTGGGACATTTTGGCCATGTCTACAGCCTCTTCCCTGTTTTTGTATTGGTGTGGCCACAATGCATTAAATTCCCAAGGCTGTGCCCAATCCCATTCCCTTTGTCCTCCATGATGTGCACACACACACACCTTGCCACCAGGAGCACATAATTAACTAATGACGTGCGTGTCCATCTTTAAAATGTTTTTCTGCATTTTCCCTGTACTGGAGGGAAGTAATTTCTATCCCATGCCCTGCCAGAGGTATCTTGTCGTTATCTCTGGTGAATAGACTGGAGGTGAACTGAGGAGATGCTTTCTCAGAACAGCAACTAAGGAGGAAAAGGTGACGGTTATCAGGTCTGTGGCATCATCGTCCTGGTAGCTACCTATATTTAAACACCCCAGTGTTGCCCGTTAAAATATGCCTCGCTTTGCTTCTCGCTTCCCTTCTTGAAACAAGAGTTTTGATGCCTGCATCCGTGCTGCTCTGTTACAAACCCACATGAGCCTGGGAAAGGAGGGGGGGGGCAAAGCTGAGCCTTTGAGATGAGGACATGCAATTTCATTTGAACCAATTCCATGCTTTCTTGCTTCCTTTGGGCCTGGGTGACCCTCCCCTGCAACTGCAGACTTAACACTTTGGAAGACGCCCAGGTGTAGCTTTGCCAACCTTGGTCCTTGCCTGGCTGTGCATTTCAGTACATGCTCCTGCTGTTTTCTCTGTCCTTCCTGCCTTGCCTTTTCTTAGCTTGGTAGCTCTCCGCCTAGTGTTGCACCTACTCTGCCTCACTTTTTGATATAATAACAGGGCATCGTGTTTTTCTGTTAGTGCTCTGTGAGCCACTTGCGTTGTGATGATTTAACTTGCCCCAGAGTTACAGGATGGTGAACTTGGGCCTCCAGTCCAAGATTTATCACCCTTGAAGCACAAAACTCCTGATCCAGGAGAAGGCACAGGCTCCCTTGGACCACACAGTGAACAATCAGGTGGCCCCTGGCACTGAGAGGGACTGAGGCCTGATTTTCTCCTCAGCTTACCAAGTTTGGGGAACAGGCCAACTCCCAGTCTCCCAAATGCCCTGTTGAAAGTGTTCCCTCTGCCAAAAAAACAAAACAAAAAACCACTCAAGACAACAGGCGTTGTAAAGTGTGTTCCTGCTTTCCCAGGCAAGAATTTGACAGATGTGTAGTCTTGGGGTCAACCTGCTTAAGAAGGCAGCCTTGAACAGGCTTAGCTTCTGGTTTCCCGCCCATTCTATGAATTTCAAAATGGACGGCTCGTGGGAGAGAAAACAGAAGCCAGGCCTGCTGCTGTCACCTCAGGAAAGTGGGAGCTTCTGCTCCAGCCCCTGTGCACTATGCAGTTTGGGAGATCCTTTTTTTTATCCTTGGCTCTTTTGAGTTGTTGCTTTCCCCCCCCCCATGCCCTTTTGCTTTTTGGCTGTTTTCAAAACTCCTGCTCAGTTCCTCCCTGTACAAATGCTCTCTGCTTTTTTTCTTTTTGTTTTGTTGTTTTGGACATTTGCAGCACGGATGGTGTGTCGTCTAGTTGGTCGGATTCCTGTTACATCTACCCATCCCCTGAGGAAGACAAGCCTCCCCCATCCCCCTGCTACCCATCCTTCCACCATCACCACTCCAAGTTTGGCCCATGCACTAGACCCGAGCCTTCCTTGCCACTGTACCGGTGGTCAGGATACAGCCAGACTCTGCCTCCCCCATCTTCTTCCTCCTCCTCTTCTTCCTCCCCCTCCCCCCAGCAACTTGACATTAACTCTAACCCGAAGCCGTATTTCCTGCACCTCCCTAAGCAAAGTTCCCTCACAGAGTTGCATGGCTATGAGACTAACCTCTACATGAAACCCCCCCCTCACCTTATCCAAACCTGATCCTCTTGGCACTCCTTACAGCTCCCCTATGTCAGTCTCTCCCCCCCTGGGTCAGCTGCACCTGTGCCAGAGACAGAGGAGCCGGGCTTATTAGGTAAATAATTGCTTATTTGATAGTGACAGGGCCTCATTCACAGTGGAGGGTGAGAGCCACTTGCTTGCCACGTACCAGAGTTCTGAACACAGAAATGGACCCTAAGCCCCATGTCTCCTCAACAGAGGAGCAAAGCCCTACTACACTGTGGCAGGTCTGTGGGAGAGAACTTCAGTTGAATCTGCTGGTGGAGCCTGTGGAATGACGCATTGAACTTTAAGTGATAGCTAAACTACACTGGGTTTCCCAGTTGTCCACCTTCCACAGGGAATCCTGGCATCTGAAGTTCTGTGAGGAGCCTAGAAATCTCAAATGGATCCCATTTTTCCTCAAAGTGTTGTGCTGTTTTGACCTGGGTTATGAGCCACTGTGCTAATCTAGTGGCTTCCCAGGCGGTGCACTGCCATTTAGAGGCCTGGAAGACGTTGACTCCTTCTACAATCCAGGTTTTAAAATGGCTTTTATTTAAAAAAACAACCTGTTGGTCTCTAGCTAGCTACCTTGAGTAGCATCTGCCTTGCCCCGAGTTATTGTGTCCATTATCCCCATCCCCTTGCATCAGCCCCAGTGAGCAAAGCCATTGCTTCTTCGGCTGAGTCTTGGAGCAGATTGGCCAGCATGGTGGTCATGATGTGCCTGGTGTAATAGCTGGTGCCTAATGAAATAAGCCTGGGCAATTAACACAATCCCAAACAGCAAGTTGGCCTCTTAATTTGTAAGGCACCCCATCTCCTCTCCACCATGAGGAACAGATGTATGCTCAGGACGAGCTCTGGAAAACAGCTTCCCTCCATTTTGTTTTGTCTCATTGCTGTGTACAGAGTGGCTGTGAGGGCTGCAGTGCCATTCATGCTCTCGTCATGCTCAGTCCGCTTTGTAGGTGGAAATGCAAGTTTGTCTGGTACTTTGGGTGCGTGTGGGAGAGCAGGGCATAAAGACGCTTTGCTTTGCAAGCATTGGCTTATCAAGCTGTGGGGCGGGGTCTGAGGGGGGGTTGCAAGACACGCCCTTCACAAAAAGGGGCTCACGGCTGCTGCTTCTTCTTCACCTTCTTGTTTCTTTTTAGCACATTAAAAAGCAAGGAACTCTCTCCTGTGTCTGGGCAGAAAGGCAGCCCAGTCGGTGGTCACGTAGTATCCTGTGGCACTGCACAACAGCTGCCTGGTCCCACGCCGCAGCTGTCCACTGAGCAGAGCCCGCACACCCTGCGAAAAGGTAGGCTTCACACCTGAACTGAAGGCTCATGCGAGCAGGTCCAGTCAGGGCCTAAGACAACTGACAACAGAAGTCTAAGGCAGTGCTTCCCAAACTCCTACAAGGAAGACTGTGAGGCAGGGGAGGAGGGGAGGGCGGTAGCACGATTGTGCTGCTGCTGCTGCTGTTGATTTCTGGGCCATTCCCCTTAAAAGGGAATCGCCCTTTTCCTGTTTCCCTGGTGGTCGTGACCAGTGATGTCATTCAGGGGGAACGGACCAGAACGGGCGGTTCCGGATCCTAACGGGCTCCGTGGCTGGTTCCGGGTTCCCGACAAGTGCCAATTAAAAGTGAGTTCCTGTTCCTAAATCATTTGAATGACACCACTGGTCGTGACCCACCAGTTTAGGAAGCACTGGTCTAAAGTATGGGTTTTTTTCTTTTTTAGTATACTTTTCTATACTGTGGTCACACTGAATTGTATTGGTACATGTTCTCGTTTTGATGAGGGTTCCTATTTGCCTGTGGGAATTCTGCAACTATCTTTTTTTTAAGGAATATATTTATTTAACCGATAACAAAACAAGGAACAGAGGAGGTAACAAATAACACAATCCATACATATTAGACTATAATTCTAAATATATAATTATATTTCTATAATTCTAAAGGTTTTCTGAGGCCCGCAGAGGCCACACACGACGGCATGTGGCTTCCGTGGGCCTCAGAATGCCAATTTCTGGGGGAAAAACATTTTTGTTTTTTATGCCGTTAGAAGGCATTCTGAGCCTTGGGAAAGCCCCACAGATTTATGTATATGTGGGGGTTCTGTTCGCAGATAATGAGGGCCTACTATACTTGCAGTCTAATTGATTTGAGAACTCAGGTTACCTGAGGAAACACAAGTGTAAGTCCACTGGGTAGGGACTTGGGTCTGGAAGGTTCTTGCGTCACAGGGCTACCTCAGCCAAGGCATGACTCTAGGTTCATCGCTGTCTCTTGGCTCCGGTTCTCCTTCAGCAAAATGGAAAGAAAAAATGATTTCTTTCACAGATCTGAACTGAAGCTGAACACACTGGAGAGGTACATTGCAAAATTAAAGAGGGGATTATAGCTAAATAAGCAAATCAAGGCCTTGGGCCTACTAGCACTGCAGCTGTTTTTCTTTCATAGTCCAGTTTTCCTTCCTATTGCTGAAGGGGAGAAGTTTGGATTCCGTTAACTCAAAGGTGGCAACTTGGAAGTGGCATGTTGACATTCCATCTCTTTTTTGATAATTAGTGTAGTGGATATGAATAAGAAATTATCTCCCTCTTTTTTTAATGTGAGAAGTCTTTTGATTTTTCTTTTCAAATTTCCACCAAACACAAAGATAGTCTTTGCTGCAGTGAAGGAGTCAGTTCATTGATGACTAAAGGAAAAGGGATGAAGTACAGCTCCGAACTTGTTCACTGACTAGAATTTGAGGCTGGACAGGTGATAAGGGCCTGTAGAAGACTGTCCCTGGTATGCTTCTGCTGAGGTGCGTGGAGCTGTTTAAATGCTCCTGGGTGAGCCACATTAAAACATAAAGCCTGTTAGTGTTATTTCCAATAACTCGTCTAGCGGTGTAAATCACAGCTAGAGTGTAAATCACAGCTCAGCTTGTGTTCCCTTTACTCAGGGCTGCAACAGGCAGAAAAGCAGGGCTAAAAAGCTCTCCAGACCTCATGTGGAAAATGGAAGTCACCTGTGCCTATCTTTTCTCTCTCTCTCCCCTTTTCTCCTCTACAGTTTCAAAGAAGCTGACTCCAATCCCTGCCAAGGTTCCTTTTGTCCAGTCAGGCAGTATGTCGGACCAGCCCACAGGACAGCCATCCCCCGCCAGCCTTTCTCCCACCCCACCAAGCACTCCATCACCCTATGGACTGAGTTACCCACAAGGCTACTCCCTGGGCTCGGGCCCTCTCTCCCCAGCGGCTGCTCCTTCCCTGTCTTCTCCTCCTTCCCTGACGAGCACTTTAACCAAAACGCGGCCCACCCCCAAGCCACGACAGAGGCCCACGCTGCCACCTCCACAGCCACCCACGTCAAATGCACCTGGATCTAGTCCGCAGTCCGTGGAGCACACCATTCTAGATGGCATGTCCCCTGGGGAGAGCATGTCCACAGGTAACAAAGTGATGAAGGGCATACCGAGGGGGGACTATCAGCAGGAGAAAAGAACAGTTTTGGGGGAGTTCTAGTTTCTAGGTATTTGATTGCTTAATGGGCAGCTGCTCGCAAGCTCTGCAAAGCAAAATAAAAGCTATATGACCTGCAAAAATCAGGGTTTTAGGGAGCAAGTCAAAAGACAGAGGGTACAATTTCCAGGTGTCACAATCATTTCATTTTTTCTCTCTACAGGAGATGTTACTTAACCTTGATGGTGAAGCAGCAGCTGAGCTGTACTCCATCTCCCATTTTACCTCCATTTAAAAAAAAAAATCATTTCTGTTGTTTGGCAAATATGTATTTCTCAAGTAGCAAGTGGCACTGACTCTTAAACAAGATAAAGAGGTGCCTGGCTTGCTGTCCAGAAGTAGGTAGAACCAAGTGAATGGGGGGACGGGACGGGACATCATATATTCCATCATATTTGGGTGAGAGGTGGCTGTACCTACTTGTGTTGGTCATGAGGTGCCAGGAGTATGTGTATGCGTAAAATTAAGCAGTTGACAAAACAGACAATCTAAAACTTATTGGGGCTCTAAAACTAAAACCTATTGTGGCTCTGAGATCTAAAATTTATTTGTGAGTTAAAGTTTACGACTGCCACCTTTTTCATTTTTTATAATGTAAGCTGGCTTAGGAATTTTATTGAAAATTAAAAGATGGAATATAAATATTTATAATAAATCAATAAATAGTTGCTTGCTGCTTGAGAAGAATTTTGAGGGAAATACAAGTAGATTATCTCTTATCCAGACATCCAAAATTCAGACATTTTTGTCCAAGACTTTTTTTTAACTTTCCGTAGTGTGCACATTTAGAAGGTCTTGTGCTCATTCCTACATAGACTGTAAGTTATATTTTCTGCTCTGCGGTGTGTACCATTTTTGAAAAATGTCAGAGGCCAGCAGACACCCAAATGGGTAATAGTGAAAAAAGCAAGAGGAAGCATTTCTCATTATACTTATGCAAAATCCAGACAAATCTGAAATCCAGACTCCTTTCCATCACAAGCAGTCCGGATAAGGAATACTCAACTTGTACTCTGAATGTGAAAGTTGAGGATACTGCAGACTTAAACTTTCTGAGGGCCTTCCAGGCACAACTAGTGGTATTGTGTGGCTGTCACTAACGCTTTACTCATCCCGCCCTATCTAGGCAGACAGAGTCACTGTTGCATACCACTTTGATGGCCAATTGCAGTTTCTAGAAAACAGCAATTCTGTTGCAAGTGTGGCTGTTGCCCCACATTTTTCTGTGGCCATGGTCATTGTGCCAACCTCAGGGGCACGAGGCATTACTTTTATGCGTGTGGCTCTCCTTGGCGGGGCTTCCAAAAAGGCACAGCTTTCATTTTGTAAAAATTAAGTGTAATTCCCCACTTGCATTTTTGGCCCTAGGCCGATGCATTTACAGTCTCTATTGGTCATGTGCACTCCTCCATTAACTGTGAATTAAAAAGCCCCAGGTCTCTGCCACAGCAAGACTGTTGCCTAGTGGGAATGCCAGGACCACTGCTTTTCCTTGTGAATGGAAGGGGCTATCACTCAGAGTTGCTACTAATAATACTGTATATTGCCAAGGGAGAGAAATGTTGTAGTTGCTGTCTGGATGACCCACAATATCTAGAAAAGCCTTTCGTCTCTGACAGTTGGCAGTTTGGTGCAAGCTTGAGAATTTCAAATGCAATTAAAACCCAGGGAAACAAAATGAAATGGGTAACTCCAGCTCGATCCCTGTTCCCTGGGTTTCTGTGTCTATGTGGCTGCAGCTTCTGCTCTGACACACAATGGCCAGGCTCTGAAGGGGGCACCTCGTGGGCTGCCGCAGGGCAGGGCAGGGCAGACCCAGAGGTGGATGGGTATGCAGAGGGGATTTTGACTTATTAACCTCTGCTTTTGACTTCCTGTTTGACTGAAGGCTTTGAGGTACCTCTCTGCCCTCCAGATTGGTGGGGATGGGGACATTGGAGTCTCTCCTGGGGAGGGGGAAGGAAGAAGCCACGAAATGGGAGTTGACGGCAGCTTCCATTGCTGCAGCGTTTACCCAGTGAATGGCCAGTCTGCCTGTATAACCTGACAGGACACTTTCCCTTTCTAAGGATCACCCCCTGAGCAATGAGATAACCTTGTGTCACCAGCTTCCCACTGATACTTAAGCAGACAGACAGGTGCACTTCTGTGATGGGCATTTTCGTTGTGTACTTCGTTGTGTCTTGTTGCTGCTGTTTTCTCTTCTGTTCCTTTCTCCCAATCCTATTATTGTGTCCTTGCAGCTGTTTGAGGCACGTGATGCAATATTGGATAGGTGTGAGGGGAATGCTCAGGGTAAGCTGGAGTCCCCGCCCTCTTTCCTGCTGCTGCCACCACCACCTCTGCCACCGCCGCCCCCCCTTGCCCCTGGCCTGACCTGTGACTGTGCCTTTTCTTCTCCAAGACACCATTCACCATTTTGCTGGCCTTGCATGGGGCACGCTAACCTGGAACTGCATGGCTGCTTGAGCCTGCAACCCTGTCCCAAGCTTACTGATAATGTGGTTATTAGTAAACTTGGGGGTGTGCTTCTCAGAACCACTGGCCTTCATGCCTGACACCCTTTCTAGGCAGGCAGTTTAAATCCATGCAACGAGTTCCTTTCCAAGCCATAGGATTCACCCGCTCTTATCCTTGCTAGCCCCTTCTACCTACGTGACTTTCTCCCTCTACCATTCCATGTGTTCTTTTCCAAAGGGATGTCATGATATTGCCATTAATGGATATTAATGGCACTCATTGCTGTGGATGAGGCCAAATGGGCAGCCCAGGGTGAAGTATGAGAGAATTACCACTACTCACAAGCTTAGGGGGGGTTCTCCTGTTGGCTCCAAAAAAATAGTAGTCTTTACAGTGTGGTGCTCAGCTGAAATGTAAGCCTGATGAATCGCCCCCCTGCCCAGGAATTGCTTTCACATTTGTGCAAGTGTTCTCAGAAATCACTCTGTGTGAAATCGTATTGTGGGAAATATTTGTCCTTTGCTACAAGTATCACAGATCCATGCTGTGCAGGTTGCTTCCTTTCTTCTTCATAGCCATGCAGAAACCACTCTCATGTTAGACTTCTAGGCAGAGTAATGACTTATGAGAACACTTTCATGATTTAAAATGGTACAGTGGGAAACGTACCTCCATGGACAGCAGGCTGTCTGCATCCTGATCAAAAGGAGGCCTGGTGAAAATGATGGAACAGAGCGAATGACAAAGAAATTGGCTCTTGCAAGTGTGTTTGTGTATTGCTGAAAGACAGCAGGGTTGCCGCTGCCTTGATGTCATTGGCTGCTGGTGTGAAATACTGTAGCTGCACTGTAGAATTCCAAGCCCAGCAGTGTGGTTAGCAATGTGGAGGAGTAATTCAGCACCATCCACATGGGGATGCCTGGCATGGAGCACAGGTGCCAGGCCAATTGGGGCAAAGGGCCCCCTGACTCAGTTTCCTCAAAGGTTGTAAGAATTTCTCCCATAGCAAATATGAAATAGTTCACTTGCCATCTGAAATGTCTTCACAGCTTTGGGTGAGTTGCAAAGGGGCTCTGTCATTGCTTTACCACCGGGGGTGAGACACCTCACTAGCAATCCAGTTATTCTTGCAGAGCCTTGATCATCATCTTCTAAGGGTGAACAGTTTATCATCCAGCACTAGGGTTCCCTCCCTCCCTTGCACTCTTCTCCCACCAGTTTTTTATGTGCATAAAATTAGAAGGGCTTTTTCAAGTCCATTGGAAATCTCCAGCTGTATTGTGAAGGTCAGTAATACATTCAAAATAGATTCAAAAGGGGTTTAGACAAATTCATTTCTGTTAGTCAAGAAGGTCAAAGTATGCCACCTTTGTGCCCATACACTGTTGGAAGGTAGAAGTAACAGAACATTATGCCATAGCTACCTTTTCTTATTGTGTGTTTCTGCAGTTCCCTATATCCCCACTGTTATGCATGGAACATGCGTATCTGAAAAATTTAGATGCTTTCCTGTGACTACATTAATCTCATCGCTATGTAAAAGTCCACATGTTCTCCAAATCCTCCATTTTGTAACACTACCAAGCTTGTTTCTCAATTCTAGCTATTTTTTGGCCATTGCTTTTGAGTGCCAGCACGGAGTAACTTCATATGATACAAAAGAGGTCCGTTGGCAGATGTCCGTTGTGAAGACAGCCTCTGAACTTTGCAACATCTGGAGGAGTGGCACATGTATGCACTTTAACTTCTGGATGTGTCTACAAACTTGGTTCTCTTCTAACATTGTAGTGTTCACCACGCGAGTAGGGGGGATGCACACAGCAAACACACACTAGACACCTTTTTGCAGATTTTGAAAAGTGGCCCCAGGCAAGATCACACTTTTCCATTCATAGATGCTTTTGATGCTTTTGATTAGCAAGAACCACAATTCAGAACTGAGATCTGTTGTGAATTTGTGTTGGTTAAAGCAGAGTTGGGGGCTTGCGGACCCATTCTAGCGCTTGCCTTAGCGCTCCGGAGCGAAGGAACGAAGCGATCGCTACATTTCAATATCAAAGTCTTTATTGGTTTCAGTAGCGAAAGTGTGAAAGGTGAAAAAGTTCAATCTGCCGGTTAGGAAAGCCGGCGAAGGCATTGCCGCGCGCAGGCGGCTCTTCAGTGCGGTTTTACATCTTAGTGCACACACAGTGAGAAAATTCTTCTACACAAGAACAAAAGGATGCAACCAGAGTATATCTGGTAGGTGGATACCTGAAGACCCTTGTGCCCTATTTTACCCAATGAGGTGCCCCTTTGGACACTATGATCTCATGAGAAAGCAAAGTGTTTGTATCCAGTTCTTCCCGTGTGAAATTGCCTGCTTTCATTACACTATCGGAAAGGGAGTAAAGCTAGTTGCCCTAACAAGCTTGGGAAGCTGACCAGCTCAAGGACTCACAGGTGTCTATCTGATCTGGAGAAGCAGAGACGGAATGCCAGTTTCAACCAGTTTTGGACTGTGAGATGTGAAACTGCAACAAGATCCACCCATCTATGTCAAAAGTCATCTATGACTTACAGGAAGAGCTATATATACTCTGGAAGGGTTTGTTATTCACGACAGTTATATTTATAATGCTTTCCAAAGGGGACAATTTCTACTTTTATGAAGTCTGCACATTCTTTTTATTCCCTTTGCATGTGCAGAAAGGGGTTAACCTGTTTCTAGTAACAGGTCTAGGAATACTAAGCAATCAAACTAAATAAAAAATTAAAAGTAGAAGATAGAGCTCTACCCTTGAGATGTAGAATGAGATGAAATAATTGTCACTTGGGGGAAAACACAGATTTTCACTTTCAAGCAGTATTGGCATTGCACTATTAACCTATTAGATGCTTTCCTTAAGGTTAAGGTTTCCCCACGACCGAATGGTCTAATCGTGACCGACTGTAGGGGGCAGTGCTCATCTCCGTTTCAAAGCCTGTAGAGCCGGCGTTTTTGTCCGATCATGTGGCCAGCCTGACTCTACGCCATAGCGCACGGAACGCCATTACCTTCACACCGAAGTGGTCCCTATTTATCTACTTGCATTTTAGGTGCTTTCGAACTGCTAGGCTGGCAGGAGCTGGGACAAGCAATGGGAGCTCACTCCGTCGCGCAGTCTCGAACTCCCAACCTTGCGGTCGAAAGCTGACTGTATGTCAGTCACTTGTGACACACCTGATTGCAAAATCAAATTCTTCTTCATGTCCTACCTGGCCATTTGGAGGTGATTTTTTTTTCCTCATGACCAGACAAGTAGCTATTTGCAAGCTTACATTTAAGACTAACTTCAAGTTTGATCTGACAGTACAGGATGGGTCAGCCTCTGCTACCATGGCCCAAAAAGTGCTTGCTGAGCTATGTTTAGGGAATCGTCTGAGAGTCAGAAATGGGGGCCTGAATTTCAGTCCCATGAGCAGTGAATGGGAACGGTTCTAAAGAACATCAAAGCAAAAGGTACAAACCAAAACTATATTATGACATCCCTTTTCTCTGGCATTAACAGCATCTAGGCTCTGAGACTTTTACTTAATTGCTAGATTAAAGCTTCAACTCCTTTGTCAGTTTCAAAAAATGCGTCCGAATGGGCAGACTTGACTGAACCGCATGCTAATTGTCTGTCTGTCTGTGTGCCTGATTGCAGATCTTGGCCACCTTGATATCCCTTCCATCCATTTAGAGGTTGATGCCACGCACCAGTTGGACCCACTGGGACAAGTCCAGAGAAAATCGGTACCAGGAAAACTCAGTTCAGAGGAGGATTCGGAAAGCACTGCCCTATGACACAAAGTCCCTTGGCTCGCTCTTGTGCTCTCTTGTACATATCGGTGCCCCACGAACACTACTGAAGGAGGATGTGTCCAGGACCTTGTCAAGGGGTAGGCACCCCTGCTGGAGTTCCTCTTGCCGGCCGCTTGAGCAAGACTGACAGCCCTGTGGGCCTGGTGCTAAGCCTGTCTGTGTGGCAAAGGGCATTGCTGGTGCAATTTCCATTTAATTTATTTTTGTTCCTGTTTGTTTAGCCTTATCCAAACTTTGCCTTTTTGACGTGGTGCCTATTTATCTCCCTTACCAGCTTTCAGACCCATTAGAAAAAAAAATAAATGCCACTTCCCATCATTGGGGATTCA
Organism: Lerista edwardsae; assembly: GCA_029204185.1. Lineage (NCBI taxonomy): Eukaryota > Metazoa > Chordata > Lepidosauria > Squamata > Scincidae > Lerista > Lerista edwardsae. Next base: position 156,296 of record JAJKFI010000120.1, read on the forward strand.
TTTTGTTCCAGCTGTATAATGAGGGCAGGGGTAGGAGGGTGCCAGACACAACTCACCAGGGAGATTCCACAGAAAGCACTCCCTGGGTTTGATGTCCTGGCCTTGGCAGTGTCTCTTTCCTTTCCTGCTGTGGCTCCACTGGTCTGTCCTTCCATCTCCCAGCTAAGTTTCCACCGGTGCTGGTTCATCCCTCTCTCCCCTGTAGGCTAGCCAAGGTAAGGCACCTGGTTCCATTTGGAAGGGAGAGGGAGCGGTGTGCACCAGCATCCTTCCTCATTAACCCATGAAAGTCTGATTTCTGAAACATGGTAAAGGCAATTGGGCAGGGTAGGCTTTGTGTATCTGTGAGCCTCTGAAGGAAAAGGGCATCTGGCCTTCTGGGATCCTCTACAGTCGCTGCTGTTTCCAGTGGAGCTGGGCTTGCCCTTCCTTTCTTGGACTCTCTCTGGGTGGCAGGCAGGGAGAAGCCCCTGGAGGGTGATGAAGAGGAATTGCTTCTGGAAAGAACACGCTTCTTTATTGGGCTGTGGTCAGAAGTGGGCGAGGGCAGTAGTTGTGACATGGTTATGACCATGATTAGTAGTTGTGACCTGATTAGCAATAAAAGGGCTCCTGAGCCTGTCCCCTACAGTGTGAAGTCAGAGCTGGAATCTGGCCACATGGAGTTCCCGTTCACCAGCACGCTGGGCTCATTTCCCTGCCCTGAGGACCAGGAAAGGGGCAACAAGTTCCACCGCTAGGGTGTATGGTAATGGCCAGATTGCAGCTCCCCATAGAATTTAGCCCAGGGTTTGACTGAGCAGAGCGGAGCTTTCAGCTGTGCATGCAAAGATAGATGTAACCTTTTATCCTTTTAAAAAGAGATGAGATATATATATCTGTCAAGATAGATATATATTTGTATATATATAAAAAGTCTATAAATATATATATATATTTGGTTTATTCGGGGCCATTCCATCTGAACAGGTGTACGAAACGTACAATGTAAATTTAAATGCTTATACCTATTCTTCCCTCACACACACACACAGAGAGAGAGAGAGATTTATGATGTTTCAAACTCCTGTTTTTGGTAGCAGTTTTGCAAGTCTGGATGCTCTCGCTTTGCCACAGGCTGTGATAATGTGCTGTTCATCACCCAAAATGGAAGAGGCAGGAAGGCTTTTTTTTTAAAAAAGGTATTCTAGCTGCTCAGCCAGGAGTTAATGGCCCATTGATGTCTCATGTTGCATCTTAAACTACCGGCAAAATAAACCCAGCCCAAGCACTGAGCAGCTCCTTCCTAGGGAGTCTCCTGCTTTTTCCATTTTTCTTCACCCCGCCCTACCCCCACTTCCTTCCCTCCAACTTATGATCTCATTAAAGTACAGTTAATGACTTTTGTGGTATCTCTGTTTCTCTTGTCTGTTTGCTGAGTGTAATCTGCTGGCAGAAATGGATCAACAAAAGAGTATTCCAAAACCATTTTTACAGCTCGCATTTCTCTCTTAATCCAGGTCCTAACTGGCTTTATTGGCCAAGCCTATGCATATCTACGCAGAAGTAGGTCCCATTCTAGTCAGTGGGACTTACTCCCAGGTAAGTGTGCAAAGGATTGCAGCCTTCATCTATCAGGGCTGGCCTGTGCATGAGACCAACTGAAGTGGTCATCTTAGGCAGCTGCTTGATGGAGGGTACCCAACTCTGTCTGCCAACTTCCCCCCCCCCCCCCCGCTGCTGCCACTCCTCTGTCCACTCCTTGGATTAGAAAAGGAAGAGGAATTGAGGGAAGGGGAGTGCTGAGCTAGAACACTGGAGAGTGGGTGGAGCAGAGGCTGCCCCATTGTTGGATAAGGGGGGCCTCAGGCATCACGAAGTCTTAAACTCCTTGCAAAACAAAATAACATTTTCACTTAAAGAGAAGGACAACCCACGCCACAAAGTTTTCCTTAACTGTTTAAATAAAAAGGCTAAAAGTTCTAATCACAGGTCTGACCATCCAAAGTTGCTCACGTTGTGTCATTTCAGACCAGTCGCAGGTCAGGTGGCACTATAAGCAGATGAAGAAGCCTTGTTTCTTCCCTTCCTTGGATGTGGTGGCAGCAGGACCCATCTGCCTGGTGCCTAATGCTGTCACTGCTGACAGCTGCTCTCCTTCCACAGGGATTACTTGTTTGTGTTCCAGCCCAAGTGCCAATGTTCCTAGGATCTCAGACAGGCCTAGGATCAAAGCCCAAAGCGCATAACTCATTAGCACAAGATGCATCTGCAAATTCAATTAGGTGATGGCCTTATGATTGGCTGCTGCATCTTCCCAACTGTTCTGGATCTTTGGGACAGGATGCTGGGAGGGGGTGTCACTGAATAGGCCTTGCAAAAGGAAGATCTTCCTAGGTTGGCTATGGGTACCTCAAAGTACCTCAAACCTTTAGTGTTCCTTTGGTGATGCATATAAACTGGCCCTATCTTGTTGCACCATACAGAGGGTGTATTCGTAATTTACCTGGCAACTGAGAGGGGGAGTATGGTGTATTTTTATTTTCACAGCTTACATTCAACATGGGAAGTGAACTCCAAGTACTCCACAAGTCAAATAGGGTTCATGGGGAGTGCGGTGAGATCTGCATGCCTCATTTTGTCTGAACTGTGGAAATGGGGTGTGCAGCATGACTGAGTCATGTACAGGTTTCATTTTCCTTGCCTGTAGATTCCAATAGAGGTAGCACTTCCCTAGAACACTATGATCCATGACAGACATTTCAGCTTGCCAATCAAAAGGGCCAGATACTGAAGGAGGTGGCCCTTGGATTTCACAATTATCCTGTATTCAGTGCAAGTGCTCAGACAGACCTGGGCAATTTGTCCCCCTTGGTCCTATAACTTCCTTGGAAGCGGTAAAGGGCAGTTTAGTGGGGTGGAAGTGCTGCTTTCAGAATTGGGGCCTCTTGCTCATGCCTGCTAGAAACAGCATTTGCAATCCATATGGATCAGGGCCCTGAGGTTCTCTGGGCTGGCTCTTGTTTGAGGTGAAAGATGGTAATATTTATTTATCTGAAGAATTTATACTCTGCCAAAGCATGCCAAAGCAAATCCCCAAGGCGGCTTATATCACTCTTAAGCAGTGTGACCTCATTGTGGACCCAAGACTTTCTGGCAACTGTACTCCCTCCTTATCAGGGCCAGGCCCAAGGAGGGGAGGGGCCTAATCTGGAGCATTCCTGGGGGGGGGGGCGTCACCAATACACCTGTGGCAACTAGAAGAGCTCTTGTGCTGCCCTGCATGAAGCGTGGCACCTGGAAATAGTTAGCGGTGATCACCACCAACTGCTTCCAGGAGGCCAATTTCAGGCTGTTGGGAGGTAGGGGCAGGTAGGAGGCTCCAATGCAAAGCTGTTCTGCTCATCCTACGGAAGTTGTGACTGCAGCAGCAGTGAGTGGGCTCCCAAAGAGTGGGGCCCACTGTGGCAACATTGGCTTAGGTGATATACCAGCCTGAATTGAAAAACAATGAGGGAGATGGTATAACTAGGCCACTACTCTGTGACACTCATTCTCATGCACTCTGCCCTCTCTTCCTTTTCCACTGTGGGGAATGGGATGAGGAAGAACTGTAGTTGAGGCATGTAGGCAGGTGGAGAGCTTCTGCCAGTTTGCTTCTGCATTAGATTGTTGCTATCTAATGCAACAATCGCAGTAGTCCGGACAGCTGGGCCAGCCCTGAATATATTTCCCTCTGGTTATTCACTCTTAACAGACATACAGACTGGCCCTTGAGATGATTTTACCTAGAGCAGCCATATTGAAAATATGGAAAGATGGGATGCTGGAAAGTGGGAGGGGTTGTGTGGTTGTTTTGCTTGTGTCAAGATTGTAAATGCGCTTCTTTCTTTCTAAGTCACTGCTATTTGAAATGGCTAAGAATTAACCCAACTTATTACTGCCTTCTCTGGTGTCACAATGGTGGCACTTCTGGTGGGTCCTGGACAGATGGTCATTCTAAAAAGTGGATCTCAGTGTTAAAAAGTTTGAGAACCAGTGTTTTAGTATTTTCCATAGGAGGAAGCAGAACATTTTCTATCTGTTATTGTAGGAATAATATCAAGATCACACAGGTGTGGTAAGATACCCTCTTTCCACATCAAGTATCACATCCCTGTAATAGCTCCTTCAAAATACATGAAGCCCCAGGACACAGTTGTTGAAGTTGATAAAAGGAAGACAGTAGACAAAGAATACCTTGACTGTAAAAACAGAATTGACAAGTGAACTTTCACAGGACGCAGAGGTAACAAATAGCAGTGTTCTGTGATAGTTGGTCGGGGTAAGGGGGCAGAACTGAACAGACGGAATAATTGGAAGGTGAATAGCTGCTTATGACAGTTTGCTGGTGACACTTCAAGGGATGTATTTGCAGGCGATGAAAAAGGTTGAATGCTTAAACAGTGTTTTGCAGCTATCTGTCGCATTAACTAGACAGCATAGTTGCACTCAAGCCAGAAGATCTGTCCTTCAGTCATCAGAGTAAAAACATTGTCCGTATCCTTGATTATGTGATCACCGAAGAGGACAATTACTTGCACTTACTCTTGCCATCACTGGGCAGTTAAGTTTGGATTGGGCTGCTTCAAATGAAACAAAAGGAAATGCAAGCCCTGGCTTCCGTTTGAAACTGAGTAAGGCCAGAAACTTCCAGGGGAAGCTGAAGAGATGATTTCCACAACCTCTGGAATGATCACTTGCAAGGCCCAGGCTCAATACAGTCCAGGAAGTCAGACTTGATGTTCTACCAGAGTTGCCTTTGAGATGTTGCAAATGTTATTTCCTCCTTTTTTAGTTAGGGGAAGCAGATTCGCTTTCTGTACAGCACTGAAAATGTTGTTGTACCCTCTCTGGTGAAGGCCATACTCTCTCTGTTTGGAAAGAGGAGAAATGGGCTATTAAAGGAGCCTCCTGGACATCTGAGCTGGAAGAGCTGCTGCAAGACGGGGGGGGGGGATTGCTGCTTGACAACACAGGGGTAGTGCTCATGACACCAGACTAGCATTTATTCTAGATCTCTGAGGGCTGAAAGGTGGGACATCAGTATGTTCATAAACAATTTGTTGTCCTTGTTTGTTGAATATCTGGGAATTCCCCCTTCCACGTTGTTGCCCATCAGCATCTTCTATAGATTTTAAGCAGGTAGAGAGATGTATAACTATAGGTGCTACTTTCAGCCCAACCATGATATGACAGCGTAGTGCAAATGTGTGCGTCTTGACACCCCAAATACACAGCTCTTACCCTCACCATTTTAGTTGGCAGCACGTGCAAAGGTGAACAATGTTAAATACTTCCCAGTTGATCCTTGCTCGTTTGGGTCTCCTTTTGTGTCTGTGCAATAATGAGCTTGAGAATGCACAAGCTAAGGTTCCAATGGTAAAGTCCCAGGGTGTTGACAGTAACTTGGTGCAACCTGAAATGAATGCCTCCGCAGTAGACTACAGTTGCAGGTAAACACTTCTTGTTTTCATTGCTCCCACATTCTTTAGATGAATAGTACCAAAGTCGTGTGTAAACAAGGAGCAAGTTGCATACATAACTTTTTCACTGCAGCAGCTGCCTTACCTCCATAAGCAGAGTTCAAGCCCAATCCTATGCATGTCTACTCAGAAATAAGTCCCATTATAGTCAACTGGCCTTACTCCCAGATAAATGTGGATAGGATTGCAGCCTTAGTGAATAAATATGACATTAGCCCAAAGAGCAGCAGTTTGCGTGAAGTAGGAAAGAGAAGGCAATGACAAAGGTTGATCTAAAGGTTGATCAACTCTTCTGTTGATCTAAAGCTAGGAATTTAGAGAAAACATTTTGCATAGATTGAACTAGAATTTTTTTTTTTTTTGCCACCTGGTTGCATTTCAAGAGCTTATTCCCTTTAATGACCATAGTCATATTAGACAGATTCTTCACAAATTTTAGGAGCTCTTATTGAAAGCTCATGTGTGATGAAAAGCTTGCCTTCAACCTATTAGAGGAATTGTTGCTAGCTCCAGAATTCCCACTGCGGATACAATATTGATTTTTTTCTCTTCCTGCAAAGCATTTAGTTAAACTTGGAAATGCATTGGGTCTCAACACCTCTTTTGGGGGTCTGTCCATGCTGTGGCCTATACCAAAGCTGACTAATAAAAATGTGCTAGCATCATTGCATGATGTAGTGCTCTTAGAAAGCTCTCTATATTGAGCAAAATTACAGGTTCACACAAACCTATGCTTGTTGTGGTGCAACGAGCATAACAAAGAGCAGAGGATTCAAAAGCTATTGCTTCTGCAGCAGTGCTTGTTAATGAGGCAAGTGGATAAAGCTTGCTGACCCCTGTAAGTGGTGTTAGTCCAGTGTAGTCTGGGGATGACCAGTCTCTACTCATGCAGCAGGAAGCATCATGCAAATGCCATCATGCACAAAGCATAGAATCCTCTGTACTGTACCTGTTTCAGTGTTTGAGGAACTTAAACTGTAGTTGGATCATCACTCCAAAACACAAGCCCTTCAAAATAAGTACCATATAGTTGCAACATTTGCTTACTTTGGGGAAAAAAAAAACCCTGTTCAAGGAGAAACCATTTACCTGGTCAAGAACACACATTCTCACTGGGCCAGAGTCACTGCATCTTGTCATCACTGGCCAACAGCAGGTAAATAAACAGCCCTCTTATTTTACCCTTCCTGGGGCTGTGCAGGCACACTTGCATTTATCCTTTGAAGGCAGCAAGATCCTAGGGCAATGGTTCTAAACAGACCAAACTGGGTCATGACCAAATTTTTGGTGGTTCATGAAACTGATGGGGCAGATTCAGCTATGGGCATAAAGGGTTCAACAGCCTGCTACTGGGGGGAGGGATGTCGAAGGAGACTGCTGCCCAACCACCATTATTGCCACACAGAGGGGTGAGAGGCTGGTATGGGTCCCACTGCTAAAAAGTTTGGGAACCACTGTCCTAGGGGAGAATGTTCCCAGGACATTCAGAAGCCAAACTAGTTGCTGCCTTTTGTCCATATACAGTCCCACATATAACTTTTAAACAAGAGAGGGGTGCAGCATTGCTTCTTTCTAGTGCACTGAAGGTGTGAGCATACACTCAATCCTCACTATCCACTAGGGTTAGGTTCATGGACCCTTGCAGATAGCAAATTTACAGACAATGGACCATTGATCTTATGGGGTTAGGTGCAAGGGGGTACCATCTGCCATCAGAACCATCTAGCAAAGACCCTCAGGAGGCCAGCAGAGTGCAGCAAGAAGTGCCAAAAGACCTTCCAGAGGCTGCAGGAATCTTCATGGTGCCCACAGCCAGCTGACCCTTAAACATGGCTGGTGAATGCATTTTAAAGGGGTCCGTACTGGCTGCAGATGCCATTTTGAAGTTGAACCCACCCACCTCCTCACAGAAGCTGGAGGAGAACTATCCAGGTTTCTACAGTCCCCGCTTACCTGGTAGGGTACTTGCCTTTGAGGGTTCTAAAAGTAAGAAGCCTCCCTTTACTCTCCCCCCCCTCCACTTCTGACCATAGCCTGACACGATTGGCCCATACCCGAGTCCATCAGGATGTTGACAGGAGAGTCATAAAGTTGCAGGTACTGAGCCGGACTCAGCAACTCCTGGCAATCCAGCAGGTGGGAGAGGGTGTCTTGTGGCACAATGAACTCTGCTGCCTTCTCCAGGACGGTATCTGGGAGGTTCTTGGGATTCTGAAAGCCAGAGAAGAAGCATGGCCAGCTAGAGGCTGTGGCCCCAGGGGAGCGTTCCTCCCTGCACCATATTTTGTTTGCCTGTTGCCAGCCAGGCTACTGCAATGAATAAAATACTTGTGTGGGGGTATCTTCCTCCCATCCTTCTGCACCCGTTCCTCCAAGGGCCAGTATTGGGAAACAGGGATCCCAGAGGGCAGAAGGGATGGGAATGTCTACCAGGAGTCTGGGCGATTCCTTCCCATCACAAAGCAGCAGTGCTATTCCAACGTCCCTTGTTGCTTGCTGGCCCATTGAAGAGCAAGGAAGAGAGCGGTGTGGGGAGAGGAGGTTGTGTTTCGATGGCAAAAGCAGCCTCCATAGGCACGTTGAGAAACAGAGGGACAGTGCCTGCAGTCTCAGCAGTGATTCTCAAAGCCTTCCTGGCAAAGGTAGCGCCAAGCTCTCCTTGAAAACATTCAGCACAGTAATCCTGGCCACCGTTCACTCCTAGGGTGGGGAACCTGGAAAGCCCTGTGCCATCGCATTTGAGGCAGCAGTCTTGCTCAACCCTAATAATGGGCAACTTGGTTTCTGCCTGGGGTGGGGATTCCATAGGGCCCCGTACTTATGGGCATGCTGCTAGTTCTAAAGGAGCAATAATGTCAGCAGAACATTAGTGTGCCAAAGACCATACTGAGAGCTGCTTTGCAGCCCATGGCCTACCTTGGGGTACTTCAGCAAGTGCATGCCAAGTTTCAGGAATGCTGCAAGACACTCGGAGATGATGGCTTCCACTGACTCCTGTGGTACATCGTCATCCAGGCGTGTCTGTGTCATGTTCAGCACTTTGAAATTCCATTGCTGGAAGAGCCGGGAAGGAAGGTTGTGGGACATGACAAGGATCTTGGCATCCTGGACCAGCACTCTGAAACAGACCCAAACATTTCACACTTACTTCAATCGCTGTAAGGAAGGCATGGCTGTGCGCAAGCAATTCCCTCCTGTGCAACATCTAGTTATTGGCCTGAGCTAGAACCATTCAGACAGGCAGTACAGGCACACAGAGTGATAAAAGGTTTGCAGGAAGCAGCTCACCAGCCTGAGATAGAGGGCCATCAAGGTCACAGCACCCCGGAGAAGAAAAACGCAGGCACAGGAGATAAGGCTGCAAGGAGTCTGTATTAACGAACAGAGTTTCCAGCAGCGAAGCATAAACTGTTCAGTACATTTCCTCAGTTCACATGCTCATGCCTCTAACAACAACCCTGCACCATACAGGTGATCCTGGCTCTGCTTAATTATTTCCCAGGGCCAATCGGAAATAGGATGATCTCATCCTCTGTCATTACTGCTGAGTGATTCCTCAGCTGTATGTGGCTGACTCCTGGGTCCTTTCTCTGGCAAAACTACTCAGCACTTTTACCCTGTGACTGGGCCTTTAGCCATTCAGGCCTGTAAATTTCTTAGGTTTGAATCTGAACACCCAACACAGAGGAGTCAAAACAAAACAAAAAACAGACAGCCAGGAGGAAAGCAAATGCACCGAGAATAAGATTTTCGGCTTTGTCTTCACTGGACACACCCCTCTTGGTCCAGCCCAGAATAGGAGGGGAAACAGGCCTACTCCCCCAACCTGAGAAGGGATGTTCCCACCCACCCCCATTATCCAGTTGGAGGCAGCAGAGACAGCTCTAAAGGGGCAGAGTGTGTGAGGGTCCCACGTCCATACACAGGCCCACACCTGAGGCAGTGGAAGTCCACTGCTTCCCACCACTCCCTGGCAAGTCAGGGTCCAAAAGGATGTTTACTGGGGAATGGGGGGGGGAAATCATCATGGTAGCAGTGGACCATCTTCGCATATCCCTGAAGAGGGGGCCTCACTGCCCCAGACTCACCTCTGCTGCTGCTCCATGTCCCTCAAGTCTCGCAGGACAGAGTAAAGCACATCGCTGGATGACTGCAGGGGGAAAATCCAGCTGAAAACTAAAATTGGCAAAGCTTGTGGCAAAAAACAGTAGATGTGCTCCTCTTCAGGGCGCTCACAGAAGTGTAGTGAACATCAAGCTATTTCACCTCTTGGAGAGTGTGCGAAGCTGCACAGGAGCAGTGCGGAAGGCTGCTAGCGAGACTGTATGGAGTGGAAAATCTCCAGCCACCCTGCCTGCCACCTGAACGATCAAAGACCCAGTCAAAGATCAGCAGCGAGTCTCAAACACGCAGTGTGACCCTCATTCTGACAACACAAACCACTGCGCCTCCATGGTGCACATGACAGGCGAGTAGGGGAACAAGTTTAAGTCTGCCTCCCGCTACAGAGAGATGAGGCTGTGGTTTAGAACCCACCCACACACCCCTGCCCTCCTGGTGGAGAAGCTAAGCAGTCTTTTTACATAGAGGTGGAAGGAGTTGGGCTGAGGAAGGGCAGGAGCAGACCTGGGCAGTAAGTTTCCTAAATTAAAGGAAACCTTCATGGCTAAAACATTTTGGCACCAGTGAGCTATCATTGGGCTGAGATGCTCACCACAGCAGAAGGCTCCTCATCCTTTCATTGCCATGGTTACAAATAATGAAAGCCTGACTTCACTACATCCAAGGGTCTGATAAAGGAGAAGGGACAGGCCATTGTAAAAAGACACCTCGCTCACCCAGGGAACAAGAGGACTTTGAAACCATGATGTGGGACCGACGCTGAACTTGGATCACCTATTAAAGATTCTGTCTCCTTGCTCCCTTCTCTCACTCAGCCTCACAGCTTCCCCACAAGGAAGTCCAGTTCTGCAGCTGCCCTGGCTCTTCCATGATGAAGCAGAGGTGGCTGTAAGCCAGGCAAGACCCTGGGAGTGAGGATTTCAGAGCCAGAGGCTCAGCTCATGAGCATGGACTTTCAGACACAGACTGGTGGTAGGGCTGAGAGCATTAAGGATACGGGAGACAGAAGGAGGGTTGCCAAATGGGCAAAGAAAAAATAATGAGGTTTTTTCCCCCTTCACCTTTCAGTCAGTAGCCAGAAAAGCAAGGTCTATGGCTTTCCTGTTTCTCCCCACACTGCCATTTTTAAGCTGTTTACCCTCCTCTCCAGCAGTTCCACCCCATGACCCGTACCCAAACTATTAGACTTGCCATCCATTCCAAATCACTTGGCTCTGCCTCTGGTTCCTCCGGGCTCCACCTTCTGGCTTGGTCCACTCACCCAAATGTGCTATTTCAAAAGTCAACGCCTGAGACTGCTGAGGAGAGTCAACTTAAATGGCGGGATGGGGAGGCAATGAAGTTGTGCCATGAAAACGAAGGGGTAGGCTGGATTCTTAAATCCCAGCTAAGAGGTACCTGGTGGAGGGGGCGAAGGCAAGGAGGACTAACGTGGCAACCTATGGATTGTGAGCGAACAAGCCTGGTGGCGCACTGCAGCAGCATCTCAACTGATTGCAACAGATCTCACATTGTTTACTACATACATACATACATATTGAGAGAGGGAGAGAGAACTCACCTCCAGCACGTGGACAATGTATGCGGGATACAGCAAGAGAAGGCCCGTGACTGCCTCACTCTGATAGTAGTAGCGCTGCAGACTCACAAACAATTGTTCCCAGTATTCTGAGAGAAACAAGGCCAGCATTAGTGTGTTCCTGCTAGGACGGCCTGTGCCTACACTTCTAGCTCTCATCAGACCTTCCCTTCCTGTGATTAGTCTCCACATGGTGATGGGAGGCAGTGAGAGCACTCCTGCAAGCCCCAGTGGCGTTCCTACACGGGGAGGACGGAGCGCCACCTTTTGCAGGAGCCTGAGCTCCTGTTTAACACGGCCCCTCTTCCGCACCTCCAGAGTCATTTGTGGCTTGGAGAACAAAGCCTCTGAGCCACAAATGGCTCTGGAGGTGCAGGGGAGGGGCTGCTTTACACAGGAGCTGAAGCTCCTGCAAAACTTAGCGTTCCCCCTTCTGGAGGAACGCCTCTGGCAAGCTCTGCAACTGCACTGAGGCACTCCTGGAGCTCTTCCCTCCTGTGTACTGTCGTTGTCTGCAACAACAAATATGGTATGCAGAGACAGATTCTCCCAATGATCTGGAACATTCCCAATCACAGAGAGAATCTCTTCCTGGGCACAGCATTTCTTTCTACGGAAAAATATATTCAGAGCGCAAGGGCCTCACCCAATGGTTCCCAAACTTTTTCATCTGGAGGCTCTGTTGACCTACTGGGCCATTCAACGTGGCTCTCCATTAATGCTACAATGTACAAGCGTTAATGGAGGGTGGCAGGTTTTTTTGTGAGGATTCTGCAGCTCCCCTGGCTGGTTTCCGTGTCTCTCCAGTGCCCCCTTGCTATCTGCCTTGCCACATGGAGACTAAACATGGGAAGAGAAGGGCTGAATAGAGGAGACAGATTTTCCTGACCCCTTTCCATCTGGCTTCAGACCAGGCTTCGGGACAGAGAAAGCTTTGGTTGCCCTCATGAACCTTCATTGTGGAGCTGATAAGGGAAAGGCATCACTACTGGTCCTGCTTGACCTCTCAGCAGCCTTTGATACAATTGATCATAGTATTCTTCTAGGCGGGCTAGCCAATCTAGGGGTAAAGGGCACTGCTCTAAAAGGTTCCACTCCTTCCTGGCTAACAGGTCCCAAATGGTGATGCTGGGGGGACACCTGCTCAACACTTTGGTCTTACAATATAGAGTGCCTCAGAGTTCTGTTCTATCCCCCATACTCTTCAATATATACATATAATCATTGCGGGAGATCATCTGGGGGGTTGGAGTGGGGTGTCACCAATATGCTGATGACACTCAACTCTCTCTCTCTCTCTCTCCCATCCCAAAATGAAGAGGCTGTGAAGGTCCTGATGCGCTGCCTAGGGGCAGTTGGGGTATGGATGAAAGCCAATAGGTTAAGACTGAATCCAGAAAAGACAGAAGTCCTCCTGGTCAGGAAACCCTCAATGCAGACACTAAGTATTTCATCCACTTTAAATGGAGTGACACTTCCCCTTCAAGAACAGGTGTGCAGTCTGGGAGTGCTCCTGGACTCTCAGTTGTCTCTAGAGAACAGGTAACAGCTGTGGCTGGGAGTGCATTTGCCCAGCTTTGATTGGTGTGCCAACTCCGACCATACTTGTGCCGTTCTGACCTGGTCACGGTGGTCCATGTGTTAGTGATTTCAAGGCTGGACTACTGTAATGCACTATATGTAGGGCTTCCCTTGAGAACGGCTCGGAAGCTACGGTTAGTACAAAATGCAGCAGCCCGGGTAGTAACAGGGGCTAGACGGTTTGACTCAGTAGGACCACTCCTTTAGCAGCAGCAGTGGCTACCTATTCACTTCCGATCCCAACTTAAAATGATGGTACTGACCTTTAAGGCCCTTCATGACTTAGACCCAACCTACCTAAAGGACCGCCTTCTCCCATACATACCTGTGCCCCTTCTTAGATCTTAGATCTTAAGGGTGCGCAGTCTGTGTGCAGCACATCCTCTTCAAGTGCCCCCTCTGTCCTAAGTTAGGGGGTGGCAGCTCCGGGACGAGCCTTCTCTGTAGCGGTTCCACAAATATGGAATTCCCTATCAGAAGAACGAAACACTCCCTCATGGCCTTTCGGAGAGGGCTCAAATCATACATATTTAGCCTGGTCTTTGGATGACTGTGTGGCTGTTCTGCCCTCTGGTGTACTGTCATAGTCTGTTTCACTCCCCTGGTCAATTGTTGTTGTTTTTCCCACCCTCCAAACGTACTGATATGGAGAATTGGGTCTAGCTTTCCTTCCTGTTCACTCTCAGTGTTCCTGTTAATGTTTAATTGTTGTTGCTGTTTTAATGTGTTTTACTTATGTTTTACTTATTATTGTCACATTGTAATTTGTTTGTTCTTGTTGCTGTTTTAATGTGTTTTACTTACATTTTGCTTATTATGGTTACATTTTAAGTTGTTTGTTCTCTGTAAGTTGCTTTGGGTATTTGCTTCGGCATAGGAAAGGCGGGGTGTAAGTTTTTCAAATAAATAAATAAATAAATAAATAAATAAATAAATAAATAAATAAAATAGACCCAATACCTCCACCAGTCTTTTTCTTCGCCTTTCCTTCTTATTCACAGAGGGCCAAAAGGAAAACCTGCTGCATGCAACGCAGCTGTTTTACCACTGAACTAGGTGACCCCCTTCTCAATAGCTGCTTTCTCTGTGTGGCAGCACAAAATAAAGACTACAGACATTTGCAGCACCAGCCACTAGTGTGGCCAACATGATGGTACAGTGCAGGGTTATCAGGGCTCAAGACCCTTCCATTTATCTTTCCCTTCTATCCCCCCCCCCACTAAGCATCCTACTGAAGAACCCAGAAATAGAATTGTGCTTACCAGCTAAATCCCTTTTATCAGCCAGCTCTGGGGAAATCTTGGCCAAGAAAATAAGTCTGTGGAGAAGAGCCTTCTAAAGAAAATAAGAAAAAGCACCCAGTTTTCACTGTTACTAGCAGCAACCAAACAAGGCTGTCTTGTTTTCCACACAGAAGAGAGATAAAGCTGGCATGCTGTGACATAACATGAAAAAATATGCTGTATTGGATGCTATAAAGAGGAAGCTTCTTCTGCTATTAATATCTTCTTGACCACAGTAGAGTCATTTTCTGGATGTGGCCAATAGTAGTCCTTTTTTATTCTCCTTGCTATGTATTCTGACAGACTAAAAGGCAAATGGCCCACAATTGCTTTTCCTGTGAAGAGTACCCTGCTCTGAACTAAGGTCTTCCTGGCAATTTACTTGATCTATCTGTGGTGTTTGCTGCCTTGTGGTAATCAGTGATCCATTCTTCTCCTAAGGACACACATTATTTCCAGGGTTCTGCCAGATACCTCCCTCTGAGATGATTGTGGGCTGCTTTATGGATTGCCTTCCCTGCTGTTCTTCAGTCATGCATACATGCTTAATTAAGAAAAGGGTCTTCCGCTTATCCTTCCTTGGTCATGCTATCACCAGTTCAAAGGTCACCAAGGAGACACATTTCCCCTCAGCCATTTGATGCCTTCCACTGTGCCAGATTAGGAAAGTGGTACCTTGGCTTTGGGCAGCTGCCTATACTGGCTAATTTTTAATTGGATAATTCATTTCTTTGAGTTGAAGGTGCTCTAGCCATTCTGTATGAACTTCAAAATCAGCAACAGCAGCTATTTGGCCATAGCCATTTGTTCTACTTGCCTGCATTTGAAATGCAGTATATGCAATTTAACAGTGGCTGATTGTGTTCTCTGGGATATAGGAAACTTAAGGGATTCAAATACCACAAATGATTGTACTGTGATGACCATGTGATGATTGAGCTACCCTTGCTGCCTTCTCCCTTCTCTTCCCCCATCAATTTCCCTTAAGGAAAGCCTCAGCTTAAGGGTGCATAGGAAAGAGGCTTCATCAAAACCCTTTTAAATTAGCGTCCTTGCAGAATGGCCATGAGCTTGGCCATGTGCAAGGTTGCTTGGCGAATTCCATGGAGTCCTTGCTGGAGTCCTTACCTCAGTGCTGAAAAGTTGGCAAGGATTGTGCCCTAAGAGCATGAAAGAAGTGCCAGCTAAAATTCCATATTCTGTTGCAAAATATCCTCAGAATATTAATAGTTAAAATTAGATGGGAAAAGATATAGCAGATGATGATAAATGAAGAGTGGAAAATGATCTTTCAGGGTGAAGCTACGAAATCTGTATACATCAATCTAGAATAAAAATTTTAATAAAGGGTTTTATTGTTGGTATTTTATAACATTTTTATTGTTGGTATTTTATAACACCTGCTAAATTATATCTGTGCTATAAGACAAATAATCACATTTTCTCAAAATGTGGTTCAAGTGAAGCTGTTTATAAAGAAGGCTTTGGTTTTGTCCTGGTGTACAGTCTTAGGGACGTGGTGGCGCAGCGAGTTAATCCGCTGTCGCTGGGCTTTCAACCGCAAGGTTGGGAGTTCGAGACTGCGTGACGGAGTGAGCTCCCGTTGCTTGTCCCAGCTCCTGCCAACCTAGCAGTTCGAAAGCACCTAAAATGCAAGTAGATAAATAGGGACCACTTTGGTGGGAAGGTAACGGCGTTCCGTGCGCTACGGCGTAGAATCATGCTGGCCACCATGATCGGACAAAAACGCCGGCTCACAGGCTTTGAAACGGAGATGAGCACCGCCCCCTACAGTCGGTCACGACTAGACCATTCGGTCGTGGGGAAACCTTTACCTTTACCTTACAGTCTTAGTGCAAGAAAATTAATAATTATTTAAGTAAGATGACAAATACTGACTCACCAATGAACCCTGATGGCCACTATTGAGATTGAGAAAAAGTAGGTGGTAGGCAGGTCAAGCTAAAATGTATGGTTGAAAGGCTCCCTTTTAGAATGAATTGGCAAAATATGATATTGATATGTTTTTTTGCTGTTTTTCTGGTTGATTCCCTTCGGCACATATATGTTCATGATTGAGAGCCAAATCCTGTCCAATTTTCCAGCCCTGATGTAGCCGTCCCAGTGGGGTGTGTGCTGCATTCTGTGGTGGAGGGAGAGTCAGGGAGACCTCCTCAAGGTAAGGGAATATTTCTTCACTTACCTTGAGGCTGCATTGCAACTGTATTGGCACCAGAAACCAAGATAGAATTGGGCCCTAAATCATAGATAAGATTAATCAAGTTGTGATTAAAAAAAAAAAAGATTGTATATTTTGTCTGCTCTTTGTGTATTTTTTAAAGTTTACAATAATAATTAAAAAAACAGCAAGCCATATTACATATTTTGCATGATGTGTAGTTTGGCCCTTAAACAAACTGAAGAATTGAAGGGGGAACACACCTGTGGGAGGGATTCACACCTGGGTTTCTGCCAATGTCAGAACAGCTCTGGCTCTAGGGATTCAATTGGTGCTGAACCATCACCTTTTGTCTGTCTCTGAGAGAGAGGAGCCTTTCTGCAAAATGCTCTGCTGGTAGCAGTAGGAGCAGCAAAGTCTCTCCCCAAGAACCACAGCCTGCCACCTGGACTGCTGATCTCATTTTCACAAGGGTGCAGCTAAGAATGCCGCTTTCCGTGAGCCATAGGAATCTTGGCTCCCTCATTTCCTTGCGGGAACCGTGCTCTTTGCAGAAGCAGAGAAACACCCATTCGTGGGGGAGCCTCATTCCTGGTCATTGGGAGCAAGGCTGGCATTCCAACAACTCACAGTGGCCACGGCTGACGCATCCCTGAAGGTGCCCACTGCCATGCCCTCCAGCTCATGTGCACTGCTGGTGTGCCCCACATTCCAAGCACTGCCCTGGCTCTCATTCCGGGTCCAAGCGGGGGATTTAAGCAGAGGCAAATGGGAGCTCTGCTCGCTCATACTCACTGTTTTCTCTGCGCTACTTTTGTGGGTTGGCTCGCGGAGGAGCTGCTCGAGGAGGTTTGTCCTCTCTTCCTCAGGTGATGCTGCTTCCTGCTTCTCCCACAGCTCAGTGACTTCCTTGTGAATTCTCTTTGCAGAGAATTTGCCCCCATTAAGCCCCAGCATTGCTGCCCAGCCTCGAAAAGCCTAACACTGTGAGACGGAGCTGGAGGCGCAATGAATTAATCAGAAGAGCTCCAGTTACACGCTGCGCTGATGGCTTCTGAGACTGGCTTCTGAGCTCACAAGGCCGTTTGTTGACAAACGGAGGCTCTGGGAGTCTTAGAAGCAGCGTCAAGCAGGTCACTGGCTCTCTAAGCTGCATTGTCCTTTGGCATTCACCATTGGCAGGGTGGCTCGAAGGGGCAGCTGTTGCTCAGGCAACACTCAACATCTAATGATAACATCCCAACCCTGGCCTTAGCCTGGCATTTGAAGTGTGTGTGCAGGGAGGAAGCCGGACTGTTCCCTGAAATCCACACCATATTACCTTTTTCCTACAGGCACTGCAAGGAGGGGAAAGATTAGTGCCCAAGCTCTTTTTGGTCTCAAATGAGGAGGCTTTGTGTGGTTCTTGATACATATAGAATGGGCTAAGGCTGCTCTGAGCCTAGCTGAGCCATCCGTTGGGCAAGAAGGGAATTCAGGTATGCCAAATCCAGTATAGTTCATTATAATTTCCCATGCCAAGATAGTACCGAGGAAGTGGAGGATATTGCATCATCCACTACAACAGCTTATTATCTCCAGCATGAGATTGAACGACTTGGGATCCATCAAGCCTTGAGATATTGGGGGTCAATGGGGATCAATTATTTGCTAAAACTTTCTCCCCCTCCAGCCTTCTCTGCCCCAGTAACCCCATCAGCCCAATTCTCACACTGGATTCTCCTCTCCTCTCCCACATCACTGCTTTCTTATTCTGATATTTTCTCTCCCTTTTATGCAATAAAAGGGAGAGAAAATGCAAGGTTCAGAGAATATGTAGGGCAGCTAATGGCCTACTCTCCATGGACGGAAACATCAGCAAGAATTGAGGCTCCTGTACTTATGCTCTACCACTGCAACTACACACTTGGGGATTTTTAAGAGAGGAAAAAGTGACAGGAGCGTGAACCAGACAGAAGGGTACGGGGAGAACTGGGATCTGCTCTACAAGTTCTTGGTAGCTGCAATTCTCCCCTGCTAACTGGGCAAGAGGCACTTTTTCAAGTGGTGTCCTCTTATATTTAGCAGGGGGAGAGCAATTGTCCCTCTTCACCCCAGCAGTGTCTTTCTCGTGGCTGTTGCTGGTGGTGTTCTCCATTCTTTTAGATTGTGAGCCCTTTAGGGACAGGGAGCCATTTAACTTTAATGTTATTATTTACCTGTAAACCGCTTTGTGTACTCTGTGTTGAAAAGCGGTATATAAATACTAGTGATTGATTGATTGATTGAATTCTCAGAGATCCAGAGCAGAGCCTAGATTTGACAAATGCTAGACTGGAGTTACAATTGTGACTCAGTTGCTTGCTAGCGTCAAATTGCTGGGGCCAAAAGGCTTCTCAAGGTTGACCTGAGCATGTTTGGAACAGTCTGATCAGTTACAATCCCCATTTTGAGAGATCCACTTTCCTTGGATTTGCTGAGGTCCATAGGCTATCCTCCCAGACCCAGTTTTGAATAAGCCACCTCACATGCATTTCCTATTCAGGTTCACTCTGAAAGGAGTCTTACTATGTTGAATGAGGGTGTCTTCCAGGTAAGAATGAATAGAAGCTCAACTTTAGTTGTTGCATTCTGGTCTTTAATTTTTTTTTAAAAGATTTTTTTTTTAAAAAAAAATTACTTTTAACTAACATTATTTTTATTCTGGGATGCAACCAAATCAAGAAGGCTGTGGACACTGAGCTGAAACCTTTGCTAAGAGATGGACATGCGACCAATCACCTGCCCTTAGTGCACCTTGATCAAGTGCAGGTAGGGCTTTAATTCAATTCATACTTTCCTGGGAGTAAGCCCCATTGAATATCATAGGACTTACTTCTGAGTAGCCACGCAAAGGATTATGCTATCAGGCTGCAATCCTATACATGTCTACATGGGACTAAGTCCCCTGAGCTGAACAGAACTTATTTCCAACTAGACATGAGTAAGATTGCAGTCTAAGTTATGGCTAGAGCAGAAAGTGGTCTCAGCGCATAGAGGCAAAGCCTGAAGTCAGCAGGCTGGCTCCAGGTCAAGACAAAACAGGTGAAGTGATGGATAAGACAATGATGAAATGGACCCATGCAACATGATACTATCAAAGAGATGCTTGAAGTCCACTTCTTAATTAATGGCATTGTTTGTCTGACTCCCTCTTTGCTCTTTGCAAGCAAGCAACTGATTGGGTGGCTATTCACATCAACGCCTCTTCCAAGTGCAAGGAAGGGGGATCGAAGGGCCCCCTCAGTGCTAAGCTCAAGGGAGGTTAGTGTACCTGGAGCAGAAGTCCACAAAGAATTTGGAGCCCCTGACAGTCTCTCTCCCACCCACCCCAGTACAAACCTTCCCATTCTCTCTCAGTCTCTCCAGCTGCAGCTCATACACTGAACTCCTCTCTTCAAACGTGAAGTCATCTGCCTCATATAAAAGGCTGTGGGCTGCTGAGGAGGACGCCATGGCTTGCTCTACTCCTGCTGTGGTTGCTAGGCAATGGCTTAACAAAAGAGCCCCCAGGGAGTGGGAGATTGCTCGCAACTCCCCTCCCGCCCACAAATATAGCTCACCCCGCAGGAGCCTGGGAAGGGACTGCCTGACCAACTTATGCCAGGAGGCAAATGGGGCCGGAGTCACCCTCTTTCCCCGGAAGTCTGTAAAAGGAGTGGTGTTGGTAGGCAGCTGGGCTGAGTGAAGCATCACAGCTTTGGAGTTGAGATGGAAGCCCACAAATCAGGATGCACAAGGAAGAAAGCCATCACTCTCTGCCTGAACAGCTCCACACAGAAGCTTCCAACACTGCTTCAGAATGATGCCTTATACTGCTGCACTGGAGTCAATGTACTATTCAGAAATATCCTAGGCCGGCATGAGATACTGGCTTCTGGAGATGGCAGTGCTGGTGCCAGGAAGCATAATGACAGGCTGCTGGAACATACTGCTTAGCTCCATCAGGTAAGCCTCTCATGATTGGGTTCTGCCCTCTGAACTCACCCATGAGCTCCTCGCTCCCAATCCAAAGGTTTCTACTTCCTCTTCAGCCTCTGAACTGATCAAAACCGAAGCCTTCAGCAGCTGATTGGAAGGGTTTTGCTTTGCTTTTTTTAAATTAGGGACATTCAATCACAGATCTCCTCAAGCTTACATTTTGGTCTAAGCCTAAAGCAAAGCCCCAGGCTGCAGTCCTACACAGACTTGCTGAAGATTGAGCCCCTGGGATCATTGTCATCCCCACTCTTATTTTTTAACATGACTTTGGGATGCTGTAACTTCCCTAGAACCTGCCTGCCTGGATCCTGGGTCCAGAATCCTAGAATTCTGCACTCTTCTAATCTGAGGTCCATTTGAAACAGTAGCTCCTAGCCAACCCTGTCTAGATAAATGAGTGGTGGTGGTGGAGAAACAGGGGGCGGCTGCCACACATTTTCTCCTCCTCCAATCAGGTACCTCCCTTACATTTCCAAGGATATGTTTCTTCAAGACAAGCACAAGAACTGCCCAAATACCTTTGGCCAGGTAGCCCTTGGAATCAGCTCTTAGTTCGTGGAAAGCACACCCACTTACTCCCCAGTATGTACTATAGGCCAGGATCCCTGGGACAATGTAAATAGCTAGCAATAGGGACTGTATTCCTAGTTAGATGTGCTTAGGGGAATTGAGTTTCCTTTTTTGCTCTTTCCATTCCTAGCCAGCCTGCAAACACCACCAGTGTAGTGCTCTCTTGGTGCTTTGCATTCACATAGCTATCTTGCTCCTTTTGCTGAGCATTTAGTTATTGCATCCCAAGCGTTAAAACACTTTATGTACATCAAGTGCAGGCATTTTTCATGAGCCTGCTTTTTTATACATTTTCTACCCGCCTTTCCCATTTTGTTTAATTCCTCCTTTTGTTTTCAATAAAATGGTATATTTTGACTCTTGGCCTGCCCAGTCCATGTTCACTGGTAATTCAGTGAGTTGTCACATCTGATTGCTCATAGGTGCTACCACAACTTGGTTTGAAACCTCCTGATATTTTTCTCCAGATATACCCCCAGTGCAGATAGTGGATGTGACTGTGGCTTACCATCACAGGAAGAAGATCCAGGCGCTTGTGGACTAGAATATTCAAAAGTGTATTGAATGTGGATGATCCCTTTGAAAACATTTATGTAACATGTATGCTTAAGAAGAGCACCAAAAGGCAGCATGTTGGAGTGGTGGGTCAGAAAACAGCTCAATAAAGAAACAAGACAGAAGCCTTGCAAGGCAGTCCTTGAGGAAACTATAGACCTTGCTAAGGAGAAGATACCTGTATGAGGTGTATAGCCACAAGGTGACGATGGTGATCACTAGTCCAGCATCCATAGGCACCAACAAGAGAATCATAAGCAAATGGGCATCTAATTTTGATCATTGCTAGCATGTCGGCTCGTGCTCTAGAAAGTGGGCAGTGGATACTTCGAGAGTACTTTTGGCCCTGTGGCTTTTAAATGAATGGCTTCCACCAGAAGTGATGGAATGTTAATTTCCAGCTTATCAGTACCCAAGGCATTTACAATGCAAGTTTTAGCCTTTATAATCCCTAAGTGGCCTTGGAACAGGTTACTCTAAGAGGTTCCTGCTCCCTGTATGAACCTGCCCTGATTTTTCGATGGACTATGGCAGTTATATTCTCTGGCATTTCACGGATGGAGACTCGACTGGCAGCTACCAACAGCAGGGCCTTTCCCACAGTGGTGCCACACCTATGAAACTCCCTAACCCCCAAAGGAGGTCATACTTGCTGTCTCTGTCCCTTGTTCTAAACTGAAGATCTTTCTGCTGCAGAAAGCTTTCAAAATGGCAGAACTGATGTAGTGGTTGTTATTCACTCTTTGCCACTGAAAGGCAGTTATTGGTATGTATGCATTTGACATTATTCTCCTTGTAACTGGATACTGTTTTATTTGTTCCTTGGAGGCTGCTTTGTGATTCTAAATGAAAAGTGGGGTACAAATTCGCTAAACAAACCAACAAGCAAAACTGTCCCATCCCTGCATACCGCTAAAGAGACTGCCCTTCACCTGCCTACCCGTTTCCATGCTTAGTTCCCCAAACCACAGAGGCTCACCACTCCTTTGAGACGTTTTTAATAACAAATAGATCTTTAAAACCCAAAGGTCTGCAGAAAATAGAAAAGTCAATATTATTGCATAGAGCAATGCTTAGATTCTCCCCTCCTATTCTGCCCTGTCCTACAACCTGGTACCCAAACAACCACTATCATAAAACAGTACATCCTCTCATTAGCATCAATACAGCTCTATCTGGGTGTAGAATAAATACTTTAACTCTAAGCTTTCCCTGTCTGATCACATTCACATTCTAACTCCATGGTCCACAAGTTCCTTTTTCATCTTCACATCCTGGGCAAGGCAACAGTGTCATGCTCAGCATCCCTTAGCTGCGATGGTTCCTGGCTGAAAGGAATGAAACTCTCTTCTGAAGCAAGCACCGTCCCAGCATTTCAGCCATCCACAGCCCAAGGCGCGAAAACCCACAAGCACCATGGGTTGCTTTTCACTCTTTCAGGACTCCCAGCCAGAATCACAGCCGAGTTCAGAAACTGGATTCCGGGACCGCGATTCTCCTGCCCAGGGACGCTGTGTGATACCTGGCCCGCTGGAGGGTGCCGCAGGACACCCCCTCGAGAGCGAGTGGCGGTGCGCAGCCCTGCAAGGAGAGGCTGTTGTTGGCCTTGCAGAGAGAGGCCGACCTGCTCAGCAGCCAGTCGCTCCTCCCCTTGCTGCTGCAGGAGCTCTGAGCACGCTTGATGTCCAACTCCGAGTGGCAGATCCGCCCGTTGGGCAGCCCCTCCGTGGGGCTGCAGCCCAGTGCACTGTTTGCCCTCCCCCCAGCCAGGGAACTCAACGTGCCGCTGGAAAGAGATGCCCGAGAAGAGCCCATGGGCTGGGGCAGGCCCCCATGCCTGTCAGACTCACTATGCCGCTTGGGGTCCCTTCGCAGGAAGCCAGGCCTGAAGACGGCCAGCCTCCCCTCTGGCTGTCGCTCACCGTCAAGCTCCCTCTCCCCAACCGAGGGTGTGACCTTTGGATCCTGGGCCCCTCTGCCCTTGGACGGGGCCAGGCTTGTCCCAGAGCGCAAGGTCCCATTTGCATTGGCTCTGCTCTTGGGCTCCTCATCTTTCATGGAAGGCACCGTCCTGAGAGAAAGCACCAGTTTCTTGGGTGTCCGTGGCTGTTCGCCCACATCCTCCTTTGGCTTCCCTGCCCTCTTCAGGGTGCCCGTGTTTTCCATGCTGCTGGGTGCTTTGCCAGCGCTCTCAGGGGTGCCTGTGCCCAGCAGCGCAGGGTTCAGCTTGGCTTTGGGGAGCGGCGGTCCACTGTCCTCCCCTTCTTTGGCCATGAGAGGGACAATGGACTCGTTCGTGAACCGCGGTCTGCGGCCGGACTCCAGGTACTGCACCAGCTCCCCAGAGGGCTCTGCTGGCCACTCTTTGGCATTGAAGGACCAACGCAAAGGCAAGGGCTTGGGGGCTCCAAATTTGGCCTTATTGGGGGACGTCTTCATGCTGACACTTCTGCCCTGGATGCCCCGCACCAGGGGCCGCGACTCAAAGCCACCTAGAAGAGAAAGCAAAGGGGGTTGGCAGGATTGGTTCCACCAGGGTTTCCCAGAAAGTCTGTACTCAAATACGCACCAACATGGGAATCTGAAAACTTGTTTGGTCAAGTGTCGATGGAGACACCAAACACAGAGTTAAACTGGGTTTCAAAATGCCTGAGGAACATTTGGCCCCCTGACAGTGTGTGTAACAGGGCCCAGTGAAGACTTCATCAGACAGGAAAACTGGGCCCAAATCCTTGCTTATGCCACCGCTGTCTGGCTTAATCCTAAGGCCCTGTGGGCAAAGTGGGAGTGCTGATCTGAGGCCCAAGCACAGCATCTCTCACTGAAAACCATTCATTAGAAGGGGTCGTGCAGACTTCTAGGAGCCTTGCATTGCTCTCTGCCTGCTGGTTAGGCAAAGCCCAGCCAGATGGACTGCAGAGGGCTTGTACTAGAAAGGCTGTGTGTGTAGCAATCAGAAGAGGGAAGAGCAGGCACCTTTCTCCTGGCTGCTGGTGGCACTGGTGGGAGAGGGTGAGGCAGGCATTTTTGGCAGAGTTGGGTATGTGGCAGAACTCCGGGATACCAGGCTCTCTCGCGCATTGCTTCCCCCGAGCCGTGCCAGCCAGTGGCCAGAGATGGAAGAGCTGGTAGAACCTGCAAGGGAAAGCCACAGAGTAACAGCCTTGGGAGAGCTTGGAGAACCATACCACATTGGAGGGGCTGGAGTGGGCATGATTCTGGGCATATTGACTCCTGGGTCATGTATGTGTGTGTGTGCGTACACTAAAGGAGGCATTGGTTCAACCATCCAATGAACGGCAGAAAATGTTTGAGACCTGAATACAGGAAATGTGTGTCAATAATCAATCACACTTTGCACCCAGAGTGACTACCCAGGCACTATTGTTAGTGTTCCGCCAAAGAAACAACACTTGGTGACACTTGGTGAGACCAGTCGCATTTGGGATCTTCCTTATTTAGCTTCTGCTATCCTGGCCCATGGTGGGAAGAAAAAAACAATTGTTCCCGATTTAAAAAACCCCCAAAATATTAAGATTCTGAAAACTAACTACCTTTATGATAACTTAATTTGCACCCTGGATCTGAGGTTCCCCAGTTAGGACTAAGGAGTTAGGACTGCCTTGCTGGCAGGTCTTGCCTTCCAAGCCCTTAACCACACTCTGCTGAATTTCTGCATTTCAAGATGTTCAAAGCCCAAATCTGGGCACCACCTTCTCAGTGAAGCCTGATCAATGCCTAGCAGGGTGGGACTTGGGCACCCCCAAACCTTACAGGCACTAGTTCTGGTCAGTCACCCCAAGCTTTGTATCACCTTTTCAACAGCTAACTTTGTTCTGACCTATTGGAACCCAGGAAGCATTCCCCCCCCATTAAGACTCTAGTTGTCTCCTTCCTCTCTCTGAGAAACTGAAGACTGCCACAAGTAAGGCAGAGTGCTGAAGCGACATTTTCCCACACTGATTCACCATAGATGGAATCTGCCGTGCCAGAGTGGGGTGGGTGGGGGAAGGGGATACTCAAGCTCGGGATACTTGGATTCAAATATCTGCTCAACCATGAAGCTCACTGGTGAGTTTGGAAATCGTCACCATTTCTCAGCCTAAACTATCTCTTGTGAAAACACGTGGCCTCTTGAGACCCTTAGAGAAAAGGTGCAAACACTATTATGACTGTGAGTGGCTCGCAATAGCTTTGTGACATCATTTTCAATCATCTCCTGAAACTTTTGGGGCTCATCTACTAATTTGCTGTCCTTCATTGTGGCACAACTATTGGCAGCACTAGAAAGCTAACAACGACTAGAGTGTGGGATATGGAATGTCTCACTCCACCCTCTCTATGGATGGGTCAAAGGACAGCTTGATTTTTAACACAGAGAGGTCAATGCCCTATTGACGAGCCCTATTGATGAGTACTGAGCCTGTATCAGGAGGCCACATTGCAGCTTGTGAGCCAATATGTGGCTCTTTGACCTATAATGTGTGGCCCACATAAATACGTTAGCTGAGCTCCTTTTTGTATCACAATTAATATAGAAAGTAAATAAAAAAATTCAAGCTTTATAATTATAAACTGAGAGTCTACTGGATTAAAACACATGTTCATGGTGAGTAAATATATTTAAGAATTTAAATGCTTCTTAAATATTGTGGCTCTCAAACATCTGAGGTTTATTGTATGTGGCTTTTAGGTTAAGCAAGTTTGGCCACCTCTGGTCTATATGAATGTTTTGTGAACAACTTTTCCCACTGTGAAATGTGCCCTCCCCTTCTATTATTTTTCACATCCCTTTGCAAAACCAACTATTTGGGGGTTGGTTTTTTAGGATGGGGGGGGAGGAGGGAATGCTCCCTAGTTGTTGCTCCCACATCTTGATGCAGATGGGTGTAGTTGACTAATTGTATGGGGATGCACATTTGGGCATGAACACAAATGAGTATTTCATCGAAAATAATGCAGTGCAGATGAGATGTACATCTGGGTGTGTATTTCATCCATCTGCACTCAGATGCTATCCTTCTGTCCTACATTACTGTAAATGGGGAGTGCATTTGAACACATCCCCACCTACCCCATATAGTCATGTGCAACTATGTATAACCAGAACCGAATCTGGGCAACCGTCTAGCTACCAGAGCAATGCAGCAAGACAGAGAGGGTTTGTCTGGTTGCCTGGGCAACAGAGATGCGTTCCG
Organism: Lerista edwardsae; assembly: GCA_029204185.1. NCBI lineage: Eukaryota > Metazoa > Chordata > Lepidosauria > Squamata > Scincidae > Lerista > Lerista edwardsae. The sequence goes on from JAJKFI010000120.1 coordinate 182,866, forward strand.
TCTTTCCTCCTCCCATGCACAGTGAGGGCAGTGGAGGGCTTTATTTGTCCACAGTGATGCTGTCACACAGTCAGATCTTATTAGCGATATGGTACTATATCCGTGACTGGCCGGAATCACAAAGTGAAGAGGCTCTTTCAAGTTAAAATCCACCCAATGCCCGTGTAGAATTCCTAGGTGCATGTCAGTGTCACCAGTGAATGCAATTTCTCTATGTCCCAAAAAATAATAAGCAGGAGTAATAATAAGCTACACTTCAGGTTAAGTACCCCCCTACCAACCTCGGACAGAGCTCCCCGCAGACCAGCTGGGAGTCACAGTGCGTCGCTGGTAGAAGAGGATGTAGGCGCCGCGTGTGCTGACGTCATCCTCCAGGACGGACTCCACGGTGCTGTCATCGTAGCTGTACCAGTGGCCGTCCAGGGCGTTACGGCAGTAGGCTGGGGATAGAGATGGCCACAGGTAATAAGAGCTTGGAGAATGGAGGCTAAGGCTGAATGGTGGGGATGAGCTCCCTTTACTTTGGAAAGCAGCTTGTGATATCACCTGGGGAGCTGCCTTGCAAAAGGAAGAGGTCAAGCATTCTACCGGGTATAGCCAAGCAGATATTTGGATCCTGTAATGGAAAAGGCAGCAGATACCCCGAGGAGATAGGGAATGGTATCAGCAGTGGCCCCTTGTCCCAGATCAGCCAGGAAGTACAGAGTTAACCTCAGAGGTCCTGCAGCAGGAACACAGCTGCAGGCTGATGAGGGCTCTGACTATGAAGGGAGGTTAGCACAGGTGCAGATGGGTGTGGCTGATGGTAGAGCCTGCCCAGCAACAGACACCGATTGGCCTGCCTCAGTATAAAATTGGAGGCAGGAGCTGCAATAAGGTGCAGCACCGGGCAGGTGCAGGAAGGAAAGTGGCTGTGGATTGACTGATGGATTGCTGGACGGACGGACGGACTGACTGACTGACTGCATACTTGGTTATTGGAATTGTGAGTGGGTTCCTGTGGTGCCTTGGTTGGAGAATTGTTGTATGGCAGCCACACCCCTGGAGCCACCAAGTGGAAGAGGCAGGTGTGGCTTAGGTAAGCTGTACCAGTGGCCATCCAGGGCCTATTGTTTGGTGGTGGGGTTTTGTGGTGCCAAGTTAGGGTATTTTTAGCTAAGCCGGTGATGAGGGCAGTCTGGAGGAGGCTGGCCAGCTGGTGATTCCAAGCAAGGCTGCTGGAAGAGAGGAGGCCCAGTGGGTGAAGGAACCCCCTCCCTCTTGCCTATCTCTGAGGCTGCTCTGGAGGGGAAACTAGTTAGCCTAGTGTGGGCATTGGGGCCCTTGGGGAGGCCCAGCAGGGAATTTGGCAGAACAGATCCAAACTGAGGTCTGGCTCCAACCACATGTATTTAGTTCATACTGGAGCTCCACTGCAGAGGGTCAGAGCTTTGCAGCAAAGCAGGATGATTTTCCACTAGCCAGGTGAGGGCCAGGCAAGGGCTGAGAAGGGCTTCTAGTGGGGAGAAGGCAGGGTGTTAGTGTGCTGGACAGAGCCTTGGCTCTCTGCTCTACTCCCATCATTCACAGGAGAATGAGCCGGAGGTCTGCGATGCAAAATGTTCCAATTCTAACACCTGAGAGAGAAACTGCTTGATGGTTTAACAGGTACAGGTAGATGATCCCTTTTCTGGACATCTGAAATCCAGACATTTTTGTCCAAGACTTTTTAAAAAACCTTCTGTAGTGTGAGCATTAAAAGGTCTTGTGCTCATTCTCATGTACAGGCTGGAAGTTCTATTCTCTGGTCTGTGGTGTGTGTCATTGTTGAAAAATGTCAAAGAGGCCAGCAGAGACCCAAATGGGTCACAGGGAAAAGAGCAAGAGGAAGCATTTCTCATTAAACGTATGCAATTATTCCAAAATCCAGACACCTGAACGTATGAGGCTGCCTTATACGAAGTCAGACTCTTGATCCATTTAGATAAGGGATACTCAACCTGTTCTGATCTAAATGGATCAAGAGTCTGACTTTTGTATAAGTCAGCCTCATACGTTCAGGAGCAGAGTACAATGTGCCAAATAAGCACCTTAAATGTTCCCAGTTCATGTCCTCTCATTCTAGAGTGAGTTGCTTGTCGCAGACCATGAGGATGCTCACATGAGGATGTTTGGGACAAAACGCGTCCCTCTGGCAGCACTAGCCCAGGTGGAGAGCCAGGATGGCTCATCTCACGGGGTTGTTCTGAGGACAAAAGGAGGGGAGAAACTATGTGCACCACCCTGAGCTCCTTGGAGGAAGGGCAGCATAAAAATATGAAAAAATAACTACATATGTGTACTCCTGCAGTGCCCGCCCACCCACTGGCACACTCACCCGTATAGTGCCCGCCCTGCATGCTGCCGTGATGATTGCAGACGGCGTACAGGTCGTAGAGGAAGCAACACTGGCTGCCTTCCGGCGTGGGCTGTTTCCGGGGGCCCCACTTGCTGCCACGGCTCCGCTTGGCCACGTGGGGAGCCATGTCCAGCCCTCGCAGGGGGAAGTGGACTAAGGTGGAAAGCTTGTGCCGCTGTCCGCCCACCTGCCGGAAGCGCTTCAGGTGGATGACGAGGATGTCGGGCAAGGTCCACAGGCTCAGCTTCACGGTGCCCTGCTGCAGCACCTGGCAGTGGGGGCAGCGCCAGGCGTCGTCGGGGGCCAGCTGCGGAGGAGGAGGCAGAGCAAGAGGTCGGGAAGGCTTAGACACAGCAGCAGACCCTTGGATGAGCTGCCCCTGCCCACCTCTTCCAGAACCCTTGTCTGCTGTGCTGAACAGAACCCCTGGGACAACGAGACGGGCACTTCCTTTTCAGGAAGCAAGCAGCTTTGCAATCCGCCAGCCAACTCTGGACCTCTCCACTGTGACCACCTGGTTGAGGGATACCTGCTCCTCCTTCGTGTAGAGCTGGAAACATTCGTCCAGGGTGCAGCTATGCGCCTGCTGATGGAGCTGCTGCTTCAGCCGCACACTTCCATCGTCCTCAACCACCTCCTCCTGGATGTTGCCAAACAAGCTGCAAAAAAAACCAGAGATGAGCAGCTGAGCAGAATGACCCCATTCCTGGTGGGCATCCTGTTAAGGATAGGCACTTGGTTTCACACAAGGCAGACGGATGAATCTGAGCTAGTAGTTTATGGTAGAGCCAGTAGAGCTACACAGACCCTCATGGCTTTTCGGAGCGGGCTTAAATCATACCTGTTTTGTCTCGCCTTTGGATGAGGGTTGGCTGTCTGTCCCCCTGAAATAGTGCTATAGCTTGACTGCTCCCCTGGACAATTGTTTCTAACCCCCTCCCATGGCCTGACGAGAAGAGTTGGGTTCTGCCCCATTTCTGAACATTCTGTGTGTTCATGTTAAGTGTTTAATGTTTTTAACGCTCCTGGGTTTTTTTTTAATGTGTTTTACTTATTGTTTGTTACAGTGTACTTTATGTTCTCTGTAGGCTGCCTTGGGCATTTGCTTCGGCATGGGGAAGGCAGGGTATAAATTCTGCAAAATAAATAAAACAAACGGTCCCCCCAAACCGCACGGGTGTCATGAAACCCTAATCTCAAACATGCAAGCAGGAACCAGCAGCACAGATGCTTGTCCAAGGACCAAGGTCTCAGATAATGTAGAAGAACAAGCCAGAGGTCTGCTGCTGGGCAGACTTGGACAATCCAGGGTCAAATCCCTGCTCAGCCACGAAACTTCCCAAGTGACCTTGGGCCAGTCAGTACCTCACAGCCTAACCCATCCGATAGGGTTGTTGTGAGGACAAAAGGAGGGAAGGAACCATGTGCACCACCCTGGGGGGGCAGGTGGTATAATAATGTGAAACAGATAAACAAATGTGCCGGGGCACCAGGCCAAGGTAGGCTATGTGTGTGAAAGAGGTTCTTGTCAAGAGGAAATGTTCCACCATGCAATGCCCCACCAGCAGTTTGAAGTGCTCCCGTTTTTTTCACCTCAGGTGTGCTAAGCGAGAACTCAGCTCCAATGTAGAAGCATGGACAGTGCTGATGGGAAATGGCAAGTGAAGGTGAAGGACTGTTCAGACGGAGAGCGAGCCGGCAAAACACTGGGAAGCATGTGACATAAGAACATAAGAAGAGCCCTGCTGGATCAGGCCAAAGGCCCATCTAGTCCAGCTTCCTGTATCTCACAGCGGCCCACCAGGTGTCCCAGGGAGGCATGAGACAACAAGATGCTTGGATCCTGTTGCCACTCCCTTGCACCCGGTACTCTGAAGTAGCCTACTACTAATGTAACCCATCATTGCCAAATCTCAGTCCTGCCCTGGCCAACCCAGTCTACTGAGCTACTAATGTGGAATACAGAACATGCTGCCTGTACTATTGGCTCAAAGCGTTTTCAACTTAAATTGTATTTAAAGGGGGGGAATTGTATCAGAAGCATTTTTGTGGGAGGGCCACACCTGTTCCCCCACTGGGGACACAGGGAGATTCACCACGCTCTGCTTTCTTGCCACGCAATGGACTTGTCTGTTGCACGCACTCACCATTCTTTGGTGTTCACATCCCACTCGACCACCAGCTTCACGTGGGCAGGACCACCAGGACCACCAAACTGTAGTGCTCTGCAGGAAGAGTGAAGAACAAGTCATTGACTACTGGGGAAGATAACACAGTCTCTGGGGCCTTGCCTCACCTTGCCTGTTTTGAGTCACAGGGTGAGGTCCTGATCATTCATGCAATGCAAAAGAATCCTTCATCAGAAGGCTAATTCCCCAGAGAAGCTGGGCACAAGTGCTCTTGGCTTAGGGGGATGCATTCTGATCACCACCCATAAAACAGAAGCCACCATTCCTTGCACACGCGTGACCTTTGCCAGAGGGGCATGCCATTGTACAGGCAAAGGAACAGCACATGCTGTCTTTTTTTTTTGGCTCCCCGTGTCTATCATTTTTAAGAAGGCCACTTATTTTATAATGTCTTCTCCTTTCTGCTCCTGTTCCATACAGCATAACAGCTGACCTTGGAAAACCACCAGTGGCTAGACTGCTTCCAGTGGTGTGTGCCTGCCGTTGCCGGCTATGGTGGTCCTTATGAAATTATTAAAGAAAACATTTGCTGATCTTTTAAAGTACGAGTGGTCTCAAAAATGGGGAAACTATCAGAACATGTAACACTCGATATGTAATTCTGGAAAATGCTGCATACGTCTTTCCCTTACAAAAAGGGAAGCTGTGGCAACTTCTTACAGACATTTTAGGAGTGCAAAACCTTGACTGGTGTATGAGTTGCACCTGGGCCAAAGTAAGACAAGGATTAGAGGGTGGCTCCATTGCCAGCATCCAATAGCCATTACAACACAGAGCCTTGCTGCATGAACAAGCTGGAGGTTCCCAGTGTAACCAGCAGGGGGCAGGAGTCTCCCACAGAAGCTGCAATCCATCTTTCCTGTTAATCTTATATTACACTAGGATTCAGATTGCACACATCAGAGAAACAAGGAAGATGGAAAACAAGTGAGTGCCCCACCTATTACCCTCCCACCATTTTTTTTTTTTTTTACAGATAATGAGACTCTAAGCCTCAGTTAGCAATGTATGGCTATGAGAGCTGGACCATACAAAAGGCAGAGCGCCGAAGAATAGATGCTTTTGAATTATGGTGTTGGAGAAGACTCTTGAGAGTCCCCTGGACTGCAAGGAGATCCAATCGGTCAATCCTCCAGGAAGTCAAGCCTGATTGCTCCCTGGAAGGACAAATCCTGAAGCTGAAGCTCCAATACTTTGGCCAGCTCATGAGAAGAGAGGACTCTTTAGAAAAGACCCTCATGCTGGGAAAGATTGAAGGCAAAAGGAGAAGGGGGCGGCAGAGGATGAGATGGTTAGAGAGTGTCACCGAAGTGATGAACATGAAATTGGGCGAACTCCGGAAGCTAGTGGAGGACAGGGAGGCCTTACGTGCTGTGGTCCATGGGGTCGCGAAGAGTCGGACACGACTTAGCGACTGAACAACAACAACAAAGCCTCAGTACTTGTAACTAAACTGAATGCATATTCTCCTACCCTTGCCTCCATTCCCTCTGAAGCCTCCTTCCTATGCTGAATGTCAGACTGTAAGCAGCTTGAGGCAGGGGCCTGTCCTCTTGCTGTTTCTGAAGTGTCAGGCACATTAATGGCACTATATACCTGATGATTATGATAACATGTACTGAGGCAAGAATCACTGGATCAGGCCAAAGGCCCATCTAATCCAGCTTTTTGTATCTCACAGTGGCCCACCAAATGCCTCATTACCTATCATGGCCTGCCTGCGATGGACTTTTCCTCCAGAAATCTGTCCAGTCCCCTTTTAAAGGCACCTAGGCCAGACACCATAAGGGACGTGGTGGCGCAGCGAGTTAATCCACTGTTGCTGGGCTTTCGACCGCAAGGTTGGGAGTTCGAGACTGCGTGACGGAGTGAGCTCCCGTTGCTTGTCCCAGCTCCTGCCAACCTAGCAGTTCGAAAGCACCTAAAATGCAAGTAGATAAATAGGGACCACTTCGGTGGGAAGGTAACGGTGTTCCGTGCGCTACGGCGTAGAGTCATGCCAGTCACATGACCACGGAAGCTTGTCCTCGGACAAAAACGCCGGCTCTACAGGCTTTGAAATGGAGATGAGCACCGCCCCCTACAGTCGGTCACGACTAGACCATTTGGTCATGGGGAAACCTTTACCTTTACCTTTTTTAGGCCAGACACCATCCCCACCTCCTGTGGCAAGGAGTTCCACAGATTAATTATGTGCTGGGTAAAAAAAGTATTTCCTTTTATCTGTTCTCACTCTCCCAACACCCAATTTTAGCTGATGTCCTCTGGTTCTGTTATTGTGAGAGAGGGAAAAGAACATCTCTCTATCCACTCTATCCACCCCATGCATAATTTCGTACATCTCAAAATTATAAAAGATTAATTATAAGAGATGCCCACTGGGGAGAGAGGAGCAGTACTGCCACCTCACAGCCAGTGGAGCTTCAGGAGTGCTTTACCTTAAGGAAGGACCTTGTGAGAGAGATTCACTCTCTTGTTTGACCCAGACCTGCATTCTGAACATGCCCATCACCACATCATCAATAAGAGCCAACAGGATCTGCCTCTGAAATGCCTGCACTACAGCCTCTAGGACTGGTGTAAACAAGGCAATGGGCATTAGGGGGCAAAACCAGTCTACCACGGACCCCAGAAGCAGGAGGGAGATTCCTCGTGGAAAGGGCAGAAAGCCAGCCAGAACAAACTGACTGCCTTCTCCACCAAGTAGGTGCTGGGCTGGGCCCCTTCTTGGAGCAAGGAGCCCATCTCTGAGCTGAGCTGTCTGCTTCTCAGGAGGCTGCTGACTCAGCAAGGAAGGCAGAAAGGGACAAACCAAGGTTTAAGAGGAAACATGGCTGGTGACCAGCAACTAGTGCTCTCCCAAGTCATGGCTCCTCCCACCAAGAGAAGCGAGGGATCTTCACATGCAGCGCATGAAGGCCACAACCTCCCCTTTCTCCACGACCTACACCTGATATTCAGAAGTAGACAGTCGCTGAACATGTTTTCAATGTCCTGAACAGGGGTCAGAATTTAGGGAGCACTTTTCAGCATACGCCAAGTTTCCTCTTCCCCACTACTGAATATACATTCAATGAAGAGACAGGACTTTCAGATGAGAGGCTATGGCTTTTTGACTCCTTGGCACGTTGAAGCCCGAGCACTACTTTTTCTGCAGATTAAAAGCCAGACTTAATGCCTCTTTGCTGCCACAGACCAATGCCATCTTGCCACAAATGCCTCCTGCCAGACATGCAGCTCCCCATTCCAAGGTTCCGGGGGTCTCTCAGTGGGCCCTGATTTTTCTAACAGTAGCCAGAGGCCCAGAAGCAGGAGGCCTGTTTGTGTATCCAGGAATTGCTTCAAGCACCAGCACGCTGCAAGGCGGGTGTTGTATTTATAGCATGTACAGCCTGCCATTCTTCCACAGAACTAAAAGAAGCACAGAAGGCCCCATCTAAGCTTGACCAGACTCAGAGGGCAATCCTATCCTGGCGTTTCACTGGCGCAGTGCTCTTGTGCTGGTCCAACGCTGTCGCAAACGTGCCATCAGGCGCATCTACATGGTTGGGCGCTGGACCGGTGCAAGCAACAGTGCCAGCAAATGGGTGCCGCTGTGCTTGTCAGCTGTGCCGATTGTGCACCGGTGGCGCTCATTCGGCGCAGGACATCGCGGAGGGCATTCCAGAGGCATGCTGGGGCAGCACAGTGGGTGGCGACAGATGATGGCTAGAGCACCAAATCCTAAGCCCTGTCCCTGGCCAGGACGGCCCTGATTCGGGCCACTGCTGCTCATGTTCACCTGCGCCTGCAAAGCAGCAGGCACAGATCCCAACAGCCTCATAGGGCTGACTGGGGCTTTCTCGGAAGCAAGGGGAAAACCTCCCATTGACCTGCACTGCACTACTGCTGCCTCCTGCTGAGCTTAGGATACAGCCCTGCTGCGCTGGCATTGCTAGGCCGGTGCTGCTTAGGATTGGGCTGCCCAACCTGCCTATCTTCAGCAACGTCACCCTCAGACTATGACCCAGGACCGAGCACAGGAGCAAGCCAGATACTTCTCTGGGCCTGGATGCTAATGAAGCAGTCAAGTTCAGGAAGGAAGTTGGTCAAAGACTAACCCTTTTATGATTTCCCATTTCTATGGGCAGACCTGTTCCTTTGTGATGGGCTCCTCCTCTCACGTCAAAAGTGACATGTCACTCCCCGAGATCTCAGTGGTGCTAAGGGGAGGGATGTTTGGATTGGGTTTCTGCTCTTCTCCCTCTTGCATTCTCTCTGTTTGTGGCATCTGCCATTATCTCCCTCTACCCCAAAGCCCAATTTTCCAATGGTGGTGGTGGGGGGCCTCCATACACAGCAGCCTCTGGGCCAGTTAGCAACACAGTTAGCAAGGATCGTGGCTCGATGACAGCCCCCAATTCCCTCTCTGCTTCCCGGGGACATTATCTGAGCTAACATTATCTTTGAGCAGAATCCAGCGAGCAGCAGTACGGTATTAATAATTCATGGGCCCCTCTGTGACTGTTCGACAGCCATGCGTGGCTGGCTGAACATGCTGCACGAGCAACAGCACAGCTGCTAAAAGAGTCCCAGGCACAGTGCACGGCAGCTGTGGGGCCGAGGGAGGGAGCCACCGATCCTGTGTTTCATTTAGCTCCATCACCTGAGCAAGAGCCAGACAGCTCCACCTGCAAACAGGTGCCTCTGTGATGATCTCCTGGCTTGACAGACCAAAAGGCAACCGGCACGGAACAGCCAAATTCAAGCAGGAGTCAACCAGCCTTCCCTGGGAACGACCTTCGGCTGGGTGGCTGACATGCTGCCCAGCCGAATAAGCCAAACATGGGGGAACCACCAGGCCAGTCATTCATCATGACTAAATGGGCAAAGTGATGTTGTGCCCCGTCCAGTGTGCCGTCTGAACTGAACCGCAGCCAACCAGTGCAGAAGCTTGTTGCTGCTGCAACATCATAATCACCTTCTCAGTGAGCAATAAGAACATAAGAAGAGCCCTGCTGGATCAGGCCAAGGGCTCATCTAGTCCAGCTTCCTGTAACTCACAGCGGCCCAACAGATGCCTCCAGAGCACACAACAAGCTGCCTGCATCCTGTTGCCACTCCCTTGCCCCTGCCATTCTGAAGTAGCTGCACCACACCTGAAAGGGAGACCAAGCAAGAAGGCGGCAAATCAGGGAAGTCAGCTTCTGCCTTTCTCCCTACTAGAAGAGAAAACATCCTCTGTCATAGGTTTCACACAGTCATGGACACAGGTAGTTGTGTCCAGGACACCGCTGGCAAGAACGTTTTCAATGCAGAAAGCTCAAGGAAGAAGCAAAGACAAATGCTGCCCTGTGCACATGCCCAGAGGAATATAAGGAGAGTGCATACAGGCTTATAAGAGTGTAAGCAGAGTGTGTTGGACAGGCCAGAGACTGATGGGAGGAGAAAAGGCTCTGTTCTGGTGCTAAGACATTCCAAAGAGGCTTGGGAACATCTAAGAGACTGGACCTTTCCCTTCAGCTCTTGGATTAATCAAAGCCCTGCCTAACCATTTTCATCCTTGGAACCTTGATCTACAGTGAGATTGGGAGCCGGACAGGATCAGGGAGAACCTACGTACAATGGAATGTAGTGGGGTAGCTGGGGAAAGCTGGAACCCGGGGCCAGGTGAGGCATTGCACCAACCCCGGTGCATGCGCAATCACCTCCCTCCCTTGCGCATGCATGGCCCTGGCCACAGAAATAGTTATATTTGGAGCCAAATGGAGATCAGGGCAGGTGGGAGGACCCATGGTGTCTCCCCAGCAGAGACAGCAGAAAACCACCACTCCACCAGGGGAGGGAGGCAATCCACCCCCAGCCCTGTGGAAGCTACGCCACTGTGCTGGCTCTTTTCGTTCAACTGCTGCATTTAATTCCACAAATGGTGAGCTGGGGCAGGGGGAGCAGGCATGCAAATCTAAGACTTGCTCCCTAACTCCACAGGAGCAGAGGCTGCATGAGATTCATATTAACATCACTGCACCAAGTTAGAACATCCTGTGCCAGTTGAGATGTACCCTTGGAAGCTGCCTCCTGGCTGTGGCACCCTGCCTCTTGACACTTACCTAAGCTCAACTCTCACAGAAGCACACTTAAGGCTGGCAAATTCTGACTTTTGTTTAGTATTGGATGGCCTATACTGGCGGATGCCCCCCTCTGGTGGAGGGGTCAGGTTTTAGCATTCTGAATTTTTCTCTTATTTAAATGCAGCCAGTAAGGCTTACGCTGCTTAGAAAAATCCTCTAAAATTTGGCAGTTGAAAAATATCAAGAAATAAAACCCTTAATTATCAGGATGATCGTCATTTCCTCAATTCACAAAGTAGAGGACTTTTCTGGATGCCTGAGCAGGAGACAGTCAGATAAAGTCAGGGGAAAAGCCGTTGAGGAAGCTGCTACCATCAGGTGAGAGAGCGGGCTCTGGGGACGGTCTTCAGCCCTCTCCTCCCTCTCTGATTCCATGCCAGCCTCCAATCACTTCCAGTGAGGTCTGTGTGCTGCAGCTCTTACCTGTCCACAGCTGGATGGTAGAGAGGTCGGCCGTCCTGAGAAGAGAGGTAGCTGCAGAGTGCAGAGCCCCCAACCACTCGCACCCGGAAGAGGCTCCCAGTAGACTGAAAAGACAAATGGAAAAAATAAACACATGAGACAGAGAATTAGGTGTCTTCTTCTCTTTGCAGACATCATTTTTTAAGGAGCTGTGGCAAGGCAATCAAGTTGCGGGAGAGAACAAATCAGGCAGCAGCATTTAAGAACGTAAGAAGAGCCCCGCTGGATCAGGCCAAAGGCCCATCTAGGGCAGTTTCCTGTATCTCACAGTGGCCCACCAGGTGCCCCAGGGAGGCACGAGACAACAAGATGCTTGCATCCTGTTGCCACTCCCTTGCACCTGGCATTCTGAAGTAGCCTACTATGAATGTCAGGCAGTTGCCCAACCCATCATGGCCTATAGCCCACGATGGACTTTTCCTCCAGAAATCTGTCCAATCCCCTTTTAAAGGCATCTAGGCCGGATGCCATCACCACCTCCTGTGGCAAAGAGTTCCATAGCTTAATTACCTGCTGGGTAAAACAGTATTTCCTTTTATCTGTTTTAACTCTTCCAACCCTCAGTTTTAGCGGATGCCCCCTGGTTCTGGTGTTTTGAGAGAGGGAAAAGAACATCCCTCTATTGACTCTATCTCTCCTGTGCATAATTTTGTATGCCTCAATCATGTCCCCCACTCAGGCACCTTTTTTCCAGACTGAAGAGCCCCAAACGCTGCAGTCTTTCTTCATAAGGGAGGTGCCCCAGCCCCGTAATCATTTTTGTCGCTCTCTTCTGCACCTTTTCCAACTCTACTATGTCCTTTTTAAGATGCGGCGACCAGAACTGGACACAATATTCCAGGTGTGGCCTTACCATCGATTTGTACAATGGCATGATAATATTGGCTGTTTTATTCTCAACCCCTTTTTTAATGACCCCAAGCATGGAATTGGCCTTCTTAATTGCTGCCGCACACGGGGTCGACACCTTCATTGAGTTGTCCACCAGCACCCCATGATCTCTCTCCTGAGCTGTCACAGACAACTCAGAACGTATGTGAAGTTTTGGTTTTTTGCCCCAATGTGCATCACTTTACACTTGTCTACGTTGAAACGCATCTGCCATTTTGCTGCCCATTCCCCCAACTTGGAGAGGTCCTTCTGGAGCTCTTCACAATCCCTTCTGGTTTTCACCACCAGCAAAAGTTTTGTGTCATCTGCGAACTTGGCCACCTCACTGCTTATCCCTGTCTCCAGGTCATTTATGAACAAGTTGAAAAGCACCGACCCCAAGACAGATCCCTGGGGCACTCCACTTTTCACCTCTCTCCATTGTGAAAATTGCCCATTGACCAAATGTTTCCTCTCTGTTTCCTGGCCCTCAACCGATTCTGGATCCATTGGAGGACGAATCCGTTTGGGGAAGATCCTTAAGGTTCCTCTTTGTAGCCTTAAATACATCCTTCACAAAGTACAACATGATTCGGGAGTCAGGCTTAGATCTGGAAGATCCGGGTCCAAATCCCCACCCAGCGTGGAACCTCTTCCTTTGCACAAGATGATGCTCTGTAAGTTTGTGTTACTACATAGACACAACCTCTATGCAGGAGTTGTCATGAGTAGAATGATCCCCCCAGATCCTTTGATGCAGGTATGAATCCTGAGATTTGCACCCCACAACAGTAACATAGGAAGTGATCTGCAGCCCTTTCGGAACCTACTCACAGCTCAGCCTCTTTAAAGTTCAGTTCACAGGCTTAAGGTGCCTTCTCTGTATTCAAAACACAGAATACTGTATTCTCTGCATACCCAGACCGCGCTACTGCAGAAGAGGCTGTCCTCTTCCACAGTGCAGAAGAGCTCATAGTCTTTAGTACTTCTAGTTGCCATCACACTCTAGCATGCCCAAGCAGGATCAGGTATTATTGACCCAAGGACCAGGATTGATTTTTGCTGGTACCTACCAACCAAGTTCTAGGGGTCCAAAAGAATGAGTCACAGACTGTGAAAGCAGACAAGAACCTGCTTTCCATACCAAAGAAAAATGGATCCAACAACAACCAGTTTAAGGGCGCAATCCTAAACTGGAGTTAGGGTGGCACAGTTAGCTCAGCAAAGTTTGGCCGGCACAAGGGCCACCGTAAAGCGAGTTTGGACCACTTTCAGAGTCAGGGGGGATGGTGCACATCTGTGTGCTGGCCACTCTTGACTCTGAGAATGGTCCAAATATACTTTACGGTGTCCCTTATGCCGGCCAAGTATTGCTGGCCTAACTGTGCTGGCCTAACTCCAGGTTAGGATTGTGCCCTAAAGCCACTCCAGTGATGTCTCAGCATTCCTTTCTCCTCGTCAAGAGAGTGATTGCTGTTCACTCCTATCAGGAAAAAGCACTACACATGGGGGCACCAGTGTGACAGAAGCAAGACCTGGTCTTGACCCTGGTGTGTGTGGCTGGCACTAAGAGGGATCCCGTGTGGGAGGGGGAATGGTTCTTTTGTAAATGTGGGCTTTCCTCTGCTGCGCTCCTAATTGCAACATGCCTTTAGCTGATATACAAACCACATCAACAGAAGTTGGCCCAATTTCTAAAGCACAGCAGTCCTCCTGAACAGCCTCACTCATTGGCCCCTTAACACGGATTTCAAGCATCCCTTTGTTCACCCAATCAAGGTGGCTAAAGCGTAGCCAGAGTCATGTTCAAGAGAAGAACGGGGATTTTTCTTTTCTATACCCAACTAAAAGCCGATCATCATTGTGGACTAATTAATCTAAAATAAAGCGTATGAGCATGATAATGCACTCAATGCAAATGACATGTTCATGCAGGCAGATGGATCCCACATGACCACCACCATTTCACTTGGCTCCTGCTCCATCGGAAAATTGTTTCACATTCTGCAACCTTTTCCCTAGTGCCGGTTGCAATTTCCCAATTGTCATACAAATTGACTAATTTACTCCTCCCTCCCCTGCTGTAATGGTGTTTTGTCATTAAAACTGGAGTATGATTAGCCAATGCATTCCGGATTTCATTATGTTTTGTGTCCAGCTCCCTTGTCTTCTTGACAGAGACCGTAATGAGACCTGATGAGGGGACAAATATGAATCCATTATCCTGACACCTTTCAGATCATAATCCACAGTTCTCTTAGGCACATGTTGGAAAGAGGAAATACCTCCTCCATCTCAGTGCAGTGCACATCTAGGACACAAGCAACCAACAATTCTGCCCTTCTCCTCCTCCTGCCCACCACAATCTTCCTCAAATGGCTTCTGCATGACAGAGGTGGTGTCATTCCAAAAGAGATTAGGAATGCAATCCTAACCTGGAGATAGGCCAGCAAACTTTGGCTCGCACAAGAGCCACCATAGTGCGTTTGGACCACTCTCGGAGTCAGGGAGGATGGTGCACATCTGTGTCCTGGCCTCTGACTCCGAGACGGGTGCAAACATTCACAGTGTCCCCTTGTGCCATCCAAACGTTGCTGGCCTAACTCCAGGTTAGGACTGCGCCCTAACAGCCCAGTCCAATCTAGGGCTTACAGAGTTGTTTCAGACCTTTACTTTTGTCCTGCCTGGCTTCCTTCCTCGCCCCTTCTCCCTCTTCTCCTTGTCTTCCAAGCCACAAGACCTCTCTCCGTGAGGTCTGACCACCTGCATGGAGTCCACCATGCCGTCCACACACCTATGCAAAGGGAATAGCCCTAGTTTTCCCTGGTCCAAATTTAGAATATGAAATTCTAAGAGAGGCGGAAGTGCTTTCAAACTGTAAATAAAATATTTTATGTTTTTATCGTTAGCAGCAAACCAGCAAACCAACTGGGGGAACAATTGGAAAAAGGGTCTTCCTCTAGGCATTTCTGCTGGATCCAACACCAATGGACAGGGCTTCAGGGCTCAGAGCGCAATCCAATGCTGCACTGGAGCAGGCAGGCCTGCGGACCTGTGCTGTATCCAGTGCAGCAGGCAGGGAGCCTGGAGCCTCCCCAGGGTGCTCCTTGGGTCTAACGGCCACGTCCCAGGCCCACCCCCTCCCCGGACTGGCACGCCCACCCCCGCCCAGTTCCACCCGCCTTCCCACCCAAAGCCTCCCCTGCGCCAGCTGAGTTTTGCTGGCACACGGGTGGCTCGTCGCCCACATTCCGAGGCCAGCGCTAGAGCGAGCACTGGTCTGGGAGCCTTAGCTCTGACGCGGGGGTGCCACCTGGCACCTCCACCTCTGCGTTAACAACGCAGGCGCTGCACAGTCCGTTTGATTGCGCTGCCCATCAGTGAAAGCTAGGCGAATGGGTATCTACTGGGAAGACGGATTCCTCATCCACCCCAGTTAGGAAAGAGCGAGCCCCTACCGAGAGCAGACGTTTCTCAGCCCCTTTACTCAACATGACACCGCTTTGGAGGCAGGCCTGCTGGGATTGGTAAGGACAACCCTTTGTTAAAACAGATACGTGTGTGGGTGCGTGCTCATGTGTGTGGGTGCGTTCCCCTGTTCTTATCAAATGCATCTGGGGCTTTCTGGCTGGGTCACTTTTCCTCCCTGCACAACAGGAACAAACCAAAATACCCAGCCAGAGCACTGAACGGATTTGATTTTTCCTCTGATTTTTCCTGCTCTTATTTTGATCTTACGGATTGCCTGGAGCCCTGCCTTTTGTTTGCTCCCTTTAATAGATGTTCCTAAAGAGCTCCTTGCTTTCCTTCTTTCCTCCCACCAAAGGTCTCCGGCCTCGCTCTGGCCCTTCTCTCCGGCTTCCAAGTGACAGGGCAGCGGCCACAAACACATAACACACATTTGCCTCCAAGAAGCCATCTGGTGCTGTTAGCTGAGTTTCTATAAATATCCCTGGGCAGCTATGAAAACAGAAGAGGGCCACAGAGTTAATTAAATACCCGCATGTTTTAATTAAACCTAATTTAATGAAAACAGCTCTTCAGAACGATGAGCCCAGAATCCGCTGTGTTAAGTTACAAGGGGGCTTGTTAGCTTCTTAAGGAGACGGCTTCTCTGTTGATGCAAACAAAAGAGCAAAAGGAAATAGACACGGCCCCCGTGAACCCTTGTGGTGGGAAGAGGACGGGGGACCTACTCAACTGTGGATCCCTGTGCCAGGTGGCGCTCTCTTGCCAGTTTTGCTCCAAGAACCTGTGTCTTCTACTACCCCCTAACCAGCATTTTAGATTAACCCCCTAACCATCTACTACCCCCTAACCAGATCAAACAACATAGGAGGCATTTCACAGAACATCACTGTTGCACCATCTCTAGTCTGCTGCAGCTGAACAAGACAGAAATAAATAGAGGTTTCAACAATGGAGAAGAAGGGGTACACCTGCTAGGGCCAAGCACTCCACCCCAGATCTGGCTACTCTCCAATATTTAGTGTATCACTGTTTAGCTTACAGCACAATCCTAACTGTAACTTGGAATGGGGTGGCCGTCCCCACTGCAGCCCAGAGTGTCACAGACATGCCATAAGGCACATCTGGGGTGACTTGCAAGACAGTTGGGGTGATGTGCAGGCCTGCATCAGCTCAGCACCAGCGAACCCGATCCCTGTGCCAGCTGGCACAGGTAAATATGTGATGGATGGTGTGGGAGGTGGGAGAGGGTGGCAGAAGAGCAGTGTGGAGGTGGGACTTTGGGAGGCAAGGACGGAGAGGGCAGAACAGGTGGAGGATGGTGTCCATCGTTCCTTCCCTCCTTTTGTCCTCACAACAAGTCTGTGAGGTAGATGAGGCAAGGGGTAGTGACTGGCCCAGGGTTACCCAGGAAGCTTCATGGCTGAGCAGGGATTTGAACCTGGATCTTCCAGGTCTAAGTCCAGCTCCTGAGCCAACACATCATCCTGGTTCTCAATTTACCATTCTGCACTGGAACAGGGTCCTGGAGATCCAGCCACCAGAGATACTGAACTAAGGCCTCTGTCATTGTCCGGCCAAGGCACATGCGGATACGGCTGTCACTCTTTGGAAAGGGCACAGGACCAGCGATAATGTTCTGCTCCCCCAAAATTGTTGCCGAGTTGCAGACCGAATTCATTACTCTGTAATGCCCCTGCCCCATTTCAGGTGGTGAAAGGAGGAAGTCACCACAGCAATTCGGAAGGGCAAAGGTGGGAAGCGTACCAGCAGCACCGGCATGGCCTGTGAAATATCAAAATATTCCTGCTGTTCTTAGGTGGAATTTTTATGCCTGCCTTGAAGAGGTGATGCTTGGCCCATGTAAGCAGACTTGGAAGCTGGGAGTGTAGCTAGAAAGCAGGTCGCCACGGTGGGCAGGAACTCACCATTGTGTTTCCACGCTGCACTCCTTGCTCAGCCTCCAGCCCTTGTTGGAGAAGAGGGAGCTCACCCAGCTTTTCCCCACGTTTGTTGCATCAAGCATTTGCCGTACATTACACAGAGATGCCCTTGAACATTATTCAGAAGCTGCAGCAAAATGCTGATACAAAATGCCGTGGTTTGCCTCTTGATGAACAGGGGGAGAGCAAGCCACATTCAACCAGTTCCGCAGCAACTGCACTGGCTGCCTGTGAACATCTGGACCATTCAAGGCCCGCCATGGCCATGGCCCAACATACCTTGGAGGCTGCCTTTCCTCTTGTGGATGCTCAGGCCACTTCCAATTCTCCAGCCGGGCCCTGCTCTGTCTACCCTTGTTAGGCAAGGTCAAGACATTGGCTGCCAGGGGCATTTACTGCAGTTGCCCCAAGGCTTTGGCAATTACCTCCCTGATGGGCTCAGAATTAGTGCTGCCACTGTGCCTCTTCAGAACGGCTACAGAACTTACTTCTGCTGGATGGTCTGAGCAGGCAGATTTGATGGACTGATTTAATTTATTTGTTATGCATTTGTTCACGATATATTTTATGTTCGATTGCAGCTTTTAAACTGTTTTATTGTTATTGCACTATAGGCCCCACTGAGCTGGGGAAACGCTGCCTATAAATATTTTAACTAGGGAGCTCAGTAAATAATAATATAAAACCAAGACCCGGATGCAATGAGTGGGTCCTCTTTTGCCCATGGCTGCGGAGAGGAAAAGGTCCTGGCTGCACAGCAAAATGTGGCCATCACATCCTCAGCAGCACAGGTAAGCCCATCACACCACCCAGAAGCTTATATTAACCCCACTGAAGAGGAAGAACTTGCCCAGGTGGGCTCAGCTGGGCTCCCCTGATTCTTTGCTTGACACAGCGTCACACAGTGAGTTTCATGGTGTCAGAATGGGCTGCCCCCGAGTCCACCATTTACTGCCAGTTAAGTGCCGTGAGCCATCACATTTCAAGGTGACAACCGACAGCAGGGGCAGGGAAGTCAGCAGGGAGTCATTCCCGTCCAGTAGCTGCAGCTTGACCACAGGGCTGCCGTTGGATAGTTCATTTCAGAGCTGGGATTATGAGGTCAATTCATTAAGGCTTCATGGATCGCAAACCTCCCCTCACTGCCTGGCCTGCGGCTAGGGGAAAATGTCCTGGCTTTCAATGCCTCCTGCATGGAACGTGGTCTTGCTGGGTAGCTCCATCTTAATATTTCATGTCAAGCAGCCATGGGATGGCTCCCTTGTGGACGAACCGCACCGCCGGCTCACCACTCTCTGTGACTCTTTTGCGAGATGAGCTGTTGCTGCTGCTGCTGCTGCAGCCACCTTTATAGGGGGAGAGGAGAAGCAAGTGCAGCACACAGCCGAAACCTCCACTTGCTCCAAACACTGTAGGCACATGCTGTTAAAAGGCCAGACAGTCCCTCTTCACCACAGCACAGGGTCTTTTCTAGTGACTGTTGCTGCTGGGGTTGTACATTTTTTTTAATACTGTGAGCCAGCGGCGGCATTCAGCCGGTACACTGGGCGGGACTTACCTTTGACCGGCAGTCCGCCCGTTGCATTACGGCGCATTCCGCCATAACGCAACGGGCGGACTGCTGGTCAAAGGTAAGTCCCGCCCAGCATACCAGCTGAATGCCGCCACTGCTGTGAGCCCTTTTGACACAGGGAGCCATTTAACATTGTTGATGTTGTTAGCCTATAAACCACTTTGTGAACTTTTTGTTGAAAAGTGGTATATAAATACTGATTGACTGGTTGATTAATAATCACCAAACACGGGGAATGATGACCTGTGAACATTGCCTCATATCTTTGGAATTATAGTGAGGAAAGACCAATCGCATGCATTTTTCCAGGGCACACTGCAGCCAAATTGAGATCCCCACAGATCAGGATTGTGGTGAAGTATGGGGTTAAAGCCCCCCTCAAGGTCTCAGTCTGGCCGCTATCAGCTACCCAAAAACCAAGCCCACCAGGATTCATAACACTCGCAGTGCCCTGTGTAGTGAGGTTGTGACTCGTGGACCGAAGGTAGTTGACACAGTAGAAACAGAGCTATGACGTGTTTTAAGGCAGCTGCCAGAAAAAAACACAACACTGCTTATTTGACTGGGCACATTAAGGAAGGGTGTTGTTTTCTTCTGAACAGTTCATTATTAAGAGCCCTCAGATAATGGACTGAACGGATCAACAGGAAACGCTGCAGTCTGAAATATCAATATATTTCTTCCTGCTCTTCCTAAAGGTATTGATGAAGAAGGAAACAAGCAACACAATGGATTCCTACTTTTTACTCGCAGCAGGCAGCTGTGAGTGAAGTCCCATCACAGGATGTAGTGCAAGAACAGAGCATCCAGAAATAACTTCTCTGTGTTCAGAATTCTTCCTTGCTGTCCCTCTTGTTTTATTTGAACAGCAGCACACCAGGGCTGAGTACCTACTGCGTTCACTGCCCTTAGATCCAAAATCTGGCAATGGGGCAGCTCCTGCCTCAAAGGAGCTGCATCGGATAATCTAGCCATAGGAGCTAAAATGAAAAGCAGCAGAAGCCTAAGTGTGGCACGTCTCCTCTTAGGCAGGGCCCATGGCCACCGTTCCCTCTAACAAAAACTGCTCTAGCTACCCAGCTCTAACAGAAACCCTGCACAGCTTCTTTTTCGTGCTCCAGAGCTGGGTGACATCGCTGACGACTATGTTGCCAAGCACTTCTGGGTGGCCCCTTCTTAGCTCCTTTAGGGCTCCATGCACTTGGGGGTGAAGGTTAGTGGGCGCACTGCACACAACCACAGAGCGCAGCTACATCAATCTGGTGTGGACATATGAAGTTGCGTTATATGGCATCAGGCCCTTGGCCCATCTGAGTCAGTCCTGTTCATACAGACTGGCAGTGGCTCTCCGGGGTTTCTGGCATGGTTGTTTCCCAGCTCTACCTAGATTTACCAGGGATTTGAATGGGGAACATCCTGCATGCCAAACAAGTGCTCTCAGCCTGAGCTCTAATCCCCCAAGGCCCCCAAGAGGGGAGGGTGAATGCCTGGAATCTAAAACAGGATCAAGGGCCAGAAAATCCCTACAGGGTCCGACCAAAGTCTAACTGCAAATGAGCGAGAGGACACCCCAGGGTTAGGAGTCACTTGGCGCATAGCCAAGTTCAGTTCCCCACCACTGCAATGACGTCCACCTTACCCCCTCCCTGGTAGATAAATGCCTGGTCCAGGATGAACTGGCAGGGCACTAGCAAAAAGACACAATGCAACCCCCCAGGAGTCCTTACAATATATAGATCCTCCTTCTTACGTATATCGTAGCCTTCACAATGACTAGCATCTCACTAGGGTAACATAAAGAGGAAGTGGTGCAATTCCTTGTCAAAAACGAGGGCAGAAAGTCTATTAACAGCCTGAGAATGCTTTTACAGCTAATTTCATGCCATCAATACTGCTCATCAATGCAGCTTTTTATTTTCCTAAGTTCAGTTTGAAAGAGAGAAGGAAGAAAGTTTGAGAAGCAGGATCTCCTTCCCAAAAGCACCAGATGGTGTCAGTCATGCTGGGAGACAAGACCCGCCAAATTTTTACAAGCAGCTACCCTGGAAGTAGATGGGATCATCAATCTTCATTTTGCACAGGAATTTAGTTTTAGGTCCCTTGTGGCACCCGATTATGATTTAATAAGCTGCAATTTAATTAAAACGCTATCCACTTAGAACAACTCTGAAAGGCAAGTAACATGTGCACTCACAAAACTTAATGTAACCACTTAAAATTAATCGGTTGTCCTGCGGAGAGATTTAGGGTGCAATCCTAACCTGGAGTTAGACCGGCATAGTTATACCAGCGAAGTTTAGACAAAGGACACCATAGAGTATGTTTGGACCACTCTCAGAGTCAGAGAAGCCAGCACCCAGACATGCACCATCCTCCCTGACTCCGAGAGAGGTCCGAACATGCTTTACGGTGACCCTTGTGCCAGCCAAACTTTGCTGGCATAACTGTGCTGGCATAACCCCAGGTTAGGATTGTGCTCTTAGCGTCTTCAGAACTAGATCAAAAGTTTACAATCAAGCTCAGGTCCAGAGTTGCCCACAGGCTAATTAAGTCTTCCCCGTCATTCCACAACTCCTGATTTAGAAAAGGGAGAGATGCTTCATAAGGGATTCAGGGAGAGGGTGGAAGAGCTTTGCCACCTGAGGCTCATCCTCTGCCAATAGGATCCCTGGCATATTTACTGACTCCTGGCACTCTGTTCCTTCTCTTGTAAGAAATCCTTAAACAACTGCAGCCAACATCAGGAGAAAAAGGGCCACCTGCAGCCCTGGATGGACTCACCTGCACTTGAGCCTCCCTTCTCATCAGATAGCGCATTTTGCCCAAGATACACTGCTGCAGCTGATCCCATGACATAGTTCTGTCTTCCCGCATTAGCAGTGGAGGGCCAAACCTGAAATAGAACAGAGCCTGCACATTAGAGAATCATCTTGATCCTGCTATAAGGGATGGATGCATCTTGCAAGGATGCTAGGCTTTGGGGCCTTTGTTCAACTGGCTATAAAACCTCAAAAGTAAGTCCCACTGTGTCCCCTGGGGTTGCTCCCAGGAAAGTGTGTGCAGAATATAGCCTAAGGTTGCAATCCTATCCTTTCTTACCTGGGAGTAAGCACTATTGAACATAATAAGATATACTTCTGAACAGACATGCATAGAATTGGGCTGTAAGAGAAAGGCACTATGATAAAGCTATCACTACATACCTTTTTGATTTTTTTTAGGAGTTTCCTTGCATAATTCCCTTTGTATGGGCTCCTTTAACATACTAAACCAGTTTTCCAGGATGCTAGAAAATCTTGTTCAGCCACTTCCAAAGCAATTCATGTGTGTTTGATACATCCATTACCCAATATCCAGGGTGTACCTGACGATTAGACCTCTGTTCCTGATCACGATTTGTCCTTTGAACATGAATTTTCATTTGTTGTCTGGAAAGCTTAAAATTTCTACTTAGTATTTGCTCAGAAAGGTCCCCTGATTAATTACCCTAAAGTGGTGTGAACAAATCTTGCAGTCAACAGTTTCAGCACAAGATGGACAGGCAAGAGAAAAGGAGTTTAACAGAAAGTGGGTTAAGGGCAAGACTGTTTGGGGACTATGCAAATTGACTACAGGGAATGTTAAACCTCATTTCCACTTCAAAGCAAAGAGTAATTATTTAAGGGAAAGCCTAGCCTGGCTAATACAGTAGTCTGGGTGAAAGATTTAGGATCCATGAGACTTCAATTCTGGGAGCTGGCTTTCCTTGCAGAAGGTTTCTCCTAGTTGGCAAAAGGTCTTCTTCCTAATACTGTCACTAAAGGCAAATGTATCCAGGTCCTTATATGTCAATTTCAGGACCTCAAAAGAGGGTGCTGATTGGGTTTTATCCTTGCTTGATTTGCCTGTGCTGCAACTATTTTCTTCTTCTTTTGCATTTTGTTTGTTTCGATGTAAACATAAATTGCTTTGGGATTTCAGAGTCTGCACCTATACCCTTTTTTGATTTGAACAGCTGGATATCCTGCTTGAAAATGAGATTTTGGCCCAGAGTTGGCAGCTGGGTGGGTGGTGGCAGCGTAGCTCGAAGCCAGGCTGACAGACTGAAACGCCAGGCTTCTTTGGTCTGCTCGCGCAACTCGCAAAAGTGGTCTCCTTGTAAGAGCTACAAAGAGAATTAATCAAGATTAGAGGAAGGGAAGCCAGGACGCCTTTCATCCTTCCCAAATAAAATCACTTCTTCCTCTGGGCAGCCCCACGCTGCATAAAACAAGGCAGGACCAGGGAGACCAAAACAAAGCATTTCGTGCTCTCTCATCCTCATCTCTCAAACATGGTTTGTCCTCGTTTGTTTGGCTCCAGCCAGTATGAGGACACGGCTGCTGAGCTAGAAGGCTCCCCTTTCCCCTCCACACCTGAGTTTCCTTGTGCGGTTTGGATGAAGAAGTGGGGTTTAAAGTGAGCAACAAGTTCAGGTTTAGGAAAGGACTCGTTTTCCAGGAGCTGTTTGTATCGCTTTTGCCCCTGAAACAGCACCAGAGGTGGAGACAGAGGGAAAGAGAAGCTGGGCCTGCCTGCATAAAATGGGACTCCTGCTAGATAAATTGTCATCCATAAAGCTCAGCGTGTTACAAGCAGTTTCCCAGCCGATGATGGTTTATTAGCCACTGCAAGCATGCAGACTGTTACTTAATGACATTTGGGATGTGCAATGTGAATTCATTACCTGGCTACAGTGCTTTTGCATCCAATCACCCTCCTGCAGGCTTCTCACGGCCATCAGCTCAGTGCAGCTCCCCCATTTCCAGCATGGGAACAAATGGACTTTGCAGGAGCGAAACGCACGCTGGGCAGAACATGGCTGCAGGCCAAATGGCCCAAAGCAGAGCAACGGGGCTTGCTGGGGATGCTCTGCGGCCATTGTTCCAAATTAGCTGCACAACCTGATCTGGCAGGAGAATCAGGATTGCTCTTCCAGGCTCTTTGTCATCCAGTGAAGACGATTAACTTGCCACTGTACTTGCCTTGTCAAATCTAACTTTAATGTTACTTGGTCCAGATGTCGTGCCAAATGACACAAGGAAAACTGCTCTTAGCAAACCCAGCTGCTGCTTCCCTGGTTTTTTCCAGCTTCTCAGAATTGCTGATTAGCAGAGAAGTTAAGACTGGGATATAAACAATGAGGTCAGTAAAATGTTGCAGCTTAAAGTGCCTTCCCTTTACTAAGAGATGGCAGACTCCATGCAGACTAAACCACCCAATCCAACTTTCCAGTGCTGATGCAGCCCAATGCATCCTCGAGATAAGGGATCAAACATTCCCCCACCTTGAGAAGGCCTCCGTGGCTGTCCACCCCACCACCACCATCACCCCACCGTGGGATGCAGCACAAGCCCCACTGGAAGGGCTGCATTGGCAATGGAAAGTTAGTTAGGACTGTGATGTCAGTGCCACACTCTCAGCCTAAGGGAAATTTGGTTGAATGGATTTCACGCTATAGAGCCGTCAGCAGTGCAAGCCTCCAAAATCCATGCAGCCTGAACTACCACATGAACACAGCTCAGGTGCTTATTTTGGAAGAGACACAATTCTAGCAACATTGCTCTTGTCCAGCAGTTCTCACCTCACAGCCTGCTGCCCTGACCCAGCTACGTTACAAACAAGGAGCAAGATTCTGCCACCTCCGCCATGGTGCAGGAACTCTGACGAAACGGCCCCATTATGAGCCAAACACTGGCCTTCTGGCTCGGAGGAGTTGGGAGAAGATGGGAGGCTGTGGGGACAACCTGAAGAAAGGAGAGAGAAAAATACAAGTGAGTGGCTCCCCAAGCAGAGAATTCTGCACTGGGCATCTGCTTCAGGGAATGCCTTAAATGCAAAGACTGTGACACTTTCACAAATGCCCTGGCCAAAGCATCTTGGAAAATACAGTCCCTCCCAGAAAAAGGATGGGAATGTGTGGATTTGTCTTATTGCGAACTACAAATAAGGACAGCTATAAATAAACCATTTTCCCCAAGGAGATATTCCATAGTTTAGATTTAGGTAGTGGTTCCCAATACTGTGGATCAGGACCTACCAGTGGGTCACTATCCAATTTTCGGTGGGTTGCAAAGCTGAAAGCTGACAAGAAAAATTCATGGAGCTGTATATAAACTGAAATGGAGCAGCACGTCTGCATTTACTCACAAGTAGGGGAATGCGTCTCACAGTGCAATCCTATACCCCCCTTGCACCAGTGCTAAGCTTTGCGCCGGCTGAACACTGTCGCAAACATGCCATCAAGCGTGTCTGCGTTGGCGCTGTGGCGCTGGACCGGCGCGATTAGCTGTGCCGGCGCTCGAGCGCCGCCACGACTGTCGGCAGCGCAGGCCATGTGCCAGTCAAGCATTGGTGTCGCTTGGTTGGTGCAGGGCCTTGGTACAGGATCCCAGTACAGTTTTAAAAACTGGGTCCTGCTGCTAAAAGGTTTGGGAACCACTGGGTTGAAGTATATATGTGGATACTGAAATTATGTTAGTGGAGTTGATCGTACTGCCTTTCCTAGTTGACTGTCATTCCTCTGGGATGGAAGGTGCTGGTAGGGTTGGAAAAAACCATGCGAAAAAAAGCCTGATCCCATTACTATGAACAACCAGGGCAGTGCCAGTGACACCCTAGGCAAGGCTAGCTGAAATATATATATTTTTCATTATTCCTTAGCATTGTTGTAGTATTTCTTTAAAAAAAACACAACAAATTACTGGTTGCATTTTTTTTACATGGATTAAAAAAACAAGTCTGCATAAAACTCCTCCTCAAAGGTCATTACTGCACCCCCTGGGGTCAGATAACTAAGCCGCAAAGAGGGTAGAAACACTATTCAGTCCTATTAAATCTGGGTGGTGAGATTTAGACATGGCAGAAAAATACAAGTGAAGTGCTGGATGCAGAATTTCAGCTGTTTAAAAAATGTTTTAAAGCATGAGTCCAGCCCTACCTGTTGCAAAGATATGCCTGAGAATATGTGGGCAAACGCCTGGTGAAATCTCAGGATCCGGAGGGATTTTCAGTGTTCTGAAAGCCCCCTGTGGCAACCTCCATCAAGAACAAAATAAATTATGCAACATAGCCAATGCTGCACAATGCAAACCAAGAGACCATATGTAAATATGTTTGATTTGCATAATTTATACAGGTGGCCAAAGTCAGCTTTTTCTTGGCACATTGTTTTGATAAAAAAAAAAGGCAAAGCAGAAAGCTCTGGATTTAAGTAAAATACTGAATGGGGGAGGGAAGTTGATAGAAGTTGATAGAGTTGATAGAGGGATGTTCTTTTCCCTCTCTCACAACACCAGAACCAGGGGGCATCCGCTAAAACTGAGGGTTGGGAGAGTTAAAACAGATAAAAGGAAGTACTTTTTTACCCAGCGGGTAGTTAATCTGTGGAACTCCTTGCCACAGGAGGTGGTGATGGCATCTGGTCTTGATGCCTTTAAGAGAGGATTAGACCGATTTCTGGAGGAAAGATCCATTGTGGGCTATAGGCAATGATGGATTGTGCAACCTCCTTACAAAGGTGGTGGGCTACAGGTACCGGGTGTAAGGGAGTGGCAACAGGATGCAAGCATCTTGTTGTCTCCTGCCTCCCTGGGGCACCTGGGGTGGGCCGCTGTGAGATTCAGGAAGCTGGACTAGATGGGCCCTTGGCCTGATCCAGCATGGCTCTTCTTATGTTCTTATGTTCTTAAGTGTCCCAACAATAACAGCAGCTTATACCAGCAGAAGCTGATTACAGGGTTTGTGGATTCTCCCCCTCTGGAACTTTTCACAGAAAAACTAGAAACAATGAGGGTGTAATCCTAACCAACACTCCAATTCCTGGGTAAGGGAACAAACATTCCTTTACCTTGAGGAGGCCTCCTTGACGACCACTCCCCTGTAAAATGCAGAACATGCCCCACTGGCACAGCGATGTCAGTGATGGAAAGGTGATTAGGATTGTGCCCTTAGTAAGAGATTCATGAGATACAGGATATCCTGTATTAGGACAAAGCTTAAACTAAATGATCCAAATTGATCTCTTCCAACCCCGAGATTCACAAGGAAGAATCAGCATTAGCTGGGTGAATAATGGACCAGATCTGCTTGTTCATTCTGACTAGCTGTGAGCTCTCAGGCATAGCCAATGCAATCTTGCACCCCAATTTGCAGTCTGATCTCCCCAGATTTGGGTCGCACAATTCATCAAAGCCACCTGGCGACAGGGCTGTCCAAAAAGCAAGACTGCCATGAACTCCATCTCTCAGATCTGCACACACTGTCTCCTCTGATGTTTTTCAATTAAGGCTCTTGTTTAGCCTGGAGAGGCAATAAATCACTGCCACGGCACTTCATCTCCAGTCTCACTCCCCATCTTGCATATACAAGTCATCCTCCCCAAAATGCAGCCGAGGCTCAGCTCACCCCCATTCTCCCCTCAACAAATGGGGGAATGAATCTGATTTCCCCACCCCCACCCCAAGCTGTCCTTCTGAAGCCTCAGCAATGCAGAATTTAGACCCAGACAAAATCCTCTGAATCTGCAGAGTGGGGATCTCCCTGAAGGTCCCTCACAGTCAGAACAAAATGACAATGCTTTTCCTAACCCAGAGCACCTCAGCCTGCAGGTGCAGTGGGCATGTTTGAATGCTTCCGTAACCACCTTTCTGCCAGTGCAGAATGCTGGTCCATAACATGCTAATTTTCTGCTTACGGGGATTTTTTAATTCACTTAGGGGAGAATTCAAACATCCTCCCACCATACGCTGAAGAGACTCAGGGCACAATCCTATATTGCGCTGGAATGGCGAGACCAGCTGGTCTGCGCCATATCCTAGCGCAGTACAGGCGAGGCTGGAGCCTCTCCGCGGCAAGGGGCTGCCCTATGCGCTCCTCGGATCTGTGCCTGCCAAACGCAGATTCGAGGAAACCACGTGGCCCAAATTGGGGCCGCGCTGCTTTGGGGTGAGGCCTTGGATTCAGCCTTATGGCCAAATCCAAGGCCCACCCCCCTCCTGCTGGCCCGCCCCCATCCTGCTCAAAACCACCCTCCCCCGCCCACTCCCTCCCCTGTTCCAACATGGCGCCTCCCTTGCACTGGCCGGCTTCGGCCAATGCAAGGGAGGTGCGGCACGGGCACAATGGGACCGGCGCTGCCTGCAGCCGAAGCATCTTGGGACTTAGGTTGGTGCCCCACATCGGTGCCAAGTGCACAGCACTGAGACAACCCCATTGCGTCAACTCTGTACACTCCTTGGGATTGTGCTGACAGTCCAGGAAAAGCTTCACTTTGTCACTCAGAGTGCAATCCTAACCCTGAGCTGGAATAGGCAGGCCAATAGGCTCTCCCCATAACCAGCCTGGGGTTTGGATTGGCTGAGGTGCAGCCGAGGCAAGGGGAATATATTCCCCTTCCTCCAGGTAATGGACAGTGGCCCAAATGGGGCCACTCGGAGCCCCAAGTAATGGATCCTGTCTCCACCCCCCTCCCTAGGCCAGTCCACCCACATGCCTGCCTGTCCCCCACCTCATTCTGCCTCCCCAATCCGCCTTCCCCTTGCCCTTCCCAACCCCCTGCACCGGCCAAGCTCAGCTGGCCTTACCTGCATACTGCGTAGCCCAGGTCTCAGTGCACAGAGGCCAACACGCACCCATGCACTGGCCTTTAATGTTGGCAGAACACTGGGCCAGCACAAGGGACTTGTGCTAGCCTGTCCTGGGCTTTGGATTGCGCCCTTAGTCCAATTCCCTCTGCACTGAGGTTCTTTATTTCCATTCCTACAGCACTAATTTGTATAACCCAAAGTACGGTAGGCCACTGGAGAGTGCACCACACTAGAGGTCCTTGTAATCCACACACACACACACACACACACACACACACACACACACACACACAC
>JAJKFI010000120.1:211766-247734 GCA_029204185.1 Lerista edwardsae
CACACACACACACACACACACACACACACACACACACACACACACACTCACTCACTCACTCACTCACTCACTCACTCACTCACTCACTCACTCAGCTACTGTCAGGAATCCAGAAGGTGTGAACTCTTGTCAAGTGGTACAGGAACTGAATCAAATAATCCCCAGTCCCTTTTCAACTCTGATCAGACAGCATCCACTAGATCATGGGAAAGACACTGTAGGGAAGAACCAGGTGAGGTGGAGAGAAGACAGGGGAGACACTATGTTCTCGGAGGGAACCTGGCAGTATGCAGATATGGCCGGCTTGGCTTGGCTGGCGCAGGCGGTTGGGAAGGGCAGGGGGAAGGGGGAATGGGGTAGGAGGTGGGGGACCGGCAGGCCTGTGGGCAGACTGGCCTGGGGGCAGCGATGGGGTGGTGGTGGAGACAGGATCCAGCCTTTGGTGATGGCAGGACATATTAGGCCACCACTATTTCATTTACTCATTTAACTATATTCATATCTCGGCCTTTCCTCCAAAGAGTTCACAGCAGTGTGCGTGGCAGAGGTGTTCCTGGAGCCTAATGCTAAGTTTTGCAGGCTGCTGAACTCCGGTGTAAAGCACCCCCTCCCCTTCGCCTTCACAGCCATTTGGAGGAGGAGGAGGAAGCGGCGGCAGCGTCTCCTCCGCTTCCCTCTCCTTGCTCCAAATGGCTGTGAGGGCGAGCGGATGCTTTGCAACACAGTTTTGCAGCCTGCAACACTTAGGGCGCAATCCTAACCAACTTCCCAGGACTGACATAGTCGTGCCAATGGGGCACGTGCTGCATCCTGCAGTGGAGCAATAGTCATGGGGGCCTCCTCAAGGTAGGGGAATGTTTGTTCCCTTATCCCAGAGCTGTATTGCCCTTACCCCGGTGCTGGAAATGTGGTGACGATTGGCCCTTAGTGTTGGGATCCCCCTACAGAAACGCCTCTGGTCCATGGTTCCTTTTCCCCTTCTAACCCTACAAAAGCCTTGTGAAGTAGGTTAGCCTGACAGATAATAGCCAGCCCCAGGTGACCCAGTGAGCTTCATGGCTGAATAGGGATTTGGACTTGGCCCTCCCCACTCCTAGCAACTACACACTGCATTGGCACTCACTGAAACACTGAGAGCCCAATCCTAGGCACATCTACTCAGAAGCAGGTCCCATTAAAATCAATGGGGCTTACTCCTAGGTAAGTGTGGATAGGCTTGCAGCCTGAATTAAAAACCCAGCTTGGTGGTTCACCTGGGGTAGCACCTGGGCCAAGTGCACCAATACTATATTTTTCAGTTATCTTTAACCGGATGAGAGATGCTGGCCAGGATCACTTCTTCCCCCCCCCCCCAACAGCTGTTCTTAAAGAGCCCAGATTACCCTATCCCCTATTAGCCAGACGAATGCTGCTGAGAATGATCGCTCTCCTGGTCTCTCCACGTCCCAGATTAAATCCTGCCCCGTTGTTGGATCAAGATATAAAGTTACTTCTAGTAGAGTTAAGGAGCGAACGGACCAAGCCATGTGCAGAAGAGGAGGCTAAACACACAGCACTGCCCCTTGGTGCCGCCTACTCCGCACTCTTCCTCTGAAGACAAGGACCGGCTGGACTGTTTCTAACCTGTGCACATTTCTTTCCTTTGCTCCAGCGCCCAGCTCTTTTCTGTCTTACGAGGCACACTAGCTTCCCTTTGCCTCTCTTGGCCTGTGACAAGCTTCTGCCCTAACTACATCCTCCTGCCAATCCACAATTCACAACATCCCCTGACTTGAGCTCCTGGAATCTCTAGTGGCATTTACAGGCTGAAAAGTCAATTTATCTTGATTCAAGCCTGACCCTTTGAAGCAGGGATGCTTGGCTGCCTGCCAGGTCCAAAGAGGCTAAAAATAACCTCTTGCAAAAGTTGCAAAACAGAGAGAGATCCCCTTTGGGCAACATGTTAATTGTAAAATGCCATTCATCACAAGGACTTGGTCTCTAGAGCAACCACACCAAGTAATTTTTTTAAATTCAAGTGACTCCAAAAATACAGCCCCCAAAGGCTGCTCCACAGGCAAGGAGGTGATAGCGTCAGCTCACCAATGCCACTCCAGGTCAATGTTCTCACCTGCACTTCCAGCTCTAGAGCTTACTGCCAGGTATATCTGCCTGAGCTTGCACAGGAGCTGTGGTTCTGTATGGGTTTTTAGGCACCTGCCTCGGGGATCTTAAGGCATCACTCAGACCTACCACCTCCTCTTGCCTTTGATCTGCCTGATCACAACCGGAAGGAGAGTGGTGGCAACCAGTCAGACCATGTCTTCTTTTATTTGACCTTAACTGCATTTGAGGAGGCTACAGTAATTTTTACTTAGACCAGTGTTATTCAAACTGTGGGTTGGGATCCACTTGGTGGTCATGACATGATGTCAGGTGGGTTGTGGACTACTGGCCATCTTGTTATATTCTTTTTGTGAGTGTTAACAGTTTGAATTTTCAAGTGAGGGTTTTTTTTGTTTTTAATTCAGTGCTTTTCCATAACATTTTGTCCTAATCTTGCTTTCTATCAGAAATGTTTCATCGTCGTACAATTGCTGCAGCCCAAGAATGCCAATTTGCTTTTCAAGAGTGTCATTTTATTACATTACAGTGACAGCACTTCCTGCTGGATGATGTCACTTCCTGCCATGACATCACTTCCAGGTTAATGACATCCCTTCCAGTGGGTCCCGACACAAGTGCCATTCTAAAAAGTGGGTCCCGGTCTAAAACGTTTGAGAACCACTGACTTAGACGTTTGAGTCACTCGCTACAGGTGCATCTACACACAATTGTCAACGAGTATAAATGTTATACAATTGCCCATTCTTTGATAGGCAGGGGCTAGAACGTTATTCTTAAATGGGCATATGCCAACTCTACTGCCATCCTTTCGTGTTCCTAACCTAGTGCTCTCCTGCACTAATGGGTGATAGTGTTCACTCTTGTTTCATTTTGCCAAAATATCCTATAATTATTGTTGGTAGGAAATTAGAAAAACCGGGGGGGGGGCAGGGGAAACCATACTAATATGGAAGACCTTTTCTGATAAAATGTGACCAAAGCTGTCGAGATTTTTCTACTCCCTAATATCCAGAATCTGCTTGCAGAGTAACATGCACGAGTTATTGGTGGAAAATTATCAGCTTGTTATATTGTATTTCTCTTTTGCAGCAAACAAGAAGCCATCCAGACAATAACAGGACTGACAAGTGTGGCAGGAGGGTGGAGAGAACGGCAGCAAACAGTTATCGGGAACAAAGGACAGGCAGACAGGTTCAGTGAGCTCTGCTGTCCCTCATGTCAAAACAGAGAACGGGGGGTGGTTGTATGCTTGGAAAGCACACATCAAGCATTCCCTTGAACAACTCTGAAAGATCCTCCACATCAAGAGGTCTCCTTGCTGGTCTCCTCGAGTCCAGCCTCCCTGGCTTCCAGCCTTCTCCCTAATGTGTGCGCTGTACAACATGCCAGAAGGTTTTGACGTGGAAGGTGCTTTCAAACAGCATACAATTCTTTCCAGAAGCTGCAGTTCCATTTGTAATTACAGGCTTGGTCCTGCTTAGGGAAGCTTCCCCTTCTGGTGGGGAACCTTCAGTTCACAGCACTGCTGCAGAACCCACCAGGCCTCACCTGCAGGGCCAAACAGCAGCCAGGTAATAAAGCAGGAACAAGAGAAATGGCTTTGGATGTCAGACAGCAAAGCAGCTTCAGGAACAAAGTCATTTCTAAGTCTACAAAGAGAGGGCATTTCCCAGTGGTCTTGTGATGCAACCATAGATCTTCGTAAGAGGCTGTTACAGGGCAGAGTCTCTGTGCCTAAAGCCCACTCACCCTGAGCAATCGGCTGTGATTGCTGCTAACCTGTGCTGGCTGGATGAGACAAGGGCAGCATGAGAGAGAGAGCCTCAGCTTTCAGATAAAGTGACTGGCCTCACTGAGGTCCCACCGAGGCAGCAACCCATTCTCAGCTCCCTCTTGCATCAGGTTTCAGGCTTTTCTTCACACAAGCTTGGGAATTCTGCTATGTGGTGCCATCACAACCGCAGTCCATGCCCCATCTCCTACAAAACACCATCAAGCCTTCTGGCAGTTTGGAGGCGAGACCCTCGAATATGGGAACCATGGCTTCTCACAGCTGCCATGTGAGTGTTTTAATCTAGCTTTGCCGCAAGTTGCGTAGAAAGTGGTACAGGAAATGAGCCTAGCCTACTGGAAATGAATCTAGTCAAAAAATGTGACAGTGGAGGAGGGCTACAGGGAAGTGAGATGGAAGAGAGGGAAGGGATCAGTTCTCCTCATCCACAGATCCCCTTTATTCCTCTAAGTCAACCCATTCCTCTACCCATTGCCCCACGGATCTGCCACTGTCACATCTAGTCTGGCTGTCAGGCAGTGGGGGGAAATGGCTTGTATCAGCAAGGGAGGTAAGCAGCTTCTTTAATTTCTTTTATTTCCCTTCCTGATTTGATATAAAAGGGTCTAATCCTCTCAGTGTCAGACACCATCTTAGTTATTTACTAGGAGTGTACAATACAGACAGGAACAGGAGGGCCCACAGGCTTGAATGGGACACAGAGCCAGGCCTAGACTCACACAACCCTTTTTAGAGTTGCATTTTTGCCTGCTCTCTGCCTAGGAGGCTAGAAGCAAAGTCAAGTCAAAGCACAGGGGCTACATAGGCTACCTGTGGTCTCCTACCTGGGATTTAACATGTGCTACACTGCCCCCAAAAGGATGGCCACCTCTATTGCGGTTAATCAAAAAGAGGCAGCTTCTTCTTTGCAGGACACCGGATGCACTGGATGCAGTGTTTCCACCCACTGCAGTAGGACATACCTGAGAGGCGGGAAGCGCTGCCCCTGCTAAAGGAGAGCGGTGCCTGGAAAGCATAGACACTGTCAGCCTCTGCGATGGTGTTCAAATCCTCATCATCTGAGAAGGAGCACTTGAACCCAGACTGGAGCAGTTCAGTGAGGATCACCTGTAGCAGGGCAGAATAGTCAGAGCCATCAAGACACAAAAAGGCATTCCAGAAAGGGAACCTTGGTGGCCTCTGTCCGCAGTTCACAGGGCACAATGGAAATGAAGCCATACTGACTCTCAGAAGGTTGAGACAGGGACAGCTGTTGAAATGTGCCAGGAACAGGCAGGTAGTTGAAAATGAAGCATCCTGGAGTTCCAGATAAATGCTTCACTCATATTTTTCAACAAAAGTTACAGAATACAAAGCAATCCATTTGCATTTTTTTCCAATATCAGGTGTGCAATACTGGCATAGGTGTACTGAGAAGCTTCTAAGAAGTTTGAGAAATGAGAATCTGAAACACACATTTCACTATCTGGAAGTTAACAAGTTACATACTTTCTGGCACTTCTAGCCACGTCCAAGTAGGTATCTTAGAGCACAATCCTGGTATGTCTACTCAGTCCCATTATAGTCAATGGGGCTTACTCCCAGATAAGCATGAATAGGCTTGTAGCCTCAATAACATATGTAGAAAATAGTAATTTAAAAGTAATAGTAAAAGTAAAACATTCCTGAGTGTGCGCCTATCATCATCAACAGAGAAGCTTCTGCCCCTTTAAGGGGGGGAGGGGGAAGGTAGCAATGTGATCCCCAGAATCTTGCTGCTGACCTTTTTTTAGACTCGCCCCTCACAGCGCTGGGTTCGGGATGTGTGGGGAGCCCTGGGGAGCCTCCACAGGGCTCCCCAAGCTGCAGAATAAGTTGAAAACACGATCACATCCACTTCCGGTCTAAAAAAAGCCTCTTCACTCAGAGCAGCAGCGTGATCCTGGGGATTGCATTGCCGCCTTTGCCTCCCCCCCCCCACGAAAGACTTGTGAGGCTCCCAAGTCCCTTGTAGGAGTTTGGGAACCGCTAAAGTGGTGCATTTCACAAACATTTTCTCACTCTCCTTCCAAATATGCACACATATCCTTCCAGTGAATATGTTTGGGAAATCCTCTTTAGTGATATTTTTTCAGGGGTGGAGGTGCTACAGAGATAAATCCCATCCCCATCCCTATCCCATATTCAGGTGGCAACCAAGTCTTTTTGCAGATCTGATCATGTGTGTCATTTGCAAAAAAAAACAAAAACCCAAAACCCTTCCTCTTCTAATAACATTGACACCATCATCCAGCCCATCAGATGTGGCTACAAGATGATGCTTCAGCTACTACTAAGAAAAAGGGCTATTTGAAAACAAAAATGGTTCTGAATCCACAGCCAATCTGGCTGCAACTAGGCACAAGCTAGGTAAGCTTGCAGGGTGGTAGTGTCTTCCCCAAAACATTTCAGGATCTCCAAAAGGCCCATTTTTGCAGCAGAAATTACTGCAACACTGATGGGAAAGAAATGGGTCTGTCTTACCTGGTCAGGTGAAATCTTGCCTTCCTCTGCCACCATTTCTCTCAACTTAGCCACAGTGCTGAAAAGAGGCACAGCCAGGCCTATTCGCACAAACCGCTGGTTCTTGGATTGGAAGACGAGAGTGACATTCAAAGGCCTGGGAGAAAAAGGAAGGGTAAGGGAGCTAGAAGGGAGCTAGAACTTAGTGCTGACATTTCCGGAGTTCTACAGCCAAGCCATTCTTCCTCTCAGTTCTGAGGCACAAGAAACACCATAAAGTATGTTTGGACCACTCAGAGTCAGAGAGGCCAGCACACAGCACACAGATGTGCGCCACCCTCCCTGACTCAGAGAGTGGTCCAAATGCGCCTTACGGTGTTCCTTGTGTCGGCCAAACTTTGCTGGCCTAACTTGTGCTGGCCTAATTCCAGGTTAGGATTGCACTCTAAATGTGTTTGCATTCATTTATTTAACTGACTTTCCCTGCTTAGATTAGTGTGTGACGACTTATGCATGCAAAATTTTGATTCATTTTCTCTCATTTTTTTTAAATCATATACTGGCAATGGAAGTTTAGGACTTAATCAGTGGAGTCTA
Organism: Lerista edwardsae; assembly: GCA_029204185.1. Lineage (NCBI taxonomy): Eukaryota > Metazoa > Chordata > Lepidosauria > Squamata > Scincidae > Lerista > Lerista edwardsae. The sequence continues at coordinate 218,743 of JAJKFI010000120.1, forward strand.
TCAGAGCCAAACAACAAGCTCCCAGCATCATTTTCACCTGTGGGGAGCAGCTGTATCATGGTTATAGTGCAAGAGGGGGCAGTTCAAACCTTTGCTCCTGTGCTAGGACCCAATCAAAATCCCTCTGCAGCAGACTAAGCAAGAGGAAATTTACATAACATGGGGGATATGTTATGTAAATTTCCTCTTGCCTAGTCTGCTGCAGAGAGATTTTGAACATGCAGTTTCGCCCTAAATATGTTAACTTACATGGTCCATCAGCCATAGGACGAAACCAGGCCTTATGATAAACCAGAACATCCTTACCTACTTGGGACTCTACCCAGCTTCTAAGAATTAAGAAATAAAAGCTCATGACTCTTCAAACTTGCGCCTGTCATCATGGGTGATAAAATTTGCCCTTTAAAAATGACACACAATTATTTAGACCCCTCCTGGGGTGATGTAAATCTGTACTTATCATCATGTTCCATCTGATGTAGAGTGAGTACAAGAGGAAAGACCATAGCCCAGTGGTAAGACTACCAGCTCAAGGTCCCATATTTAATTTCCCGCATCACCAGGTTGTGCTGCTGGAAACCCTAGAGCGATGCTGCCATTCAGAATAGGCAAAATTGCCATAGACAGACTCAGAAGGAGGCAGCTTTCACCAGAGAATTGCTCTAGCGAAATGGCTAAGAGGCAGAGCTGCAAATCAGGATCCAAATCTTGGAACTGGGTTCAAATCTTGTTTTTGCCACGAATTCTATTCTCACTGGGTAGCCTTAGGCAAGCCTCTCCCACTCAGCCTCAGCTGCAACAAGAGGATAATGTTACATGAGGATAATGTCAATGAGGATAATGCAACACGAGGATAATGCATATCTTACAGGGACAACAGAATAAAACATTTGACACATCCAGAAAGTGCTATATAGATACTACCAGTATTATTATTGTTATGTTCCCTACACAAATACCTAGACTCATTGGAAAGGTCTCTGCTGGAACTGCAGTACAATAACTGCATCAGATCCAGGAAGAAAGGAATGGGGAACTTGAACTCTAACCTTGAGGGGTCAGAGTCGTGATGGAATATTTGGTGAGGAGGGCTGAGTATTCTACACAATACTGAGAGTGTTCTGCACTTTCTGCCAGTCAACGAAGCAGCACATAGAAGCTGCCGCAAATGCAAGATATTAACAAATATCAAAATGTTAACACAAAGAGAGGCAAAAGGAAACTGAATTTTTACACCATGGCACGCAAATATACTGTGATCTCTGGCACTTCTGTATGCCAAGCTCTGCACCGGAACAATTCACCACTTGCTGACATGAGGAACACCTGGACAGTGTGCGGCAGCTGGGTGCACACTGGAGTACTTGTCCCATTGCTTCCATATGGCAGTGCTTAGTCAGTAATAGCAGCATCCAATGAGTGTTGCTCATTGCAGCAATCTGGATGTGCAAGGGAATAAACATTGCTGGTATTTACCAGCAAATTGGTACTGCAAATTGGTATTTGGTTATGCGACCAGCAGCACAATCCTAGACATATTCAGAAGTAAGTGTTCATTTACTACCAGGTAAGTGTGTATAGGACATACTCCCAGGTAAGTGGTTATAGGATTCTAGATCAGGAGTCATAATGTTGAAGAGCTTGAAGGTCCAATCCTATGCAATTTTTCAGCACCAGTGCAGCCACAATGCAGCCATTCCCATACATTCACAAATGTTCCCATACCTTGAGGAGGCCCTTGTGATTGCTCCCCCGCTGCAGGATGCCCCATTGCCATGGCTGCATAGGCACTGGAAAACTGGACAGGATTGGGCCCTGAGGGCCCCACAATGTGAAAAGAGGCTTCTTTCAGAGGATTTTTACTCTTCAGGGGAAGTCAGAATAGATCCACTGTTATTATCATATTCTAGAAGGAAGACAGGAGACCTGTGTCTTAAGATCCATGTCAGCCTCACTTGTGCATGCAGGAGATATTTAAATTTCAATGTCAGTTTCAGTACGGATTGTCTGTGAATGCAGTCTGGGGAATGAAACTGACATATTGTAGGCATATCCAACTATTCAAAAGTGAAACTCACAGGAGTTCTGAAAACCCCTAAATACCAAAAGGCAGTTTTGAGGAAAAATAGCATGAGGTTTTGTTCTTTTTTGCTCCTCAACAAGGAACTTAAATGCTTGCATTCCAATTATGATGGTAGCTTCATCAGTTCGTAAAGTGCCATAATGGATAACAGATCATGGATAACGTCAAGAATCCAGAGGGAGTTATGAGGATTCTAAGACCCTGCTATAGAAAAAAAAATGGCAGCGAGGGAAAAACCTATGCTCAATCTCCTCAGCAATTGCTTGGGTGCTTGGAAATTAAAATTAAATGAAGCTTCTACCAGAAGCTATTTGAAAAATGAATAGATTCCAGAAGAATAGAAAGGTAAGCCTATTATGGTTTTAAAAAGCAGAAGACTCTGGCACCTTCAACTTATTCCAGCAAAGTATGTCATTTTTGGACAACAGCAGTGGTGTCATCCTGGCGGAACGGCCCGGTACACCGTTCCGCCAGTTCTGCGGACGGGCCCGGGCCTCGCCGCCTCTCCTGAGGATGGGCGAGCTGCTCCTGGGCCCGCCCACCCTCCCTCGTGTCCCGAATCGCTCTGAAATGGAGCGATTCGGGCGCTGTGAGGCGCAGGGAGGCGTGGCTGCCCTCCGCCATAGGGGCGAAGGACGGTCAATCATCCGGGCGTTCCAGTTCCTGGCGCGCCCGGATGACGTCTCTGGACAACAGCCTATCACATCTGATGCAACAAGTGTTGGCAGATGGATGCACACATGCGTGTGCGTACACAATCCCACTGAACTTCAAAGGACTTACTTCTGAGTAAACATGCATAGGATTGCATACAATGAGCTCACTGTAAATCAAAAACTTTATTATACTCCTAGACAAGGGAAACTGATCCCCAGAGAGCCAGACACTGCTTGATTTATTCTAGACATTCTATTCCTTCTACCTGCTTAAGCAACATCTAGGAATTCTACCGAGCCTTTCTCTCCAGTGCTCAGAGTTTTTCATTCACCAGGTTTCTCACTTCCCTGCCGGGCACCCCCTGTAAGCACTGCGCTCAAGGGAGAACAAGCTTGAGAGGCTGTTGGTTTTAGACCCTTGGTTCCCTGCTGTGCATAAACAGCTGCCAATGCAGCAATTTCCAGCCGACAGGCTTTTTGTCTGACACTGTTCCTCACTCACCCTGTGGTGCTGAAGACAGCAAGGCAGCGAGCCCCAGCCCCCCACTGCTCCTTCCACATGCTTGACTCGATCACAAGCCTGACCCTGGGACCTCTGAACAGGAGGAGGAGAGGAATGTTTAGGAGCCCCTCAGTTTTCTCTTGCAAAAAGAGAACGAAAACAGGAGGCATTGCTGAAACAGGAATTTCCAGGTCACAGTGTAAGACACTGAGGCTGCAATCCTTAACACACTTTCCTGAGAGTAAGCCCCATTGAAGATAATGAGACTTACATCTGAGTAGTTAAGCATAGGCTTGTGCTCTGAAGAACAAGGAGAGTGGACAGACCTGGGGACAACAGACCTGCATTCCAGATGCTGCCAGAGGCAGATCTAAGGGAGGGCCAAGCTCTAAGTTTTGCAAGAAGCCTCACCTTGCAGTGGAAATCACTCCTCTCCTGCACCGTTTTAGCCAATTCTCACAGGGAGCAGCAACATCTTGGCATTGCTTACTGACTACAGCAGCAAGGGAGAGGAGGGATTTACATGACAGGGTAAGGCTTCTTGCAGCACTTAGAGCTTTGCCCTCCCTGTAGATCCACCTCTGGATGCTGCTGGGTGGGGGCTACTTCCATCTTCCTAGCCTTGGTTCCCAGGTGAGGCAGACGGTCTTCCCACTACTTGTGAATCAGCCTGTCTCAAGGGCTCTGCCATCATTGGAAGCAGAGGTGCCACTCGTCTAGGAGAGGACCTTTTCTGTTGGGGCATCCACCCCTGGAAGCCCCTGCCATTAGGACTTCCCCACCACCCCTGCTTATTTTTCAGTGGTGGTGGAAAACGTACTTTCTTTGGCTTTTGGGGGGGGCATATTAGTATTCTTTTGTTTATTTGGGCTTGTTTATTCTCTGTTGCCTTCAATGACTTGCTAATGATTTGATGGGGTTCTTTTATGTTGTTGTGTACGTTACGTTGTTATGTTTCTTTTATGTTGTTTATGTTTTATGTCTGTTATTTTTTTGATATGTTTTAAATGTTTTTTAATTATCATACACAGTAGTTGTTTTTTATATGTGGGCTTCCCTGGGGGCCTCCCAGTGGGAGGGAAATGACAGGATATATTTTTTTTTAAAATTAACTCAATCAGAAGAGGGGTGCCCACTTCCCTCCCAACACAAACTACCATAAAACTTGACCCAGTTTTATGGGAAGAGGCTGCCTGCCTGGCATGAGAGAGAGCGCCCAAGCTTTATGGTACTGGCAGGGGGCACGTCCAAGCTAAGCCGTCTAGCGCCATAAAGAAACAGGCCTAAGCATCCACTGCAGTGCAGGCACCAGGTGTTCCTGTGGGGTGCAGTGGGAATAGAACCCACAACATGAAGGTAATATCAACTAATTGGTCCCAAGGTTTTGTCTGAGCCCAACCATTTTAATGTTAATAGCACTCATTAATCAACTGCAACCTAATTTAACCAAGGACCAATATTCACTAATTCTAGGAGCCACAGCACGCAATCCTAACCTGGAGTTAGGCCAGCAATGTTTGGCCGGCACAAGGGACACCATAAAGTCTGTTTGGACCACTCTTGGAGTCAGAGAGGCCAGCACACAGACGTGCGCCATCCTCCCTGACTCTGAGAGTGGTTCAAATGTGCTTTACGATGGCCCTTGTGATGGCCAAACTTTGCTGGCCTAACTGTGCCATCCTAATTCCAGGTTAGGATTGCACTCACACTCAAGTTACTGAGCGGGGAGTGCCACACTTCCCTGCAGACTATTATTAATGGGGCCTTATGATCTTGCTTATCCCATGCTTAAATAAAAGTGAAGTAAGGACCCCAAGTTAATCAGGGGCTGGTTTTCTTACTTTCAGTTTATATCAGCCTCAGATTAACCATGTGATCCTGAAAACAACTGTTGAGAGATCTACAGTACCTTTTGACACAGTGATTTGCCATAAAAAAAGATCCTGGTAAGATCCACCGGCAGGGGGAGGGGGAAGTCTGCAATAGAGACATAGGGCGCAATCCTAACCTGGAGTTACGCTGGCACAAGACACTTGTGCTGGCCAGGAGTGTTGCAAATGCACTGTAAAGACTCTGAAAGTGGTGCAAACATATTTTATGCAGCATTTGCAACACTCCTGGACTTGTGCTGGCCTACCTCCAGGTTAGGATTGCGCCCACAATCTTCTACCCTTCTACTCTGCATACAGACTTTTGCACAGGGGCATTCTCACGATCCTGTGCCAGTAAGAGCTAGCAAATGGAAGTTCTGGGAAACTTGCCAAAGGCATGGACAAGCCCTCTAGCTACCAAGGACATCAGTCATAGTATGCAAAGCTAGAACTATCCTTGCTGGGAGGCAGTGACTGGCTGTGCCTGCAAGTCTTTAGCTGGAGGGTAAGTCATCATTACTTACTCATCTGCAATCTCAGCAGGACAGGGTCTGCCTGCACTAGCTGTGGCAGCAGCCCTTGGGAGCACTGGCCCAGTGCACAGCAATGCTTGGCCCTGATGTTACAATTGCCAATTAGACCCACTTCCCCATTTTTCGTCTTGCTCTGTTTGTGTTTCTTCCCTGTGCTAACCTGCGCAGAGCCCACATTCTGCCTAGAGGACAGGGTGAGAATCCTCCGAGATGGCTTCAAGCACAAGTCATGGAGCTGTATCAGTGAATGACCTTTGAAATCCCAGCAGTTGTCTATCAACTGCAGCAGATGCATTAAGCAGCCTGTTTTCATTGATTTTGGGGAAGGGTGCAGGTCCAGCTCAGTAAAAGAGAGAGGCTAGTTTCCTCCTCAAGCAAGGACTACACAGGGTTCCATCCATCCACCTTGGGCATGGCACTGGTGATGAAAACTGACCAAGCAGAATCTGGCAAGAAGGCTAACTGTAACCTATTTCAGTTGCCTGGGGTAAACCTCTGGTAAAATTGGCCACTAGACCCCCCAGAGTAGGAGTCAGCAACACGAACATGATAGACGGCTCACGTACCTGGTCTGACGCAAGGGGATGGGCAGCGAGATGCACAGAAACGGGTCAAAGGTGTTGCTCTGCTTTAAGCAATGAGGGCAGGTCAAGGAGGACCTAGAAAGGAAGCAAAAATCACAGATAATGTCCCACGTCAAGGGATATCAGTGCCAGTCAATGAAGTTTGACTTGCCTCACATTTGAGAGGCTAAGGGGATGAAGCTCATCTTTGGCCACAAGAGCCACATCAGGCCCACCAGCCTCTGATGAAAGATGATACTTTGGTTCCCTAGATGAAGCCCACCGCCAGCCTGGAGAAGGCCTCTGGTAAAGTTCCACTTTGCCCTACCATCCTATACCTCCTGAAAAACAATGCCACAATCCTGGGAGTTTCCTGGCCTTAAGATAAACAGGACCTTTTAGGCCACTGGCTTCCCCTCATCAACTTCACTGCCAACATCATCAGAGCACAATCCTAACTTGGAGTTAGGCCGGCACAGTTAGGCCAGCAAAGTTTGGCCAGCACAAAAGCCACCATAAAGCGCATTTGGACCACTCAGAGTCAGGGAGGATGGTGCACGTCCGTGTGCTGGCCTTCCTGACTCCGACAGTGGTTCAAACATATTTGGGGAAAAACTGGGGTAGAGTAATGGGAGGGAGGGGGTTGATCTTGTGTCAATCACACATGGCAGATCTGATCCCCAGAAGGCCCTCTAGTTCTCTGATTAGTGCCAACTCTGATGATGGATACAGAAGAATAGGATAAGCATTATGCTTACTGAAGCATTAAGATCAACTCAAAGAGAAAGGAACAGGGCCTTTTCAGTGGGGGCACCACAACTGGGAAATACTCTCCCTGGGGAGATCTCCTAGACCTTTATTTCAGCAAACTTTTCATCAACATTCTGTTGCTTTTAACTGTTTTTCAAATGCTATTCTTTTAGTATGATGCATTGTTATTGTTATAATTATTATTATTTATTATTTATTAAATTTTTACCCCGCCTTTCTGCCTAAAAAGGCATAAATTATCTAAAATTATATAAATTATATAAAGTGACTAAATTATCTTTTTTTAAATTGTACTTTGTAAACCTATTTGAATATCTAGTCAGGAAAGGGGGGACAGGAAAAGGAGAAAACTATCATCCAACTACCAGGGTACAAGCAATCTGTTCTGAACCTATCTTCCTCAGTCGAGAGCGGACTCCCATCTCAGAATGATTCTATGGAGACTTCTACAACACAACATGTAGCTCTCAATCTGAAAGGGGGAGTCCGGTTCAAGCTAATTTCTACAGCTGATCAACAGAAGAGAGAGCAGCTCCTAATGAGATTGGGCCACTGGAAGTATGAGTCGGTTAATGGGATTGTATCTAACAAGATTACCTGGGAGATCAAACACTTCTCCCTGACATAAAATAAAAAGGTTCCAAGAAACAACAAAATAACAAAAAGAGAAAATGCTCAGGAGACTATGAAAAAAACCATCTTGTCGGGCAAAATCCATCATAGAAAGAAAAACAGTAGCTGCACCTTAGTCTCACAAATACAACCATAACCAAAGCCGCATACAAGAGAATCTAAAGTAGATTTAGGTAGATACTATATGGCAAACAGCCAAATTTTATGCATGTCTACTCAGAAGTAAGTCCCTTTATTGTCAATGGAATTTACCACTAGGTAAGTGTGGACAGAATTGCAGCCACAGTCTTCTTTTCACCAGTGGTGCCTCATCACTCTCATACACTTTTGAAGGGATCATTTCTCCGCCGGCACACTTCATTGTATCATGTGACTAAAAAGCAGCCCTGCAGGTGCTATTCTGTAATGTGACTTTCTTAAGTGCACTTGTGAGAAGTAACCTGAAATGATCCCTTTGGACATACATCTGTAGCATAGGAGCGCCATGCATACAAACAAACAGACTCTGACATAGTGCCAAAATATGGAAATCCACTCACAGCGCAATCCTATACCCCCCTTAGCACCGGCGCTGCGCTCTTGAGCTGGCTGAACGCTGTCGCGAACATGCCGTAAAGCACATCTGCATCGGCGCTATGGCGCTCGGCCGGCGCAAGAGTGCAACGCTGGCTGTGTGCCAGTCGAGCACCAGCGTCACTTGGTCGGCTCAGGGCCTCTGCGAGGGCATTCCAGAGGCGTTCTGGGGGCATAACTGGGCGGCGCAGTGGGTGGAGATGGGGGTTGTGATGCAGGACGGCCGTAGTGCCTAATCCTAATGCCCATTCTCGGCCAGGGCAGCCCCAATTCGGGCCTCTCCTGTCCACGTTCCTCTGCGCCTGCAAAACAGCAGACGCAGATCTGAGCAGCCCCATAGGGGTGACTGGGGCTTATGAGGGTGCAAGGGGAAAACGTTGCTGCTGATGCCTCCTAATGGGCCTTGGGGTATGGCCTTGCTATGTCGCCTTACTAGGCCAGCATAATGTAGGATTGCGCTCCCAAAGTTAAACAGGGCGGAAAAATGTAATTAGACCGTTCTGTTGCATGAACTTGAGATGAGCAGTACAAACGTCCCCTAACCAAAAATACTTAATTTGAACTAGGATTCAACTTGGTAATCTGTTTGCCTGCCCATCAAATTCAGCCCATGTATATGTGAACAAATAAAGAGGGGATGGGTATCTGAGCATGTGCAGAATGCCTGGACTTTCCTCTTAATTAACTGCAGTCAGACTGAACTCGAATGAATTTGGATAGTGCAAATACAGTCGTGCCTCAGCATCTGCAGGGGTTCCATTCCTGGAACCCCTGTGGATGCTGAAATCCACAGGTAACAAAATCCATGGATTGGCTGACTTGCTCCCTTCGGGTGCTACCAGAAAACACTCCAGGGCCCTTCACTGAACTAAATTTGCAGATAAAAAAACCTGCAGATAAAAATAAGACCTGTAATAAGAAAGATCCATGATCCATGAATAAACAGTCACTTGGTCATTAAGCTCACTGGGTGTCCTCAACTTACATTACAGGGTTGTTGTAGCATTTTCAATTTCAGTCTGCATGCTTTTTTGTTTCTACAAATGCACTGTACAGAAGCAGTTCATCCCCAGAAAAAGCCTCCAGAAAATTCAGACAGACCACTACCTCTCTCCCCCACAATGGCTTTTGGGGAAAGGGTTTTTCCTATGTGCACGGACTTCAGTAGTGCCAACCCTGTGGGTACCAGTATGCGGTCGGCACCCACAATAATTTTCTGGGGGTTCTAGCACCCCCAATGTTGAGTGCTGAGCCGGGCACTTGCTTTGCAAGCCAGCCCCTCCCGAGGCCGGGTTGCGGTGATCGCCCGCCCCGGCCTCAAAAGGAGGTGCTGAAAGCCTCAGGCGGCGATGACAGGGGGTGGTGGTCACATCAGGGGGCGTGGCTGCATCAACATCAGGGGTGTGGCGACATCAACGTCAGGAGCATGGCTATGAGCACCCCCAATGTTGAGAGCAAGTCGGCGCCCCTGATGGATTATGACATCAGAATACCAGTGACATCATGGCAGCACTCCTTATGCCCAAGACCACAAGACAGAGAGCCCCCGGCAAACCACCAGTTGGGTTTCAGCAGGGAAATTGCACAAGGGGTACAAGTTAACCCAGTCAGAATAGGGATGCTTCCAGTTTTATGCAAGACTTTTTAAAATATGTAATTTGGCCCTGAACCACCTCTTCTAATCCCAACCTTTGAAAAACGGGCTCTATCAAAGCTCCACGTGAATATTATAAACCTCTAGCGGAAATAGCCAGTTTGGCTCCAGAGGTCTTTGTTTTTCTCATGTCCTAAATTAAAAATCCAGCCGAATCCTGCACTCTGGTTTTTCTGGTCCCTGCATCAGAGCCAGCAAGCTTCCAGCAAAGCAGTACCGCGCGTTAATAGGTCGTTTGCATACAGACAGGCTTTGACGCGCAGATCTGAAGTTGGCAAGCTGAAAATGAAAGCAGCCTTTTTAATAAGCATTAATGGGAAAGGGATTAATTGGGGGAGTGGAAAGATTTGGCATGCCTGGCATGTCTTTCCTAACTGGCGTGATGGGAAAAGGGGCCTTAAGGGGGCAGATGAGGAGGGCTGGTGTGTGGGAAGCTTGTTTGGCAAGACCTAAAGCTCTTCCTTTGCTTTTCTGCAGAAGGTGGGCAGAATCTTAAAACTGTCCAAATCCCAGGCCAATCACAATGGCTATAAATCCCATGTAGGCAGAATCAGGGGACAGATTTGCAACAGGGCCGGCGTCCATTTAGCTTTGTGTGGTCCAGCTAGAAACAACAGAGCTGCTGCTGACCCAGTGCAGCGTTATGCCTTCTATTTCAGAGAGCCCCTAATATTCCTTCCAATTAAAAAGAAAGAAAGAAATCCATTCTGGACCCCACCCCACCCCCCAAAAAAGCAGAGAGCTGCAGCTTCTATCATTCCTGCAATGAGAACATGTGCATACATTTGCTTATTCACCTTCTGCAATAACTCTCTGATAGTCGCATAGAAGACGAGGAGATAAGCAGGGTGCCGAAACCCCGTCCCCCCCACCAGCTCTGTGCACGCAACGCAACAGCAGAACAAAAGCTCCTTCCTTGACTTCTGCACAATCTAGAGGCTTGGGCTGCAGTTAACCTTATGCTGATGACACACAGCTCTACTATCCCACGGAGGTAACAGAGGAGATGAATCAGTGTCTGGTATCAGCTCAGGAGCCAAAGCGGGTGGTGGTGGTGAACCAGCTGAAATCTAATCCAGACAAGATGGAGGCGCTATTGGTCTAAGAGCGCTCATGTCCCAGAAGAAGAAGTGCAATGTGAGTCACATTCTATCAACACATTCTATTGGTTGCTCAAAACTTCCCTTAGACACTCAGGTGTTGGAAGTGGCTAGAAGTGCCTCTCAAGAGCTTTGGCTAACTCGCCACCTGTGGGCTTTCATAGAGAAGGTGGACCTGGTGCTATGTCAATTATGCCAGCCCTAGTCACCTCCAGGATGGATTATTGCGATGCTGTCAACACGTAGCTGTCTTCAAAAACAGCGCAGAAACTTCCAATTGGCCCGAAGTACAAAGACTGTTTTCTACTCCAACACTACAGAGCACATAAATCCAGCCTAATTTCATCTTCAATAGTTGCTGATATTAGCATTTAAAGCCTAAATAGTTTGGGACTTGGGTCGTTCAGGAATGAGCCAGACTGGGACTTCAGATCAGAGGCCCTGCTGTCTGGTTCTGTCATTGCAGGAGATCAAACAGGTGGCATGCAAGAGATGGGGGATTCCTCGGTGGAAAGCTCCAAGACTATGGAAGAACGCCCTCCGTGCAGAGATCTGCTGAGCCCATCCCTTTTAAAATTATTTCTTGTTTGGTTTTGCAAATCAACATGAATAATTAACAAGAAAGAACACAAAGCAAGAAAACAAAGCACCAGTAGGAAGATAAGGACACCAAGGCACTATCGAGTCCCTGGAAAGAGGCAGAGTTCCTTGTTTCGATGAGCTTTTGATTTGTAATTCTGAGCTGCTATTTTAGGAAAACTATTTGCTGCTCCGATTGGTTATTTAAATGTTCTTTTGTGCTGTTCTTTTAGATATTATGCAGTAGTAGAATCTACATCTCCCGTTTCTTGTCCCAGCTCCTAGCAGTTCGAAAGCACCTAAAAGCAAGTAGATAAACAGGGACCACTTCGGTGGGAAGGTAACGGCATTCCGTGCACTACGGCGTATAGTCATGATGACCACGGCCACATGACCATGGAAGCTTGTCCTCGGACAAAACGCCGGCTCTACAGGCTTAGAAACGGAGATGAGCACCGCCCCCTACAGTCAGTCACGACTAGACCATCCGGTCGTGGGGAAACCTTTACCTTTACTGCACCAAGGGCTAGAAATTTAGCTTTAAAAACACACACACGTACACACACGATGCTATTCCTAGTATGCTGATTTTTCCATTCCATACCTAATTGCAATCATAACACCATGGCATACACAACACTAGCACATATGCCCACTAGCACAACTATATGCCCACATATAGTGACTGCCCTCCAAAGCAATGCAACTCTGTCAGTTTGCAGATGCCTCCAGCCCTCAGGGGAAGAGCATAGAAACCTCAGATGTAACACCTGCCCAAGTCTGCAATGAATCTGAATTTCCAGAGGGGGGAGAATTGCTTTCACCACACACCAGCACATAGGGCCATTTCAGTTTAATGTCCAGAGGCTTTCATCCACAGCATGGAAGACGGTAGGTTCTCTATGGAGCAAAACAGCTCTGGAGAAAGGTTTTCCGTGAGGTCTTCTCTCTCCACGTGAGGCCACCTCTATGAATATTAGTAGGGGAAATGAGGAGCTGAAGAGGTGAATTCCCAGAGTCTTCCCAAGCATACATTCATGGATGTGTTCGTGTGGATTTTGCATAGTTACCACCACGCCAGCCACCCTTTGCAACAGTACAATGGGTTGCCATGGAGATGGCTGCAATGTCACAGCAGAGCAAGCCAGTGCAAGTGTGTGTGTGTGTGTGTGTGTGTGTGTGTGTGTGTGTGTGTGTGTGTGGCTTGGGAATAAAAGCTGGGGATTGGGGGCTCTTCTCTCCAAGCCCCCTTCGTCTGCTCCCCATAAAAGAGGCTTCTCTAACCTACAGGAAATTGCTGCAAGACGTAGAATCCCGACAAGTTGCGAACAGCTCTGGAAATGCATTTTGGGGGATAGCTGTGTGACAAGTGAACTCTTTCAAGGTAAGCATCAGCAAGATGCCCATCATAATGAGCTGCACGCTGTATATGCTTGAGAGAGGGATGGCGGGTTTATATACAGCAAGGACCCCTCCTGCTGGATCTCCATCAGTGAGGGCTAGGCCACTGACCATCCAGCAGGGGTGGTGGGAATGGGGGCGTTGTTTCATTGCAACTGTGACAGCAAGTGCAATGCTTTACTTTCCCCCACAGGTGTGAATGGCAACCATTCATTCACATGGAACAAAGTAAAGGCCTTTCCTCAGAGAGAGATCTGGATCCTTGAAGGAGGGCTAACTCCACCCCCTGATCCTAGTGACCCCGAGGCAGTGAACCAAGTCTGCCCCATCTAGGTAGCTCCATCTTGGCATCCACTTCTTGGTCACCCTGGAGTGTGAAGCAATGATGGGAATTGGCTTTTACATATTTAGATAATTATAATAAATATTCTGATTGTCATCCAAATTGTCTTTGTTAATACCACTTAGGGTGCAAGGGTCTCCTCTATTAAAAATAAAGCAAAATCTTGCACATAGAAAATTGGCACAAGGAGAAGAAAAGGCTAGAACTCACCTCCTAAACATGCCAGTTTTCTGTAAGCAAGGAACCTCTTTAATGGAGAAGCATACAGACCAGCAAGACCCGGTTTGCAGTCTGAAGTGGTACAGTCCAGACACAAGTTTTAGTACCTTAGTGGGAAGGAGCCCTAAGAGATACAGAACTCAACTAAAAAGCAGCTTCAGCCCAGAGCATTACAGCTGACCACAGGGCAAAGTGGTCACTTGATTGCTCTGCCAGACACTCAGGTACTGTAAGTACTTCCAGTCACGAGATCTTGTCCTTACGAGTAATCTCAAAGGGTTATGGAAAGACTGCCTGGGCTGCTGTAAGTGGAAGATTTCCTTGTTAGAAAAGAATTTCAACCCATGTCCCACATGTTCAAATCTGACATTGTTTAACCATGATGCTGACTCACATTGAAAACGTAATGGAAGCCACTGTAGGCAGCTGAAACTGTGCCCCCGAAAGCGGACACCATGCAGCTTTGGCCATGGGCAGTTTGCCTACTGAGCGACAGGAAGCAGCAAATGCAGTGACAGAACAGCCAGAAAAAAGGAGCTGCTGACTTTGCTCCAGTTCCACTGGCAGAAGGGGAGCAGGCACTCCTGAGGTGACATGCACTGCCAAGGTCCAGAGCGTCCAACGTTCCTGGCATGGGCAGTGGAGTTCATCTGAGGTCACCTTCCTGCACACACCAAGACTGAGAGCGCCTGGCTAACTGGCTCGGCTTAGTTCTCTTGGAGCTCAGTCGCCTAACCGCAAGCCGCAGAGGTCCGCATGAAAAGGAATAAATTTAACAACACAATCCCTAAGCCATTTACTCCACTAAAGCCTGTCTGACACGCTCTGGCCCTTAATGCACCAGTCTTTTGAGTTAACTGCTGTCAGTTTCACTCTGGCTCCAAGAGTCAGTGACAAGGGCCACTGGCTCCACCCGCTTGACACTGCAGACGAGACAAGCCTGGGTGTCCTCATCACTGTGAGCGCATGAGGATCCAGCCAACATCTGAGATGGCTTACAAGAGCACCACTTCACTCAAAGCACTCTTCCAAGATCCACTCCCTGCGTGTGAACCCTTCAGGTCCCCACACAACTCCAGCCAAGGCCTTTCCCTCGCCCCTGAAATGCCCTTTTTTCATATCAGCTTTTCTTCTCATTTGCATTCAGGATGTAGCAGAAGCGTCTTGGCTAGCTGATGAGTTCTCATCAGCAGCATCCCATTCTGCTGCTGTGTGCCTGCCGCAGGCATGTCTTGCAACCAAACAGCAGGATGTTGCCTGCAATATGCCTCCCCTTTCAGAACCGATTCGGTCCAGGTGGGTGTCCAATGACAAGCGTCACTTTAACGATGCAACTGTGATGCACTACGGAAGGGAAATGACCAAGTTGTCCCCAGAGCCTGACTGCTGATCATCAAAGCTTTTTAAACTAGAACAAGGCCTGGCTACCCTCCCATATTTTAACACAAGCCCTGGCAGCACCACGTCATACCCAAAGGATTTCCTTGCAGTGGAAATCACTCCTCCCCTGCACCATTTTAGCCAATCCTCACAGGGAACAGCAACATCTTGGCGTTGCTTACTGGCTACAGCAGCGAGGGAGAGGAGGGATTTACATGACAGGGTAAGGCTCCTTGCAACACTTAGAGCTTTGCCCTCCCTGTAGAAACGCCACTGCACACATGTCGGTAGCTACAACTCAGGGCTGATGCCAACATGCTATAAGGCATGTCTCTGCCAGCCCAAGAGGCGCTGGGTTGGCGCAGTCAGTTGTGCCGACCCAGGCAAGCGGAAGGAAGCAGCAGGTTATCCTGCTCAGCCAGTGTGGGGAAGGCAGAGGGAGGGTGAAACAGGGTGGATGAAGGGCGGTCCCATGGGCTGGACAGTTAGAGCAGAACCCATCCCCGGGCTGCACGGCCCCAATCCAGGCCACTGTGGGCTGCTCAGACTTGCACCCAGTGGCGTTTCTACAGGGATGGCAGAGCTCTAAGTTTTGCAAGAAGCCTTACCTTGCAGTGGAAATCACTCCTCCTGCACTGTTTTAGCCAATCCTCACAGGGAACAGCAACATCTTGGCGTTGTTTACTGGCTACAGCAGCAAGGGAGAGGAGGGATTTATAAGACAGGGTAAGGCTTCTTGCAACACTTAGAGCTTTGCCCTCCCTGTAGAAACGCCTCTGCTTGCACCTGCTATTTTGTAGGCACAAGTTCGAACAGTCCCATTGGGCTGCCTGGGCTTACTGCAGGATAAGGGGACGAATGTCCCCTTGCCCTGCAGTGAGCTCCAGCTGCCTCCTACCTAGGGTTAGAATTCTAACTCCTACCAAGTTAGAATTGGGCTGTTAGAAGGCTTAAAAGCAAACTCATGGGGGAATAGATCTTTTATCAGCTACTAGCCACGATGGCTACAAGGAACCTCAACTTTCAGATACAGTATACCCCTGAATGCTGGTTGCTTGGCGGAAGTAACAATGGGAGAGAGGGTTTGCCTATGGAGGCTTCCTGGAGGTATCTGGCTGACCACTGTTGGAAACAGGATGCTGGACTAGGTGGGTCCTTGTTCTGATCCAGCAGGACCTTTCTTCTGTGCTTATCTTAGGTTCACTCAGTAGTTTAAAGGCAAAGCAATTCACGACACCAGGGCTCCTGACAGTCTTGTCATCACTTAAGGAACAATTGTGCGTGCATCTGGAACGGAAGACTCCTCAGACAAAACTAATTTGTAAGGTGATTTGCTGAATTCTGATTTTGCAATGACAACGCTCAAAGCCTACCACAATGCCTGTTGCATCAGTGCCTCTTAAGTCTTTTTTAATCAATATTCAGAATCTGCGCCTGGGTGTTCTGTGAATTCACTGGTTTGCAGCTTGCCTCTGTGAACGCTGTTGTCTGACTGTGCATCTGGGCCACAGCAGTGGGAGGAAAATGTCTAGTTCAATTCAACTCCACGATACTGAAATAAAGTAAACCAAGCTTATGATGAAAACGTGAGCAAGCTGAATGCCAGGTGAGGGGGTGAGCTCCCCAGCATCATAAAAACTGTGCATGAGCTGATGAGCCCTGAATGCTCTCAGAGGCTCCAGTCTACATTCCATGTTCTTTCCATGATTCCATTATTTCCTGCAATCCCTTCTCAAGAGAGCAATGATTGGCTTCAGGCATCGCATTCTACAAAGGAAGGAAAGGCTCAGATTTTCCTGAGAAGTCAAGCTCAAAAGTAACTCATCCTCCCTTTTATAAGCCTTTCCAGCCATTCCTGTTCAAGAAATTCTGTGTCCGTCCCCCCAACTACCAAGTGCACTGGAACCGTTTTCAACTGGGCGGGGGGGGGGGTCACCTGATGATCTGAACAGGCACCAGCATCTGGGCATAAGGGTAGTGTGAAGGGTCATTCGGTTTCAGGCACTGGCCCCGTGCACATGAAGGCGCAAGGGCAGGGCTGTCCCCAGTGCTCGTAGCAACCAGGATCTCCAACAGGTCCTGGGCAGAATGCAGAAGACAAGACTTCTGGGGAATGGATACAGCAATGGATACTAGAATACACCCTGCAAGCGTGTTGCAGCAATGGGAGCTTTAGAGGCTCATTAACCCTCTGCAATCTCAAACTTTCTCATGTCAGAGCCCTAGATGGTCTGAGTCCAGAGCAGCGAGGGGATGCTTTGCCAACACATCAGTGTCTCCCTGCTGTTGGTAAGAAATCCTCTTGCCCTTGAGATATTGGGAAACGTGAGATAATCTAGCACTTGTTGCCACTCCAGTCTGATCACCGGAATGCAAACCCAGGAGCCTGACAGTCTGGATTGCTCTCCGGCTACCATCCCCGCTTCTGCTGTGCCCTAAAGGGGGTTCTTTTCTTTCCTGCAACTTTTTCAGTACACAGTGGGGCCATTGGAGGGGGGGGGGTTAGGCATTGGAAAGCTCTGGCAAACACCAGTCATTAAAGCCTTATCTCTAAAAGCAGCCTCACGCCGCGAGCTTCCCACTTAACTCTGCTCCCAATTCTTTCATCCCACCGCCAGAGACACAAAGCCGCAGTGTCAGCACCGGGAGTCACATGCGTGTGCATGCATGCTAAAGAAAGCGCTTACTGTCGCGTCCAAACCAAGGCTGTGATGCTTTCCTGCCTGTGTCCAGCTCGCTATAACGAACTTGATGCTGTATCTGCAAGACTGCGAACGCCAAACATCCCTGGCTACAGCTGGACTCATGTCACGTAATTTTTTCTTCTGCACTCCAGCAGGCAGAACAGCTCCTCTCTCACTGTCTTTGGCTATGCAAGCCAAAGGAGACACTTTTCCTAAAGGGGGACATAGCCTTAATGGAAAGACCACAGACGTGATCAATTCCTCCTCCCCCTCCCCGGCAAAAACACAAGCAGACCTACATGTAGTTGCAGGAGTGTGATATTGTGCTTGCAGACCGGTTAGGATCCTCCATTTCTGGCAGCCCACAGAGCTAAATGCAAGAAAGGAACAGAACCAAAACAAAACAAAAAACCCCACTGCAGTGTTGGAAATGTGTAGCTGGTAACTTGTGCACTAGTTTATCTCCCTAAACCAAAACACTGATCGGCAGAGGGTTTGGCACAGAGCCAACATCTCCCACTCCCTTCCCCATCGAAGCCAGCACTTACAAAACTGGGTAAAAGCTCTTTAAGACTCAAGGGGCAGAGCCATCCTTCCTGTCATGTGCATCAAGACCTGCAGGTGAGCTCCACATCTTTGCTGGACCAACATCTGAGCTCTTCAGACCACAGCGTCTAACAGCAGTGCTTTATTTTCCCTTGGAGTTATCCAAGGTCCTTACTGGCTACCAAGGCCCTTCCTCCAATTAACCCTCTATCTCAGATTCTCTTATTTCTGCTGCCAGCCTGGAACAGAAGACTACTGTTGCCGCAGCGAGGGAGAACTCACACAGACCAATATGATCAATAATAAAGTTCTGATTTATTGCAGCATGGTCACCATTTTTATTACAGTTTTACAGGATGTTTGCTTAGAAATCAATAACCTGGCTTGATTGCCTTGAATACACATCAGAAGGCTGCTTGATTAGCTCAGGAAGTCTCGGCAAACAAGCTAACAAGCTTAACTAGTAACAAGATTAGCGGTCTCGCGGCTCCACCATCTCCCCGTTGCTCAAAGCAGGATGCCTAATCTCCGATCTTTCTCGCTCTGTGTTGCAAGGGGCAAGCCAATCACGCGGTCTCCTATGATGTTGCAAGGGGTCAGCTGGCCACAGCGATCTCCCATCTTGCTCTTGCCCCAATCCCACAATCCTTAGAGAAAAACCATTCTTCCTATAACACAACACCTCCCCCTCTCTTTTTTAAAAGGCTGCTGTGAAGTTCTAGAGGCAACATTTTTGAATACAAAAAAAAACAAGGACCAAATAAACACATTATAATACATATAGTTACTATGAATAGCGTAGGTTGAAACGCGTGCAGCAGGTAGGGCAATATGGCGTTTAGCTTTCTGATGAGGTTTTGCACGACAGTTATGTTTATTGTGTCTAAGTGTTTTTCCTGTGTTTTAATTCACTTTGAGCTATTCTGTTGGGAAACCACCGTTTGGCAGATAAGGATTGATTGGATTTTTGGCAGGACTTGCCCAAATTGGGTAGCTTTAGGCTAAAAATAGCCTCTTGTTGTCAGACATTAGATTCGCATTTCTCATTTCTTTAAGACTGGGGGGGGGGAACAGGCGACGTACAGTTGTCTGCACCAATTCTTCATTCACATGCTGTATGTAATGGGAGGATGTTCACTAATCCTTCCTTCCCTGCATCCTTGCAGCCACCCCGGCCGCCCCCCCCTCTCCCAGATATGGCGCCGTGTGCATCTGACCATTAGGCAATGCAAGTGTTTTTCCCGTTAAGGCCAAATTTACCACAATGGGGTATTCATAAAGGAAACAACTTTGCCATAAAGTTAAGTGTTTTCCCACCAGAGTTGTCCAAAAGGAGCTTTTACTAAGAAGAAAATTTTTCTAAGAAGAAACTTTTCTAGACTTTTCTTTTACTATTTCTTGAGGGCCATGAGGGCAGGGATCCAGGGGGCTAGCTCCCCCTTTTCTTTTAAAAAAGCTTTGGTATGTGAAGTTGAGGTTGGTTTGGATGGGGACTTATACGTGTAAAGGTTTGGCATAAGGGACATGGGTTTGCACAATGATTACATAACATATACAAACATTGGTTTACGCAGGTGAGAGAAAGCAGAAATTAGCATTGACAGTGGATGTCAAGAGGTAGCTTCAGCCAGCATGGCTGCAAAAGTCTTTCTTCTGGAGTCCCTTGCTTTTGTTTTGATGGAAGCTGCTCGAATGCCGCAGTTCTGCATCTTTCTGTGAGGTTCTTTTTTGGGTGACTGCAGTTTTAGGGTTGAATAGATGACTTTAAGAAAGAAGAATAGATGCACACTGTCATGGCATTTTTAAACTTGCTTTCTTTTTCCTGCATTTGAAAACAAACTTTTTTGATTAGTGCTCCTTTTAATAGCAGAGTTTTGAGGGCTCATCTTCACGTGACGCTTTGCTGCCTAGTCTGTTGAAAAAGTAAGTTATTTGGAAAGAAAGCATATACTTTTTGTAGTTAGCAACATTTATTTGCTTGGCATATTTAAGACTCCTATGTAAAATTGCATTTAGGCGAAAAGAATTTCATTAGAGGTAATGCTCTTGGATAGGCAATTAATTTCAATGTGATGCGCAGGAAATATTAGCAGGAGGTTGTTGCTTTTCTTTGCTGCACTTATGGAAATGCTATAA
Source organism: Lerista edwardsae (assembly GCA_029204185.1). Classification (NCBI taxonomy): domain Eukaryota; kingdom Metazoa; phylum Chordata; class Lepidosauria; order Squamata; family Scincidae; genus Lerista; species Lerista edwardsae. The sequence goes on from JAJKFI010000120.1 coordinate 238,970, forward strand.
AACAAGGCTTAGAGTAAGATTTTGTTACAAGTTACAGTGGCAGAGAGTCTAACAGACTTGCTGCTTTGCTTGATAGGAAAGAGGAGGGGGTTTGGAAAACCCAACTCACTCACTCCCTTCACTGGGCTAAGAGGGGGGGGGAGCATATTCTAAGAATGGCTGAAAAAACTTTAGACCTGGCCTTTGGACTGCAACGAAGCTCCCTGCAAGTGTGCAAGTAAGGTGCAAACCTGCTCCTTTCTCTCTCTTTAAGGAAGCAGCACAGAGTGCTCCTGTTTGGGGCTTTCCTTTGCTCGCTTGTTCCTGGGATCGTGCAGAGTTCTTTGGATTGAGGCTGAAATCACACTTGGTTCCACAGCCCCACAGGGACAACAAACATGTAAAACACTCACATACAAAACCAACCTTTTACTTTACTTTGAGAAATCATATATGCTACGCAGCTAATTATGATTATACAGTGGGGAACAGGCCATGTCTTTAGCGCTGAACGGGGGTTGCCTTTCTCCAGGCGGCAACATCTGGTTGGACTACAAAAGGCCTTTAAGTCTTGTTCTGCTGTAGCGTGCCCTAGTTTTGCAATTGCCCCTTACAGTATAATATGATTGCTGAAGCATTCTTATGATTTCCACATGCGCAAGTTTAGCCACAAAACACCAATAGACAATTATGCATTTAATTTAGAACACCCTCTAAAGATCATATGGTTTTTTTCTTGGCAAGGTTTAAGATTGCACTCTGATGCGCACCAGTGTTTAAACTTGACCCAAATTTTTCTAAACAGAGGACAAGTAGTGCACAAAACCAAAAAATATACCATGGTACCAGGCATGAGCTCAAAAAAAAAAAAGGAAAGGAAGTGTTGCAACAATATCAGTCCCCAAGGATGACACAAAGACAACAGGCAGAGAGGCAGAGAAGAAACTGGGACACAGAGGTGTGCCCACACGCAAACATGAATTTCTCTCAAGGTGCACCTACACACACACACACCCCCATGCATACACACTCTTAGTCCAGGACAACACACGCACACACGCCTGGACTTTTACTTAAACACACGCCTATACATCCACACCTGGATTTTATCCAGACAACACATGAAGACATACAGTGCGCACATTTCTATCACACATGACAAACATGTAACATTTAACATGAACCCTCTTTTTTTTCCCTTTTTTCCTCCTTTTTTCTCCCCTTTTTTTTTTCTTTTTTCTTTTTTTGCATGCAAGGCTTCCCATTATCTTGGGCTCCTATTTTTGCAGAGACAACATATTTTGAGTAGGTGTTAGCAACGTCTCTGTCGGCAATTCAATGTCATAAGGTGTCAAGTCAGTGGGTGTGCCATAGTCCATTATATATTTTGAATTTTATGAGTCATATTCCAGTTAAAGGGAGCTCATTCTGCAGCGTTGCCTCGGCAGATCACGAGCACCAATATTGGCTGCATTGTCAAATCTTCCTTTAAAGATGCATTCCGTATTGCTGCTCTCCATCGCCTCCTATGATGAAACGTCTTGTCTTTCCCTGGCGGGGCTGGATCCCGGGAGGGGAGGGGGTTCGTTGTCTGCCTCCCCCCTCCGTGCCCCTCTGAGCAGCCTTTTTCTCCCTTTCTCTTCTCTCATCCCATTCTTCCAACATTTCCTGTGTCCTTATTCTCTCCTCCTCCTCTGCAAGCGATAGGGGCGCTCCCAGCTCCCGCTTTTCCCAGGGGCTCCATCGTCCTCTCTCCCCGTATCGTGCCATCATCCACTCCTCCGCCTCCTTCCAAGCACACTCTCCCCCCGGCACCTCCTTTTCTGCCCTCTCCTTGTTTTGTTTCCATTTTGACAAGTCCGGGTAAATACTGTCCTCATCCATGGGCGAGGGAACATTAGCGAGGTCAGATGGGGCCGTGGGGCTACATGCCTCTGGCTGTCCATCTTGCACAAGACCCCACAAATCTGTCCCGACATTTCTCCAGGTTAATTGCAAAAATAAGTCCGTCCAGTCCTTCAAATGACCCCGCCTTCGAGCGCACTGACACACAGCGAGCGCCTCTTTTTCTTTTAACTTGCAGTCATATCTAGGTGCCATGTCACAAACCAAGCGGAGCCCCTCTCTCTCCGCAGCCGATACGGCTAAACCCATCCCGCTACCCTGATTCGAAGGTCAGCTTTTTGACTCGACGATCAGTCAATTCTGACTTACCAGTCAGTAGTGGCCACTTCACTTCTCTCTTCCCGCCTCTCCTGGGCGTCCGGGGGACCTGGCTTTGCCCGCAATGATCCTACCCCTGCCGGGATGTCAAAAACCTCGCACCTGTCCGCTGATTATTTCTAATCGCGTCGGGGTCACCATTTGTTGCCGCAGCGAGGGAGAACTCACACAGACCAATATGATCAATAATAAAGTTCTGATTTATTGCAGCATGGTCACCATTTTTATTACAGTTTTACAGGATGTTTGCTTAGAAATCAATAACCTGGCTTGATTGCCTTGAATACACATCAGAAGGCTGCTTGATTAGCTCAGGAAGTCTCGGCAAACAAGCTAACAAGCTTAACTAGTAACAAGATTAGCGGTCTCGCGGCTCCACCATCTCCCCGTTGCTCAAAGCAGGATGCCTAATCTCCGATCTTTCTCGCTCTGTGTTGCAAGGGGCAAGCCAATCACGCGGTCTCCTATGATGTTGCAAGGGGTCAGCTGGCCACAGCGATCTCCCATCTTGCTCTTGCCCCAATCCCACAATCCTTAGAGAAAAACCATTCTTCCTATAACACAACAACTACGCTGAATTATTGCTTTTCCACCCATCTCAAACTTCTTCCTGCAATTGATGCTGGGCAGCTATACTGAACTCCCTAATTTCAACACAAACAGGACATCTACCAAACTCCACCCCTTCTGAGTCCTAGAAAGAAGGTCCATGACATTTGGTCAGTATTACAACAGTGGAGAAAAAGAGCCTGTGAACAGTGCTTGGGATGATCAGTCCACTCCTTACCTGTACTGTGCTTGGAAGTGATTCTGCACAAAACTCTGACCCTTGAGAGGTTGGACAGCTGGCTGGGCAGTCTCATTGCTGGAGCTTTCTTCCTGTCCTGGCGCAGACTGTGGGGAAAGCAGAGGTTGGAGTTATGAGGACGCACATCTGCCGCTGAGACACCTTTCAAGGCAAACCTTCTCCTCAGGGCACCCGCCCCCCTCAGGTACATGTTCTCTTAACACGGTTTTTCGTGTGGGCTCCATCTCAATGTTCCTGCTGTTCCACCTGCTTCTCCCTCTCCTATTTCTTCCTCATTTTTTCACACCTCCCACTACCTTTCAGCAGCAAAATCGTTTCTAGAAGTTGGGGAAGGCAGAGTTGGTCAGGTGACCATGTTGCAAGCTGACATTTTAAAAAATTAGAACTTGGGTGTGTGCATGTTTTGTTTTCAAAAATATACATACACTTTGTCCTTTTCTGTAAAGCATTTAAGGTGTGAGAAGAGGGTGCCAAAGCTTAATTACCAGTTTCCAAGTGGCCTTTTCCCCCTTCAAAAAAAAACTGAGGTAAGAAAGGCTGGGTCACTGCGTGCAAGTCTCTGAAGGGTCCAAACACATTATGGCTCACTCGGTGGACAGCAAGGAATAAAAAGCACCAATACAAGTAAAGCAGGCAAATTACTGTTCCCAGAGAGCAGAAGTCTAGCCTTGCCCCCTTCTTATGGGAGTCAATCATGCCAATCCATCCAAAAGCCTTATCCACCACCCCACCCATAGAAAATTTCAGGTTGTAGCAAAGGTCAATCTACTTAAAATCACTCCCTCACTACTCCTTTCCCAGACCAAATCCAACACTCAATTGCACAGTGCTTTTTGCACAAAACAAGACCTGAATTTAGAAAGGGCAGAAATTCCTGGTTTTGCTACAACATTCCAGAGGACCAGGAAAAAAAAAAGTTTTTTCAAAATAAGCCCAGAAGGTAGGAAGTATGCGCAGGTTTGGTTTTGATAAATCTATGCCATGACCATTGAGAAGTAAAACGCACCATTTCTGAACCTGCTTCCTTAACCACCAGAGTTCCGTTTTTGACTTGGCTGAGGACTACCAGCCAGCATCAACCAATACAAGTAATTCATGCTGCTTGCATACTTCGCTTAAATGTTTTTAAACTTTAGCTTTCCAAAAATCAATAATATTAAAGAAAAGCATCTCATGCCCTCTTATGAGTCTCCAAATTAATCCCAAAATCCACATACTTGGTCAGATCCCAACCTCTATCCTAATCCCTAATCCTAACGTGCAGAATATAAGGAAGAACAAACGTTGCGTGTTCTAAAACTAGGTAGAAAAACTTATGGCCCAATCCTATCCAACTCCCAGCCTTCGCTGCATCTAGCAGGGGAGTTTGGGCTGCTGGAGGTCTCCTCAAGGTAAGGGGACATTTGTATTGCCCCAGGGTAAGCCCCAGCTGCCGCTGTGGGGCAACTTGGACCGGCAGCAGCTCAACTGCTGGCGCAAGTCCAGGTTGTCCCAGGAAGGTGAACCAGGCCCAGGAAAAGGCTTGGGATTTGGCATGCACCGCCACTGCCAATCCCATCCCCTTCCCAGGCCTGATTCACCTCCCTCCAACCCCCTGCACTGGGTCTCTGTAGACCCACCAACGCACACAGAAAGGCTCTGCCCTTCCTGTTCGCCCTTGGGCAGTAAATGATGCCAGAAGGCACCTTACTGCTGCTTTACAGTAGCCCAATGATGGCAAACCTATGACATGCATGTCAAAGGTGACACGCCATGACGTTTTGGGTGAGACACCAACGTTCACCAGTATCTGACAACAACTGAGAGCACAATCCTATGCACGTCTACTAAGAAGCACGTCCCATTATATTCAATGGAGCCTACTCCCAGGAAAGTGTGTATAGGACTGCAGCCTGAGTTTGTTTTATTCATATTTCAAGTTTGTAATTATTTAGCATGTCTTTATACAATACATAGCACCACACATGATTGGACTGTATTTTTTTTCCAATAAACGAATATGTAACCCATTATTTCTCTTTTGTTCAGGGTTGTGTGTGTGTGACACACCAGCAGAGTCAAGTTAGGCATTTTCAAATTTTTGACACACCATGCCTGAAAGGTTCTCCATCACTGCAGTAGCCGGTGCTGTCAGCACTGTTCCTTTGTTAATTTGTTTTGATTCAACAATTGTACATAAGAGCACAGAGTTCAACTGTCTCTGTTTTCTGGTTGCTGTCTCCGGGACATCACTATCCTCCTCTTCTCTCTCCTCTCTCTACTTTTGAGGATGTCTTACTGAAATACTACGCAGAGTTCTAGAAGTTAAACCTCTAAGTGGCGAATGGATTCATCTTGTCTCCATGTAGGACAAACTGCTGCAGGCTACAAAACACAGCAAACAGCCAGACAGGCCTTCCACAAAGTGATTCTTGGTGTAAGATAGGGGTGTTGTGAACATGTCCTTGTTTTGATCTGTGCAGAGTCTGAGGGCACGTCAGAGTCAGCGATAAGGATGCCACTTGAAAGCAATAAAAAGAAATGGCATCAGACTGCATGCAGTGAAGAGTAAAGGATTGCCGTACGCAAGGAAGAACAACTGGTGTAGGATACTGCAGCCTCTGCAAGTGAATTGAGCATGCAAGTATAAAACTCAAGGCCCAATCCTATCCAAATGTCCAGTGTCGACACAGCCACAATGCACCAACGAGAGAAGGGAACAAATGCTCCCTTGCCTTGGGGAGGCCTCCATGCCTGCGCTTCCAAGCGCGGGATTGGGCCCTGAGACGTCTTACTGGTGCTTTTACTTCCTGGTGAGGGATCAGGGTGACCAGATGACATATAATAAGCACAAAGGAGGACACAGCACTCCAAAATCTAGGACATTCAAGAAAAATGTAGGACGCTATGAAATAAAAGCTAAAAGCACTCATATATATTGATTTTGGGATATCTTGTCCTCCTTTAATACAACCCAACGAACAAAGGAACAACCATGCAAGCAAGTGATGCGGGCAGCCCCTCTTGATGCTTGCACACACACACCCCGCCCCTCTTGAAATGCAGGACATTTTGAAATTTACTCAGGACGGAAGGTTGAAATGTAGGACATGTCCTGGTAAAAGAGGACATCTTGTCATCCTGTGAGGAATGAGCTACACATTCTTATTGTTGTAAGTTGCCTTGAGCTCATTTTCCAGTAAAAGGTGGAGTAGAAATATTATAATTTTATTTAAAGCAATGCGTACATGTTTCATACAAACTTGTGTAAGAAAAGGCCAATGGCCCAGCATTGGGAGGAGAACATTAACAGAACAATCCATATGTATGTCTATTCAGAAGTAAGTTCCATTGCATTCAATAGGCTTATACCCAGCAAGGTAAAGGCATCTGCTGGGGTTCAGTTCCAGACCCCCACCATGGATACCTGAAACTGTGGAAACTGGGAATACCTTTTTACAGATGGGGGAACATCAGTGGTTTTGCTGCAACAAGGTAAAAAAAAAACAGGTTTAATGTTCCCTATCTTTTTAATAGGCGTCCCAGTATCCATGGTATCCGTGGATAACTGAAACTGTGGGTACCAAATCAGTGGATATCAGGGCATGCCTGCATGTATAACATTGCAATCTTAGAGTGGAGGAAACACAGAGGTGTATGATACCAGTGTGTGTGTGTGATACCAGTGGTATTCCTGTGATACCAGTGGTATTCCTACTGGGGGAAGGGGAATGCTACGTTTTGATGAAGCCTGAGCTCCTGTGTAACGTGGCCACTTTCTCTTTGCCTCCAGAGCCATTCACGGCTGGAGAATTCAAGCCACAAATGGCTCTGAAGGCAAGGGGGAGGGACTGCTTTACACAGTAGTTCAGGAACTTGCACAACTTAGCATTTTGCTCACCCGTAGGAGCACCACTGGGTAACACGTAATCCTTCCCCATTCTCTACTTGAAAATTAAACTTCCCAGATTTGAGGGCCTGGGACATAGCTGCTCTACAATGCTACTGACGATGCATATCTACTGCTGCTCCAAAATGGCTTCTGCATAGTCAAGGCTCCCTGTAGCAGCAACAGCATGCACGTTGGAATGTATGTTTCTTCTGGGGCTGCTGACAGCGGCTTGGGAAATGACCATGGAGTTGTGGTGACTCCCCATTGTTGCTGCTAGAGCAGCATCTGCTATAGCACCAGAGCTCTAATGCAAGAGCACTTTTTCAGCCACAGCGACGGTGGTAACATATGAACTGGGTGTTCATGGCCTTGTGAGACGGCCTTGCCACATCCGCCATCTCCCATTAGGACAAAGGAGATTAACATTTTAATGGATTTCTCAAATGGAGCAGGATGGCAAAAGAAAAGAATTCAGGGCCCCATTAATCAAACCATTTTGCCTGTCTGGAAAAGTGTTTTTCCTCTACAAGAGCAAAGAAGTAGCTCTCTCTTGATATGCAAGAAAGAACAACAGAAGAGGACGACAATGGCTCAGCGATTCTAGCAAGCTTGCAGGTTTTCATCCCTCTAACATGGAGGTCACATTATGCAAAATGGCTGCACACTGGTTCAAATGTTAATACAATTATAAGCAAACTTTCTGTCATAGCAATATATGCGGGAGTCCACAGTTCCCCCCCCCAACCAGGAGCAAAAAAAAAACCCACACAGGGAAACATCCTTGTGAATCAGTCCTTATTTAACAGCTGAGGAGTGATCTCTGAAGCATAAGTGCACACAGGCATGGAGGCAGCCTTCTTGTCCTGACTTAGGCCTGATGTAAATATTCAGTGACAATGCACAACTCACTTGCGCACATCAGCTGTTCATGTGGCCGTCGGGTTGCTTGTGCTCTTCTAATGTGCACCAGCTCTACTCATGCAAGTATAGCATGCCCGTATCAGTGGTCGGAGCCACCATAATACTAGCAATGCATTCACATGGGTCAGTTCACTTGGCGAGCACTTAAGTGAGACAGCGGCTGCCTGGAACCTTCACAGCTACTGAAACCTGTAAGCTGGGCCTCAGCCCGCCCCATTTACTTGCACAGAGCCTGCATTCAGTTTCTAGCAACTGGCTCAAAAAAAAAAAAAAGAGACGCCACAGTGTCAAGAAAGAGACTTCATTCAGACAACTCAGAATCAGCCGCACAATAAAGAGCAAATCATTTCCACGGTCCCCTCCGACAATACTCATCCTAGAAAGACTTTGTACAAGTGTTGTGTGAGAGAGACAGGAAGAGTCTTCAAGGGCTGGAACTCTGTGTGTTTCGGAAGGAATCTGAGTGTTTCGGAAGGAGTGTTTTGGGCAGAAGATTTAGTCGAGAGGGTTAATGCCTCCGTTTGCCTGAAGATAAGAGCTGAAAGATCTGAAGGTCGCCAGTTCAGGACTACCAGAAGCCTCTGTGAGCGGCAGACCTTGTAAATTGCGACTGATTAACAGCTGAGCTGTCTCCGGCTGCCTTGTGAGAGGGGGAGTTGTGCCAAAGTCAGCTGCGTCTCTGGTGGGAGCAGGGAAGCCGCTTATCAGCCAGCAAGAAGACAAATGGGTGGCCAGAAAGAAGGACTAACTCCAGAAAGATCCATCTGTATGCGTGTAGTTCTTGGAAGATAGAACGTTTCTGTAAAAATTGTAAAAACCTTCGGGTTTCTGAATAAAGTCTGCCTATGTAAACCGCCTTGAGTTATAGTCATTAGAGAAATCTGGTGACCTAAGAAAGGCGGTATATAAATACAAGTATTATTATTATTATTATTATTATTATTATTATTATTATTATTATTA
>JAJKFI010000120.1:252446-277600 GCA_029204185.1 Lerista edwardsae
GTGTGTGTGTGTGTGTGTGTGTGTGTGTGTGTGTGTGTGTGTGCGTCTGTCCATGTCAAGCTTTACCTCAGGTACCAGAATGTCTTGGGCTAACCCTGTACGTAAGGGAAGGGATTATGGGAAGGAGCCCACAGGACTCTAAGCAGAAGATTTCCACATCCTACCACAGTGTTGCTTCACCAGCAGCGAACAGACACTGAACATGCCCCTGGTTAAATTATTAATCACTGGCATTCATACCCAGGCTAAGCAGGTGCTTATGTGTCTTGCTTCTATCTACATTCTTAAATGTGACCCTGAATCACATGAATGCCGGGTTTGGCAATATCTTGCAGGGCTGACGTCATCAATGTTTAATGATGTTTTGTTTCTACTCAAAAAAGATTTGATACACCAAACAACCAATGGGAACTATGCCAGCACTGGCCAGAAGTTACATAGTTCTATGATAACACCTTTCAATGGCCCTTTGTGTTTGTTTCCTTGTTTAAAAAAAGGGGATGTTGACAAAGTTCTTCTGTGACTTTTGTTTGACTGCCAGCTTGACCTGCATCCATGCAGCTAAACGGCTCAGGTGAGGAGCGGCTGACTTACAGCCTGGCTGCAGGCCCATAATTACTGCTTCTAACAAGACTGAGCGTCCTTTCTTCTTCAAAGTGCATAAACACCTTCGGCTTATGGCAATTGCAAGTTAGCGCTTACATTTTCAACTGTGATTGCTGTTTTCATCTTCCTTGTTTTGTCTGCATGTGGCTCTACTTCCACATACGCAGCCTTCAATAAATTACCCCTCGTTTCACCTGGGGATTCAAAGGTTCTGGCCCCATTCTCAGACCTTTAGCCATTAGTTAACAATGCGACTATGAGCCAAAGCATTTAAGAACTAGATGGAAAAGAACAAAGTGGCCATGCTCTGACACAACCAAGGCAAGCCTAGCCTTTTGAAATCCTAATTCCTTACCCCCTTTTTTTGGAGATGATTTTATTAATTTTATAATTATAAGGATATAGGTAGGACAATAAAGACATATAGGATGGAACAAAGGATCAAACAATAGGAAAAATAGGAAAAATGGAAGAGTTCCAAGAGTTACTTGATATAGAAAAAAAAACTAATATCACAACTGTAGTAATTTCCATCTGAAAGGATATAAACAATCGCATAAAACAATGTCTCTATCTTTCACCATTAATTCCAATCGTTAATAAATTCAGAATAAGCTAATTCAGTCAAAAGCCTAAAGTACAAAGTGCATACAAATGCATGACTCTAATTCCTTACCCCTGATGTATCTCTAGGACTGTCCACCTACCCAGATTTATCAACGAGTAGGTGGGCTGCTGGGGAAGGGGAACCTGCTCTGAGGAGCCCTTGAAATAGGGCTCTCATTTTCCTTCCCACTGTCTTTACACTGTCACTGTCAGATCTGCGTCTGAGAGTCCAATCCTAAGCTGCGCTGGAATAATGGGGCCGGAGGGCCTTCGCTGAACCCAGCGCAGCTTCGGAGCACTGGGGAGACTCCCCGGGGCAAGGGCAGATTCGCGCCCTTGCCCCAGGGGAGGCTCCAGCCTTCCCTAGGGGTTCCTCAGATCTGCACCTGCTGTATAGTAGGCACAGAGCACAGGAAGCCGCGCACAAAGTGGGGCCACGTGGCCTGGGGACAGAAGGTTGGATGCAATCTACCAGCCACATCCCAGCTCTGTCCTGCCCCCTCCCTGGGCTGGCATGTCTCCCAGACCACCCAGCCGGCCCAGTTTCCTCCTACCGCCCACCCTCCCTCCCTCTGCCCAGAACTGCTCTTGCGCCAGCCGAACTTGGCTGGTGCATGAGTGGCACTGCGGCACCTCGGCCTGGTGCCCTTGGGCTGCTGCTGCTGCTAGCGTCAGCCCAACTGCACGAGCACCAACGCGAGGGTGCTGGTCGGCACCCCCACATCGGCACTAATGAGACTGGGCTGACGCAAGCACATAGGATTGTGCCCTGAGGTGGGAGCATGATAGTTGCTCCGCTTGAATCAGGCTACTACTTGACACAGTGATACAGCTCGTGCATCTCATCTAGGTGTCAGTGGCAATGGGCTTTATGTACACGTTTCGCTGATGAAACAGACACTACAAACATAGTGGAGCAACTTGTAGCGTATTCTTGCCTCAGATGTGCACAGCACTCCAGGAGGAAGAAGGCAAGTTCCTTCAAACTTGGTCTTTGTTGCTGTTCTGTGTGCTGGTTCCCATCACAGCAAGTACCAGCAGGGGAGCAAAAAAGGTATCACCCTTCCTTTGCACAGCAAGCAACTCCCTTTCCTAGGGGCATAATAGACTATGCAACTGTGCGCCATTTATTCCTTTGCCTTGTGGGTGGCATTCCATTCCTTGGGTTTCCTTTGCACTCAGTACTTGCTGTCTGTCTCCATCATTCTGACTTGTAAACAGTTCAGCCGTTTCAACATATAAACTTGGATCACATTCCTAACTCTAGAATTTGGCCTGCCCCGGATAAACCAAGAGGGAGGAAGTCTCTCCTGCCATTTCACAGCTAAGCAGAGCGTGCAAAAGTAAGAAAGGAACACATCACCTTCAGCCATCAAGATACATTAGTCAGCTTCCCAAATTATAACTCAGCCATATTCTAACAACCAGGTTGATAATACCAGTTATAGCAGCTAATTACTACGCAGCAGGAGGTAATTTGGGCATATTACAGCCAAACATAAACACTCCCACCTGTTTGTGCATGCGCGCGTGCAAAAACTTGGGCATACATGCAAAAAAAAATTAAGTGGGAGTAAGGTAAGGAGTTGATAGCTGATGTCATCATGCTTGGGATACACTGGATGGTATTATTAATTTATGATGTGGTCGCTGTATGTGTGTGAGCTGGATATGCGCACAGTCATGTGCCTACATTACAGAGGGCGAATGGAGTGCACAGAGGTCCTCAGTGCACATGGTATCTCCTTCTGTTTAGTTGGTGATCTATGTTAATTCTACATTCACTTACCAATGTGCATGCTAGCATAAATTGCTATCAGATGGGTTATGACAAAAGGGGAGCAGGAGAGAGGAAAAGATACGTGTTTTTAGCAAAACTCGGAAGAGAGAAAAAATGAAATTCAATGATGACAAATATTCTTATAATAATAACAAGCAATTACAATAAAAATAATGAGACTTCCTTCTGTAGTGGGATTAATGGCCTGGAAATATCTTGCTGCAGTACTCTCCGTAACAGCTAATGCGCCCAGAGTCCAGGCACCTTGATGGTTAAAGCCACTCTCCTTCCCCCACCCAAGGATAAGAACAGCCCCTATTTGTTTGAAAATGCCCCCACAGCACAATCCTATGTATGTCTACTCAGAAGTAAGTCTCATGGTGTTCAATGCAGCTTACTCCCATGAAAGTGAGTATAGGATTGTAGCCCTAGTCACACTAGTAGCATATAATCAAGCTTGTCCTAAAAGCTGCTTTCTCTGGCTTCTTGTTCCATGAAAATTGTCACAGCAGATTGCTACACTATGCACTACTCTTCCGGGAATGAGAGCTCGCTTCCAGGGAGAAAAATCACAGGGGTCCCATATGCCCCAGTGCCCTCAGTTCTTCCCATTCCTGCAAAGCCGAATTAACACCAGGGCAAGAGGAAGATCAGCCTGGCCCCCCACCATCAACCAAAGAATGAAGCAGCTGCAGGGAGTTTGCCTCTTCCCAGCCTGACAAGGAACTCTCTTCTCACTGCTGCATTGCCCTGGGCCGGAAGGAGTGAGCAGAGGCATTCGTCAGAGGACCCCGGGCTCCTGGGTTGTTTTTAGTGGCTACTGCAAGTCCTCCTGGGGATCACTGTGATCCAAAAGTGGGGTATGAATTTTTAAATAGCAAATGTGATGAGCCAACTTGAGTGCCTTCCTGCTACAAGAGATGCAATTTTTACAAACTAAGTCAATAAAAAGCAAGGAGCCAGTTGGAGCCTCGTGCACAGGTTTATCCCCCTACCCCAACAACACATACCCTGGCTCCAGCTGGGAACAAAAGAGGCTGTCCAGGCTGCAGACATTACTTGGCCAAGAAAAGTCCACTGAGCATGTGCAACTGTTTAACGTTCAGAGGAGTCCCCTTGGGACAGAGCCTCTGTCAGCTCCAGTGGACTCAAGAAGGCCACTGCGCAAAGCAGACAGGAGCTGGGAAAAACGGGCTTTCCAAAGAAACATCATTGATGAAGAAGACGACCCTAAGGAGCCTCCTTCAGAAATTTATAAGCTGTCAGAGTCCACGGGCACTAGCTCTAAAAGGAGCAACATGGCCATCACCACCTCCGAGGAATCTAACACTTGCCTCTTCCACTCACACACACATACAAAACTAATATAACAAGTAAAGAACCTTCAAAAGTAAGATGAACAACGCAAGAGAACCAGAATTTTATTCCAAGTGGCATATACTCCCGCAGAGTTGGCACTCTGTTCCTGTTGCTGCATTATCCTGGGACTGAAGGAGCGAGACAGAGACATTCACCAGGATGTCCACTGCAACATTTTGCATTCTTTTTTCCAAGGAATTTGGTTCAACCAGCTGGGGTTTTAAAGCCAACCTGAAGTTGACTTTTTTTTTTCTTAAGATTGTAGCTAGGAACCTTTTGGGACCTTCTTTATTCCATTTATTTTGCTATGTAGGTAGGTCACATTTTTGGATTTTTGTTGTCACTGAAAAGCTGTATATAAACATACCTTATGATGATGATGAACGTCTTTGCTAACAAAACATAGACTCATCTCCTCCTTCATACAACAAACAGATTCTCAAAGTTCTATGTGTAACTCACGGACTAGGCAAAGGCCCTGAATTGCTAAGAGTGCAATCCTCACCTGGAGTTAGGCTGGCACAGTTAGGCCAGCAAGGTTTGGCTGGCACAAAGGACACCATAAAGTATGTTTGGACCATTCGTGGAGTCAGAGACCAGCGCACAGACGCGTGCCCCCCAGGCTGACTCCAAGAGTGGTCCAAACATGCTTTACAGTGTCTCTTGTGCTGGCCAAACTGTGCTGGCCTAACTCCTGATGAGGATTGCACCCTGAGTAAGATTATAAGACAATGTGATTTCTGACTCAGAGGGAGAATGTTCTAACAAATAACCAATTTCATCATCACCTCCAGCCTAGAGCAAAATGGAAAGGCTTCAAATGTTGGGAGTTTGAAAGCCTTATAGCAAATCATCCAGTGGATCCCATTCTACCTTCCTCCTTCCCCAGTCTAGACAGCCTCAGCTGTGTCAAGTTTTTAGCATCACTACTTATAATAAACAACATCATTTATGATGAAAAGATATTACTCACGGCTCACACACCATTCCTACCACTTAGGGCAGTGGTTCCCAAACTGTGGGTCGTGCAAATTTCAGGTGGGTCACAAAGCATCTAGGACAGCCATATTAGAAATATGGGAAGATGTGTGGTTATTAAGATGAGGGCTGTGTGGTTATTTTGCTTGTGTCAAGGTTGTAAATAGGCTTCTTTTCTGATTCACTTTGCTTTTGGAGAACAGGTGAGAAATAATCCAACTTATTGCTGTATTATCAAGAAAGCAGCAGGCTCTGGTGTCATATTGATGGCACTTCCAGCCATCATTTCCAATGGGACCGGACAGATTGTCATTCTAAAAAGTGGGTCCAAGTGCTAAAAAGTTTGAGAACCACTGGCTTAGGATGTTCAGATCCCTTTAATCTCTTGTATTTGTCACAAGCAAGTTAAACGTTAAACATAAGAAAAGCCCCACTGGATCAGGCCAAAGGCCCATCTAGTCCAGCTTCCTGTATCTCACATTGGCCCACCAGATGCCTCAGGGAGCACACAAACAACTAGATACCGGCATTTTGTTGCCACTCCCCTGCATCTGGCATTCTGAGGTAGCTTACTTTTAAAGTATAGAGGTTGTACTACCCATCACGGACTGTAGCTTGCAAATGGACTTTTCCTCCAGAAATCTGTTCAGTCCCCTTTTAAAGGCATCTAGACCATAATACCATCATACCACACAGATTAATAGCCAAACTTAAAGATCTAGATTTTCCAGATTCTATCTGTTTATGGATATGGGATTTTTTAACAAATCGTCCACAAAGAGTTAAACTGAATGATTACATCTCTACTGACAAGATACTCAGCACTGGCACTCCACAAGGTTGTGTCCTTAGTCCACTACTGTTCTCCATTTATTCATCGGATTGCACCAATAACCATCCCAATAATAGGATTATCAAATTTGCGGACGATACTACATTAGTAGGACTTATTTCCGGGGATGATGAGTCTGCGTATCGGGATGAGGTATTACAGCTATCCCGCTGGTGCAAAGAAAATAATCTTCTATTTAATATCCGAAAAACCAAGGAGTTTATAGTGGACTATAGGAAAAAAAGAGCAGACATTCAGCCACTGTATATAGATGGAGTTTGTGTGGAACAGGTGGTTGAATGTAAGTTTCTTGGGACCATCATAACTAATGACCTGACTTGGAGTGCGAACACCACTGCTTTAATTAGGAAGGCACAACAACGGTTGTATTTTCTGAGGATTCTTAGAAAGCAACAATTGGCTGAGAGTTTGCTAATCACCTTCTATCGGAGTTCAATTGAGAGCATATTATCCTACTGTCTCTGTGTATGGTACACGAGCTGCACAGTGGCAGAGAAAAAGGCAATTCAAAGGGTGATCAAGACGGCCCAAAACATCATTGGCTGTTTACTCCCCTCTTTGGAAGAACTGTATAAAAATAGATGCAAGAGGAAGATATCTAATATATTGAAAGACTCCTCTCATCCGGGACATCAGCTCTTTGAACTATTACCATCGAGAAGGAGATTTAGGGTATTGAAAGCAAGGACGAGCAGATTCAGAAACAGTTTTTACCCAAGTGCAGTATTGAGTTTAAATGCGGGGTCATAAGTTTTTGTGGAATTTAAATTGCTGGGAGCAATGGGGTATTTATATTTGTATAAGTGATTGTTGTATGGTTGATTGTGCATATTTTAGTTTTGGTGTTGTCCAGTTTTACCTTGGGGAAGAGCACCTCATTTCGTTGCACCCAGTTGTGAGTGTAATGACAAATAAATTTCTTATGTCTTATGTCTTATGCCATAACGACCTCCCGTGGCAAGGAGTTCCACAGATTAATTACCCACTGGGTAAAAAGTATTTCCTTTTATGTTCTCACTCTCCCAACACTCAACTTTAGTGGATGTCTCCTGGTTCTGGTTTTGTGAGAGAGGGAAAAGAACTTCCCTCTATCCACTTTATCTATCCCATGCATAATTGTGTATGTTTCAATCAAGTCCCTCCTCAGGTGCCTTTTTTCTAGGCTGAAGAGCCCCAAACACTGTAGCCTTTCCTCATATGGGAGGTGCCCCAGCCCTGTAATCATTTTGGTCGCTCTCTTCTGCACCTTCTCTAGTTCTCCTATATCTTTTTTGAAGCTTGGCAACCAGAACTGTACAGGGAGCAATCCTGACCAACGTTCCAGCGCTGGGGAAAGGGCAGTGCATCTCTGAGGTATGAGAACCAACATTCCCTTACTTTGGGGAGGCCTCTGTGACTCCGCCTCCACAGGATGCAGCACATGCCCCATTGGCACAGCTATGTCAGTGCTGGAAAGTTGGTTAGGATTGCGCCCTAAGGCATGAGTTTGTGTGTTCACTGAATTCTCCCCTCTCAGTACACCTACACTAAGCTTTCATCTAGTTGTTGTAGAGGGTGTTCAAGTGTCTAGTAAGCGGCCAGCAGTAATTCTTGGTGGGAAACACTTCTTGGCTGGAGTCCAGCTGTTGGCAGCCTCTTAAATGTGGCTCTGTACCCCATTGTGGTTATTTTGGCCTTCCAGGGAACACTTGCATTGCTATGCTCAATAGTCAGATGCACATAACACAGGACTTGGAAAGGGGAAGGTCAGACCAGGGTGTCATAGGACCCCATCAAAGGGGGGGAGGTTGTGGACACCCTCCCTTTCCCAAACACATGTACAGACCTGACTCCATTTTGGGTCTCATCCTGAGAGTTAAAGCTATTAAGAATTGGTGCCAGAGACATCTGTAAGTCTCCTTTCCCCTCAGAGTCTTAAAAAATTGCAGATCTGGTCTCTGACAAAAGGTGTATACAATGACAAGTCCTGCCTGAAATTAAATCAAGTTCTTATCTGCCCAGGAGCTAGGCTCACCTGGGCAATTCTAAGAAACCTCCCACCCTGAACCTGAAGGGACACACACCCTGCTACACCCCATTGTATCTGTATTGCTTGATGAAATTAAGGGTTTGCTCTTTTGCATTTCTGTAGACTTCTTGTAACATGAAATTGTGCCTTTGTAATCCCCTTTCTCTTTAGGAAAAAGGATTGATAGCAGCAGATTACATTGTTAAAAACCTATAAAATGCAATGCCAAATGTAAGATCTTTACACAAGCCAGTCCTTCTGGGCTGTGCTTTTCGCTGCTTGTGTCCTTTAATATTAAAGTCCATATTTTTGAAGCCTCAATCAAATCCAGCGGTGGTGTTTTCTTAATTTCATTCGCCATCCAGTTAGAGGGTCTGCATTGCAGAAGAGTAACTACTAGATTCTTTCCTCCAGGTTGCGCGCCAAGCAGCAGCCTCCATTCAGAGGGACACTTCACCCGCTCTTGCAACATATATGTGATTTTTAATTAGGAAAAACCTTTGCATGGTGCCTCGCCCTCTGCAAAACACCCTCTAATCTAATGCTAATCTCCTGCCTGGTGTGGAAAGATCCCCATCAGTGTGGTCTGTTGCTGGCAGCATCTGACGATGACGTGGAAACTTTCCTTGACAGAAGGGAGATTCACCTGGAAAGCAGCACTGCATAGTAAGGCGGTGGCAGCAGGCACAAGACAGTGTGCAGACTCTATTTAATGATTCATCGATTTCATGATTCACATCCTCTGTTGTGTGGTGATGATGTAAGGCTTGGTCCTGGGATGGATTTGACAAGTAGCTCAAGTGATAGCTGCAGCCGTCAACAGGTATGCTGTTGACGGATGTGAATGAAGGAAAACAAAAAAATCACACTGCAGTGGCTTCACTGCCTACGTACACTCTTTGTCTGAGGCTCAACATGTGCGCATCAACAGCCCCCACTTTCTTTCCGAAGCTCAAATATTCTGTCCTTCCTATCTGCACAGCTTCCCCTGCCCCCAGCTGAACTCAAGGCTCCCCAGGCACCAAAGTCCCCCAGTGTCAACGCAGAGCCCAAGCTCCCACTTTGCAATTGAAGGATCCAAGCCGGCGTGAAAGGAGCTGTCCTCTCTCCACCCACCAGCCTGCCACCGCCTCCTCTGCCTCCGTATGCTTCCAGGACTGAATTAGCTGCTTGGGCAGGAAGCCCTGCGTGAGCCACCTCGTGAGAGTGCCAATGCAATCAGGCCGAGGGAAGGATCAGCCGGGGCTAATGAAATTCTACCATCTGCCCAGAGCAGGAGCGGTTATTTAAAGGATGCATAGGAATGATGGGGTCTGCTGGGGATGAAGCGGAGACAGCTGTGGTTTCTGGACCTTTGAAGGCTCAAGCTGGCCAGAAGACGTTGACACATAACAGGCATGAACACAGGAGAGAGAGAGAGAGAGAGAGAGAGAGAGAGAGAGGATGCTGTACCTCAGGAGGCCCCCTCATCTCAGGCAAAGAGCTTGTCATGCTTTGAGTTGCACAACGGCAGCAAGGCACTTCTCCAGTGAAGCATGGCTGGCCACCAAGGAACATGCAAGCCCTGGCCTGACCCAAGCCTCCTCAGTGCATGTCAGGTGGACAGAGTGCCACAAACACTCTGCCTCTCCCTGACATGAGACCAGTGTCCTTCTCAGTCGGTACGTTAATTATTACGACCTGGCGAAGCTCGCTCTTTTCTTTTCTTTTTCCACATTATCAGTAATGTATTTAGATTCCTCATGATCTACGCCAACAACAAGTAACAGAAAAAAAGGAGAAGAGTTAACAACAAGCTTGATCTCCTTTGTTTCCAAAGGAGCTCCATTGCTTCTTATGGCCAGTTTCCAAGGCCAGGGGCACAGAGTGAAGGGGCAATCCTAACCTGGAGTTAGGCCGGCACAGTTAGGACAGCAAAGTTTGGTCGTCACAAGGGCCACCATAAAGTATGTTTGGACCACTCTTGGAGTTACAGCACACAGACGTGCGCCATCCTCCCTGACTCCGAAAGTTGTCCAAATGCGCTTTCCGGTGTACCTTGTGCCGGCCAAACTTTGTGGGCCTAACTCCAGGTTAGGACTGCACTCTGATTCTATGCAAAGTAGCTCACTGTTACACCAAAGAGGCTCAGACATTGGTCTTGACTGAAAGGGACATTCCATCCTAAGAGCTGCAAAGTCTCGTTTTTTGCTGATCCAAAGAATATCTTGCCTCTTGCTGGTTCATGCCCTGGAACAAATGCTAGAGGGTGCTGTCCTCCTGTTAAGACTTGCCTTCTGCTAGCTACAACTGAGTGACCTCTCACCTCTACTTGCCCTCCACCCAAACTTCACTTGTGGCAGAATCAGGTTCTAAGAGCTTCTTCTCCCAAGGCTGCCGCTTCCAACAGCAATTAGTGAAACAGTGCTTTGTGCAGAAGGAGTTCAGTGCTCACCGCACGCCCTTGCAAACAGCACATTTTCAAACTGAGATAAGTGCCAATTAATTTTCACTGCAACTGCTCTGCAGCCTCACGTATCTTATACAAAAGCAGGTGATTTCCTCTGGGTAGGGCATTGTGTGTGTGTGCGTGCGCGCGCACGTGCACCAATGTGTGTAGAAGAGAAACAGACACATGCCTCTGTGTGTGTGTGTGCAGCATGGAGAGAGAGAGATGAGTACACGCAGTGAAAAGATGAGCATACATGTGCATGAAAAACAGATACAGAGTGTGGGAGAGAGTACAAAATTAGTGTGAGAAAGTCCATACCATCACTGCGCATTAGTATGCTTGGCAGATGATTACATTTGAATTATTGATTTATCTAGTGTGCCAGCATTGTGTATCTCTACTATAAGTTTAACAAAAATAGGGGAAGTATGAATGGATAGCAGACAAAACCTATGCATTTCTATTAGCCACAGATCTGTGCTCTAAGTCCTTGGGAAAAATAAAGCCATTGCAAGTTGTATATACTGTATTCACAGACACTAATATTCTGGGAATGTATAAACTCAGGACCAAGGAGACACAAAGGGATTGTTTTAATGGCACAGGTGCCTGATAGACCCTATTGTAACAGCGTTGCAGGAGACTGAGCTGAGTAGCACCCTTGGATGCTCAGAAGCACAAGTAAGTAAACTGCAGTACATTGGCAGGTAGAGGCACTTTGGCAACTCTCAAGCTCCAGTGGCCACAGCTGAGTCACCCCATGGAGGGGAGTGTTTCACAGGCAACACCACAGTTTGGCAGAGGGAGGCTGCTATATGGCCAGGCACCATCCACTCCAGGAATACACAATCCCATCTTCCCCAGAGAACCACCAGAGTAAATCACAGCCAGAGGCAAAACAAGAGATAAGGCTGCACAATCACGCACCTATCTCAGCATGTAGGATTACAGTGCATTCAACCTCTGCAGAAGCCATGTGCCCAGTCTGACATTGCTAGAGAAAGCAAAACAAGGATATATCATATAGGATCTTGTTCAAGATGTAAATGAATAGCCAACATCCACGCATGTTACAAGGGGGAAAGCCAGTCAGGAAAACCTGTCCTCCTTGTCACGTCTGGCTTACTTCCCAAATCAGATTTGTTACTTGGGGGTTTCCTTTGATTTTATTGTTTTTCTGCATAGACAGAAGTTTCATATAGGAAACTGCAAGAAAGCCAACTCCCCCTACTTGCACATGCTGTGTGTGTGTCTGTGCACGCACACACACAGCTGGGGAGCTGAAGCAACCCACAGAAGATACCCTTTTTGGAAGGAAGGTGCAGAGATCTACTAGAAGAAAACAGGGAATCCCCTCAGGTTATAACACCTACTTTGCTGGTGTACTTAAAAGGAGACCCATAGGTTTACGCAGAGGTACCTCCCATTTCCCTTTGGATCACCCACCACCTTTTTGCCATGGTGCCTTTTTGCCATGGCCACATCGACACTGGTGGCAGGGAATAGGATTGGGCTATGTGGACATCACAAAGGGCGCAATCTTAACCTGGAGTTAAGCTGGCAGTTAGGCCAGCAAAGTTTGGCTGGCACAAGGGACACCACAAAGTATGTTTGGACCACAGTCAAACACACAGATGTGCACCATCCTCCAAGTCCATGAGTGGTCCAAATACACGTTACAGTGTCCCTTGTGCTGGCCAAACTTTGCTGGCCTAACTGTGCCAGCCTAACTCCAGGTTAGGATTGCGCCCATTATCACAGAATGTTAGGCCAGATCTTGGAGGTCATCTGGCTGGGTACACTGATAAGAATTCAAGTGTCCTGTAGATTTCAGCTGAAAGCTGAAAGCTAGGACAAGCAGATTTAAACATAGTTTTTACCCAAGTGCTGTGATCAGGCTAAATGCAGAGTTTTAACTTTGGTGGTTTAAACAAATGTATATGTCATGGTTGTATGGTTTTTAGTGTTATTTTAATTATTTGTATATGTCATTTGGTGTTGTCCAGTTGTATGATGCGAAGAGCACCTCCTTTCGTTGTTCTCATACCTTGAGTACAATGACAAATAAATCTCTATATCTGTCTATCTGTCTATCTGTCTATCGTGACCACAAATTAGCCTGAACTAGTTAACTTTGGTTTTAATGCAATGCTTAACCATGGTTTGGACTGGAGGAGGAAATTTGCTCCAGACGAACAACTGAATGCTCAGTCAAGGCTTCAAGCCCACAATCAAGGAGCCTGGTCCTGCTCTCTTCCGACAGCAAGTGAGCCTGGATGTTCCATTGGCACCAGCCCAGAATTTGCATAAATCAAACGCAGAATCAGAATAGGGAAAAGGGAAGAAATGGCTGACATGAGATATGAGGGCAAGAGCAACTAGGACATGCTGTGGACCACATTAAGAACTCGAACATTCCACTAACTACAATGGTGCATTTCAAGCATGCCACATATTATCGGTATAATATAGATAATATAATATAGTATATAGCAAAACAGGATACACTGTGTGCTTTCTCAGATGATACTAAGAACACCTTTTCATCAAGGATGTGTTGATTTGGAATTTTGTTTAAGTAACAGAAAAAGCGAAAGAAGTCAGTATAAAAATCAAATAAATGTTGGAACCCTGTTGGTCTGGAGGCGAACCAACAAGCTTAATCCAGAAAAAAACAGAGGTGCAACTAATCGGGGGTTCTGCTGATCAGGCTAGAGATATTCAACCTGCTGCGGATGGAGTTGACGTCCCTTGAAAGAGCAAGTGCAGAGTCTGGGGAGTGCTTCTAAATCCAGGGCTGCCCCTGAATGCTCAACAGTGCCTTTTCCCTGCTTCAACAGTTTTGCCAACTGCAGCCCTATTTGGATACAGTGGGCTTGGTCTCAGTCGCCCTCACTCCAGTTACATCCAGATTAAATTCCTGCAACGTGTTCTGTATGTAATGGGGCTGCCTTCAGTTCAGAAACTTCAGGCATATCCTGGTATCCCTTGGGGTCCCATTCCAGATCTCCCTGTAGATAACCGAAACCATGGATTCTGGGGACACCTTTTTAAAGGTGGGGGAACATCAGTGGTTTTGCTACAAGTCGGAAAAAAAGAGATTTGTTTAATGTTCCCCTATCTTTTGAATAGGCATCCCAGTATCCATGGATACTGAGTCGGTAGATACTGGGACACGCATGTACCACTGGTGCAAAATGAAGCCGGCTAGATTGTTGGCGGGAGCAAGATGCTCGGCCCATATTGCACTGATTCTGTGGCAGCTGCGTTGGGTTTCCAATTCACTTCTGAGCCCAGTGCTGGATTTGACCTGCAAAACACTGAACAGTCTGGGGTCAGGCTAGCTTCAGGACTAGCTCCTCCTAAATGAACCTGCTTAGGCCCTTGTGCTGGGGTTTGAGGGCTTGCAAACTGGTCTGTCTCAAATTGAAATTCGTTTGGCAGTACCCAGAAATAAGGCTCTCTTGGTGACAACATCACAACTTTGGAACTCTCAGAGGTGGCGGCGCTGCAGGTTAAACTGCTGCTGCTGGGCTTTCTGACCGGAAGGTTGGGAGTTCAAGACCACGCAACAAAGTGAGCTCCCATTGCTTGTCCCAGCTTCTGCCAACCTAGCAGTTCAAAAGCATGTAAAAATAGGTACCACTTCG
Source organism: Lerista edwardsae (assembly GCA_029204185.1). NCBI lineage: Eukaryota > Metazoa > Chordata > Lepidosauria > Squamata > Scincidae > Lerista > Lerista edwardsae. The sequence goes on from JAJKFI010000120.1 coordinate 266,718, forward strand.
GTAGGAAGGTAACAGCATTCCGTTTGCTATGGTGTATAGTCATGCTGGCCACATGACCACGGAAGCTTGTCCTTGGACAAACACCGGCTCTACAGGCTTAGAGTGCTCTAAGAGATGAGCACTGCCCCCTACAGTCGGTCACGACTAGACCATTCAGTCGTGGGGAAACCTTTACTTTACCTTTTACCCCAGAGGTACAAAAACAACTCCCATACCCCCTGCTTTTATGTGACCACTGAAGACCCTTTTCTTACTTCACAAGGCCTTTTAATACTGTTATTTTATTCTGCCAATGGGTTGATTTTATGCTGCTGCTTTTATACTGTATTTTGTTTTATGGGCTATATTTTATTGTGATTGGCTTTATGGATATCGATTTGTTCGCTGCCCTGGGCTTGTTTTACTAGGATGGTTGAGATATAAAACTCTAAAATAAATAACAGGTAAATATACACACAATCTGGGCAATTTTTTTCCCCAAAGATCGTTTTTTATTCAAGATCCAAATTTAAAACTTCAAAATACTGGCTTTGGAGACATTAATGGGAGTGCCAACTATTTGGTTTCAAACACTTGCAATACATACCAGCAGTGGAAGCGAGCTTGGACTATCAAAATCATTTCTTCCTCCTTCATTCCACTCTGATGCAGCCAGTCCCAAACTCAACCCTTCACTCAACTAAATGTGTGTGCATACACACACGCTCACACTCTTCCGCACATGCTTACAGATGCAGCAACTACCTGCAAAAAATCACCCTGGGGCAAGATGTTATCGTAATGGTATCAACTAACACTAGTACCTACACAGTACAGCCCTTTTTGAGTTTTCAAAGCACTTCAGACATCATTGCGATAATGCTTACAATCCTTCTGTAAAGCAGGACCAGTACTATTACCTCCATATTGTGGAATGGGCCATCCCCTCCCAGTGATGAGAGTGGTCTAATCACAATCTGCAAACTCATGAAGACCTAATCTGCCATCTGGCAGATGCTCCTGGTACGGAACAGAATGAAATCGTAAACTTGCACAGCAGGACAAATCCGTGAACTGACTGCTTCTAGTATCCTTCTTCCCCACAGACCTCTGGGTGGGCGTAGTGTTTAAACCTGGTTAAAATGGGAAGTTCACACCAAAGCATGGCACATGGCAGCCATTCACTTAGGGTGCAATGCTAACCTGCGCCAGAACAGCACAGGCAGTGGGCCTGCGCTAGCTATATCCAGTGCAGGTGGGAACCAGAGGCGGATCTACAGGGAGGGTAAAGCTCTAAGTGTTGCAAGGAGCCTTACCCTGTCATGTAAATCCCTCCTCTCCCTTGCTGCTGTAGCCAGTAAGCAACGCCAAGATGTTGCTTTTCCCTGTGAGGATTGGCTAAAACGGTGCAGGAGAGGAGTGATTTCCACTGCAAGGTAAGGCTTCTTGCAAAACTTAGAGCTTTGCCCTCCCTTAGATCTGCCTCTGGGGGGAACTGCACTGGAGACTCCACGGGGCAAGGGCACATCCGTGCCCTTGTCTCGGGGTATGGCCAGTAGCCCCAATGGGCCAGCTCAGATCCTGCAACTGCTATACAGCAGGCACAAATCCAAGCAAGCTGCACTGCCAGATTCGGAGCCACATGGCCCAGGGACGGGGGCTTGGATCCAATGGCTGCATCCAAGCTCCACCTCCTTCCCTGGGCCGGCCTGCCTGGGCCACCAGTGCAGCGGTGCCTTACCCTCCAGCTGCTCCGGTGCTGCAAAGCTGACACAAGTGCTTATGTCGACACTATGCACCTCCCAGTGGCACGCATGCGCTTTATGGCACGTGCACGACAGCACTGGGCTGACGCAAGGCACATTTGGATTGTGCTGTCAGTGGTCCAGTTCATGGACACTGCCTTAAGACTCACCCCTGGCTGCCACCCTGGCCCCATGCACGTGAGCCAGACAAAGAGACGCATTCTGTAGGATCAGGGCTTTTTTGTTTTTTTTAATTACTACTTTTGCCAGAAGCAAAGCAGCTGCCACTCCATCCCAGAAAGCTGCCTGGCAGTGTAATTAGTGACAGATTAGCAGAAGTGCTCTGACAGTGATTCACACAGTGAGCTGAGAGGCAGACAGGGCCTAAATGAATGATGCCTCTGACGCACCTTAGCCCAAGTGGTAGTGGCCCAAGGTGTGGCTGGACACTCGGTTTTCCAAGAATGAGGCTGGGCAAGGTTCTTGCAAGCAACTCAGGGAGCCTGTGTGAGACAACAAGGCCACCACAGAGCTGTGAAAGATGAAGCCTGGGAAGTCTAAGGGTGCAGCATTTGTCTGCTTGCTCTTTTAATTAGGATTGCCTACAAATTAAAGAATTTTCAGTCAATTCACCTGTTGTTTTTTTTAAATATTAATTCGTGTTGCATCTTTTTCACATTCTTATACCACCCTTCCTCCAAGGAGCTCAGGGTGGTGTAAATGGTTCCTTCCCTCACAACGCAACCTCTTATTAAATGGAAATGCCAAATTGAATATTTTTCTTTTCATTTCCTGTTGTAGGAAGATGGACAGCTCAGCCACTCGGGCGAGCAGCGGTAGCTGTCCCTTTCCCCGTGGTAAGGGCACGACAAGGGTCTACTCACCTCTGTGCCAGCTATTTAAGCCAGAGCAGAGGCAAGGGCTTACTGCCGGCACTGGGGGTGCCTTACGGCACCTTTTATGACACTAGCACAAGCGGTACACTCAGACTGCCCACACAAAGGCCCACAGGATTGGGCCCCTAATCAGGTGTGATATATGAGATGTTATCTGTGATGGGATTTCCAAGCATCTTCTTTTTCTTTTTTCTTTTTGAAAAGCAGTTTGGATGGTAGGCATTTGGATTGGGGTTATGGCACCAAAAGGGGAAGGGTTTAACCCTTTCTTATGTACTATTTCCCCCCAATTTAAAGTTTTTTCTCAGTGAAGCATTCCTACAGAGGGGGCAAAATGCTAAGTGTTGCAGGAGCCTGAGCTCCTGTGCTATGTGGCCCCTCACCCTCGTCTAGAGAGCCGTCCACGGCTTGGAGAGCAAAGTCTCTGAGTTGGCTGTCTGAGTAGCGAATGGCTCTGGAGGCAAGGGGGAGGGATCAGGAGCTCAGGCTCCTCCTGCAACCATTAACATGTCCCCCCCCCCGGAACACCACTGAGCCATCATTAGCCAGGGAGGGGAAAAATATTCTACCTGTCTTTTCCCCCTTCATGGTTAATGGCAGCTTTGAGTAGGAGAAGGAGTAGGAGCTCTGAGCCAGGGAAACAGCACAAGGGGAAAAGGATTAAACCTCCCCCCACCCCAACATTGCAGTCCAGATCCAAATCAGCCACCTCTCTCTCACCTCACACTGACACTGACTCACCTCACACAGACCACACTCACAAAGGCCTCCTCAATGCAGAGGGACTTCTGTTGCGGCATTGTGGTTGTATCAGCACTGGAAAGTTGGATAGGATTAGGTCCTCACTCACTCACCTTACAGGGTTATTATAAAGGCAACATCAGTGTTGACGTGAAGCACTTTGCACACCCAGAAAGCACTACATAAATGTTAGTTATCATTATACCAGCTAGAACCATTCTCTGTGACTACTGGGTCTTGGGACACATCTTTAGTGCTTTTGAACGCGGTGATGACATGCTGTCAACACAGGCATGCTGTCATGCTATGTTCTATGGATGGGACAGACACACCCTCAACTACAGACCAAACAAGCAGAGGTTTCAGCTTAATCTGTTGTCTCCTACTGCAAACAATGTCTGTGACTTCATTTGTCGGGGGGGGGGGACATCCTTGGTTATTTTGGAGCAGATGCTGTTCTCAGCCACTCAATCACCTCCAGACAGAAAGAGCAAAATGAGTGCAGGGAACGGGTGTCAGCCGGGAAGAGCCAGTTCTGGCTTTCAAAGGTTTTGCACAGGTTGCTGCAGAGAGAAAACAGCCAAGACATTCAGGCAAGCCAGTGCCTGAATCCTTATGATGAAAAGTCTGGAACGGAGCCAAGAGACAGAGGCTACTTTAGGTCACCTTGATATCTCCATAGCTCTAGCTGAGAATACATAAATAATCACCTTTGGTGATTACTTCCCCCCATCACCCCACTCTGTTCTGCCCCCTTTCAGATTTTACAGCACAATCTTATGCAATGACAAAAAAAAAAAAAAAGACTGACAGTTTCACATTTTAGTCAGCATCATACTTCAATTTTCTAGAAAGAGGGGAAGTCTCAATTCAGCCAGCCAGCTACCCCATACCCCAGTCCCACAGGTTAGGCAAATGTCAGGAAGTGACTTATGGATCTCAGTTTGAATAGCATATTCCAACCTGCTGCTTTGTAGTCGGGTGCTGGTATATATACATGTGGCACAGCACAATACAGATAGCAAGTGTGCCTCAGGCATTACAAGTTCACCCCCACCCAGTGATGTCATGCAGGGGGTACGCGGGGGTACGCGAGTACCGGTTTCTAGGATTATGGCTGGCCCTGACCATTCGCCCGCCCACTCGTCGACTCCGCCCCCTGCAACGTTTGAATTTCCTGCACGTTTGAGTCGCCTGCACGTTCTCAGAGCCAGGCAGGCAGGCAGGCAGGCAGTGAGCGGAGACTTGCCTTGCCACTGAAAAATGAGCTGCTCTGGGGTTTTGGAACTGTTGGGTCACTTTAACATGATGCCAGGCCTCCTTAACATGTTCTGGGGGTGCTGTGGAATACTGTTGCAACTGTTGGGTCAGTTTAAAATTGTCTGAGGCCTCAAAAAGGGCTTTTTTCATGTCACTTCCTGCCACAACCTCACTTCCGGCTTATGACTTCACTTCTGGTGGGCGGGTCCTGACATGTGCCAATCAAAAGTGAGTACCTGTTCTTAAATCGTTTAGATGACACCACTGCCCCCACCCCACCCCCACTTACCCACCAACCCCCAGCAACAAACACAGAAGTCTGCATTGCAACATTTTAGGTTTATACTGTGGGCGCAGAGATATTTTTTACAATAATCTGTCAGTCTTCTCCTTTGGAATCATTGGCCAGTCTGGGATCATCGGAAAGCTAGGAGTGAGGGGAAGATAGGCTGAATTTGGGAAACCTGGAAAAGTTAATGTGGGAGTTAGCCCCTCATATGTGTCTCTCTTCCCCCGCCCCACGAATACATTGGGAAATATTACTACTTTCTATGGCTTTAGTCAATTCAGCAACCAATCCCCATTGTCGCTTCAGAACACTCTGCATATCTAGCAACAAACACACCTCACACTAAAGAAAGAGGTAAAGGCTGCTATGCCGAACAGACCGCTGGAAGCAAAAGCATCAAGAATTAAGGTGGGAAAACAAAACCGAGAAAAAAACTAACACAGCTACTCCACAGACATCTCTACAATTTGGAAAATAACAAGACAAGAGAAGGTGAAAGAGCTTTTGAGGAAAAAAAATCTGGTCTCCTCTGCCAGCCACTGACCTTTCCAGACACCTTTGCCTTCTGAGACACAGAACACAGGTCCTCGTGCATGCGGTCCAGCAGCCACAGCAGAAACTCCAGAGCATCGTGTTGCGAGTTGCCGCGGAACTGAGTGCCATACTTAGAGACGACATTCTGCAGTTAAAACAAGGGAAAGCATTAATAATTTTTTATGGAACAAAAAGGAAGCTGCCTTAGATAGTAGTGAGTCAAATTGTTGGTCCACCTAGTTCAGAGAGAGGGCTGGTCTTTCCCAGCCCTGATGGGAGATGGCAGGGATTGAACCTGGAACTTTCTGAATGCGAAAGAGGAGCCTGGTGTTATGATTGCACCCTGAGTTGGGATAATAAAAATTGTACATCTGCTGCATCAAGAAAGATTAGATTCACAAAAACATAAACATAAACAAACAAAACAAAACAAAACCCTTTGCATGGAAAACTCATGTATTAAAGAGAAGCCAAGCTAGGACTATTTCACTGACATTCTTATTTTCTGTGTGAAACAAAATGTTTGCATGGAATACTAGGCTGTCATGCAAGCCCCCACCTGGAGTCTGAAGCGGTACAAGCCAGACACAGACCACTGAGACTCAAGCCTGAATTATGCAGATTGTATTTGCATGATGGAATTTAGATGACTCTAAGATACCTATTTTCAAAGAACATACTAGACTGCAGTAATGGAAGGCAAGATATGGAGACTGGAACAAAGGAAGGAGAATTGGGGGAAACAGGAAATAGGGAGGCGGAAACCAGGTAAATCTGCAAGAAAGGCAAGGAAGCACCTCCGTGGCTTCAACATCTTTCCCATTTACTGCCCTATACATAGGGCTACCAGATACAAACTGGGATCATCTAAGATCATCTAAAGGGGCTCTCCTTCAAGTGCCCCCTCTGTCCCAAGTCAAAGGGATGGCAACTCGGGGACGAGCCTTCTCTGTAGCGGCTCCACAAATATGGAATTCCCTACCAGCAGAACTAAGAACGAAACACTCCCTCATGGCCTTTCGGAGAGGGCTCAAATCATACCTATTTAGTCTGGCCTTTGGATGACCATGTGGCTGTCTGCCCTCTGTCCCTCTGGTATATTGTCACAGTCTGTTTCACTCTCTTGGTCAATCGTTTTGCCCGCCCTCCAGTGCGTCCTGATGTGGAGAATTGGGTCTAGCTTTCATTCCTATTCACTCTTGGTGTTTCCGTTCATGTTAATTTGTTGTTGTTGTTGTTATAATGTGTTTTACTTATTATGGTTACATTGCATTTTGTTTTTGTTCTCCGTAAGCCGCTTTGGGCATTTGCTTCTGCATAGGAAAGGAGGGGGGGTATACATTCTTCAAATAAATAAATAAATAAATAAATAAATAAATAAATAAGAGAGAGTACCTATACTTTTAACCATTGTATAGAACAGGGAATTTTGGCAGGTGCAGCTCAACATGGAAAGGTTTAAGAAGCTGCACCTGCCCAAATTCCCTCTTCTGTACAATAGTTAAAGGTATAGGCACTCTGTCCCTTTTTATATCTGGTAACCAGGGGCAGAAGAAGGGTGTAGCAAGGGGTGACGGGAGCCATGGGCGCTGGCAGCGGCGAGGCGCCATTGCACAGAAGAACCCACGTGCTTTTTGGCCTGCCCGCCCTCCCTTGCTTCAGTTTCACTCCGTTATGGAGCTATTCCAGGTGCAGGGAGGCATGGCAGGGTGAAGCAAGGGGGTGGGGCAACATGCTGGGGGCGCGGTTACGTCGCCCTGCCCCGGGCACATTCGGGGTTTCACCCGTCTCTGCTAGTAATCCTAGCTACACGTACCAAACTAGTCCCAATGAGATACACAGCACAATCCTATGCACACCTACTCAGAAGTAAGCCACGTTGCATTTAATGGGACTTATTCCAGGAAAGTGTGCATCCAAAGATGCTTAATTACGAAGATGAACACTGTTCTTGGAACTGACACAAAGTATACAACCTCTTCATGACCTAACAGGGGAGGAAGCCTAGAAAGATTAGCCTTTGCCGGGCCGGATCTGCAGGTAGTGTCTGGGTGCCTCAGGCTCGATGTTAATCTAGTCATTACAGTGAATCGCACCATGGAAAACAAGAAAGTTCGGTTGAGAACTTCCTCCTTCTTAATTTAAAGGAAATAGTTAAGAAAGAGGTTATTAACCTCACGGCTACATTTATGACAGAGAACCCATGATTAACATGTTTTTTTTCTATATCTATGTATTTTTATATGTCACCACACTACCCTACACATTTTTGAGGTTTTTGTCCAGGACCCTGAGGACTAGAATCTTTATTTAACAAAGAGGTCATATTTTGTGGGTTCAGGTAGAGGCTCTCTATTTCCTAAAAAGGCATATGCCACGATGTGTGACACTGTCATCATCATCATCATAGTCATGTTATTTCTTGGACAATTTCACACACATTCTAAATCAGAATCATTCACTCCACATACAGTATTTTTAAAAAATCAACAGACCTACCCAGGCCCAAAACGCTGAGATTTGCACAGCTTGACCCCTGTTTATATTTGGCTAGGCAGGGAAGAGGAGGACACAGTTTACTACGGCTGCAACAGGCAAGGATGTTAAATTGATCCCTGGTGTCGGCTCTACAGGAGACAAACACAGGCTTTGCCTGCCACTAGGTTGCCAAACAGTTGCCATGACAACTAAAGCTACACTGTCAAGAACCCAAGAGGAGTTCAGGGTCTCTCCCCTTTGCCTGTCAGGGCCACTTTGCTCTTTTCTCTCAGGGCTGTATCTTGGCACCCCAACCTAACTTCTGCATACGTCAGCTGTCAGGCAAATACACCCTCCTGGAACGCGAAGCAAAACCAGCCGCTCATATCATGCTTTGTCAATGTAGGGTTCTGAAGGTTCCAACTGTCTCTGCTGTGGAAGGAGAGTGATAGGCTATAAGTCTGCATGGGACCCCCACTCACTCAGCCAAACAGGAAACCACTTTTTTTTTTCATCTGGTGCCTTTAACATGTCCAGAGGCACTCACTCCTCCAATAAGGATCTTATTCGCAAGCTTGCCATAATTGCCTGTAAAGCCATCCCTACCCGCTTTTCCTTGCAAGGCTCCTATGACTTTTAACAAAACATGGGCAATCACTCTACAGGTGAAACGTCCTCCATAGCTGCATCTCTGATGCAAAAGGCTGCATTGTGTTTGCATTCCTGTCTATCATTTAGGGTCTTAAGGCACAGAAGCCCTGTAAAGGTGACAACCCATTTGCAACCAGCTCATGGTTTAAAAAAAAAAAAAAAAGACTGCTGTTGTTACAAAAGACAGAGTTGTCTATGCGCTTTGGCAGGTTAGCAGCAGCATGGGTTCTGCCATCCCTTTCCAGTCAGCCCCCGCTCCCCCCTTCCCCACAAAGTAGGTGCACTGAGAAGCATTACAATTCTTCCTTTGGCAGGGAAACTGAGGCATAGCGAGCATACAGCTGGTCTCAAAGGCACACCGCGTATTTCTGACAAGTCGACTGCAATGCCATAATGACAAAGGAGTACCTTTTTTGTTGGTTTTTAAGAGACTATGAATCAGTAAAAAGGGTACATCTAGTCCAGCATTAGGCCTTCAGTGGCAGTCAACCAAATGACCCTGGCCACCCGCAAACAAGGCACAAAGGTGATGGCCCTTCCTTCACAGTCAGTCCCAGCACCCAGGAGTCAAGTCAGAGTTCTGCCCTCTCGGCTTTAATGGGAGACACCTACATTCCATAGGCATCCATCGCCTATACTCCAACGCTACGCTCCCCCTGTTCCCCTTCCTTCCACACTCGCCTCTCCCACATGCTCTATTTCAAGAGAAAGCTGCTCCCTAAATACTGCTACGCTTGTTTAAGTGTGACGTTCGGAATGCCAAGACAGGAATGCTAAGTGCCTGGAAATATGCAGCAAAGGCATGCATGGGAAAAGGAAAAAAGAAAAAGAAAACAGTGTCAAGCAGGGAGCATCATGCCAGACAGGGCACGCAGTCAGTTGTGTTGGAATGCAGGTAAACAGGGCAAGGAACCTGCCGTACCACAACAGCTCCACTTAGGCTGGCACAGGTAGGCTTTGTAACTCATAGCATTTGTGAGCCAGCCAAGGTCAATAAGGAAGTGGCCATTTCTGAACACTGATGGAGGAAGAGGCGCAGGCCTTGGAGCATAAGAACGTAAGAAGAGCCCTGCTGGATCAGGCCAAAGGCCCATCTAGTCCAGCTTCCTGTATCTCACAGTGGCCCACCAGGTGCCTCAGGGAGCAGAGGAGACAACAAGATGCTTGCATCCTGTTGCCACTCCCTTGCACCCGGCACTCTGAAGTAGCCTACTACTAATGTAAGGAGGTTGCCCAACCCATCATGGCCTATAGCCCACAATGGACATTTCCTCCAGAAATCTGTCCAGTCCCCTTTTAAAGGCATCTAGGCCAGATGTCATCACCACCTCCTGTGGCAAAGATTTCCCTAAGGAACTAGCCCTAAGGAAGACATTTGCCATACCATGTAGGAATGGCAAAGGAGTGGCAATGAGCAGTCACATGGGAGATCCTCATTGGGACCATGGGGGACACAAAGGGATATAGTCCCCTTTGCCCATTTGCTGTGGTCCCTCAGCTGGATCAGTATCAGAAAAATGGCACACACATGCCTCAATGATGGGCTCTCAGAAGAGCAATAAAGCAAGGGTCTTCTCAGTCTCATGATGCAAATTGCAAGCAGCCATATTCACTAACTTTGCTCATCATCACTTTGCTATGCGCTCCTTGGATCTGCACCCACTAAAGAGCGGGCGCAGTTCCAAGGAGACCGCGTGGCCCGAATTGGGGCCACCCATGTCCCGCCCCTGCCTCCCTGCCTTCCTCCCTCCCTCCAGTCCCCGGGGCACGCAAGGGAGGCACTGTGTGGGCCTTAGCCTGTGGCCTTAGCACCCACGCGGAGCACCCTATCAGCGCTCCCGTGTTGGCGCTAAGCATGCAGCACCGGCTCAACCCCGTTGTGCCGGCGCTGTGCGGGAGATAGGATTGCACTGTCAAAGGCATTATAAGCCTCCATAGTTGATTCATGTGTTGGTGATAGAAGTACATGCTTTGGAATATCAGCATGTATAGAGCTATCTGGCTACTAAATTGCTTGACATTTAGTAGGGCTCTTGATGACATTCTAAGAGGAAGTTACACAGAACAGGACAGGACCTGCTTCTGATGTACCTGAAAATGAGAGAGACTGTAATCCTATCCACAGTTTCCTATGCGTAAGCCCCACTGACCACAATGGGACTTACTTCAAAGTAGAGATGCATAGGATTGTGCTGACAGAGAGAGTCTACATGCACTGTTTTGCTTTAGTGCAGCATATATGGACCATATATATGGTCCATGTATACATACATACATACATACATACATACATACATACATACATACATA
>JAJKFI010000120.1:277610-288519 GCA_029204185.1 Lerista edwardsae
CATACATACATACATACATACATACATACATACATACATACATACATGGTCCATATATACTGAACTATATATGTGCACAATACATACATATGCTTAAGGTCAGCCTCACATTCCTGCATTTTGCCATTTTGCAGAATGGCAAACAACACATATCTATGGAAATGTTACCTGTCAAAGGCATAATATCCCCAGCACAATGGAATATTTGAGAGGAAAGCATCCACCACATGCCCAAGAAGGACAACCCAGGCGGCAGGTCTGTGTCACATCCTGCTGCCCCGTCTCAAACTTGAGCCATACGGGATGCTGCCAGAAAGGGCAGTGGAAGCCCTTCAAACCCATATCTGCCTCAAGCAAAGCTTCTCGGTCATGCTCTTTGGATACTAAAGAGCAATTAAATGCCAACAAGCACTTAATTATTAAAAGATCCTCAGAGCATACTGAGTGTTAACAGATCTGCCCTCCAGATACTAATCTGTAGCATGTAGGGAAACCTCAGCAGGTAGCTCATCACTAAAGTCTTGTTGCTTATGGCTGCATAATAACCATCCTATTAAACAGAAATTAAACATGGACTTGCTTGGGAATATTGCTATAATAAAACATCACTCTCAGCAGCCACTCTGCATTCTTCCATGCATCAGAAACAAGTGGGCAGCAATCACCAAGATTGCTACACAGAACAAGCCACAACAAATGTGGGTTGGTTACTTTGTTTTCCAACTTTCCAACTATGGCAGAAGCTATTACATCTGTGCAAACGGAAACACAATTCTGATGGGAAAATGGATTTTTATGAGAAACTGCTAGTATTTCCAAAAGTTTCTATCCTTTGTGAAACAGCACTAAAAACACTCTCCAGAAGTTGTTGTTTTTAAACCCTCTAACTTCTGGGAAGTGTCTTCAGTGCTATTTTACAAAGGATGGGTACAAGTTAGAGGCGGGCTTTTTTCCCACTTAGGGTTGCCAACCTTTTTTGCTATTCCTGCTCTTATGCCTTTAACATGCAGAGGTTCAGCAAGTGAAAATTTTCCTACAATGTTAATCAAAATGAGAAAAGCATCGCCTGCTTAATTTCACTGAGAGTGCAATCCTTGGCCGACACAAGGGACACCATAAAGTATATTTGGACCACTCTTGGAGTCACACGTGCGCCATCCTCCCTGACTCTGAGAGGGGTCCAAACACGCTTTACGGTGGCCCTGGTGCCAGCCAAACTTTGCTGGCCTAACTGTGATAGCCTAACTGCAGATTAGGATTGCACTCTCAGATGGCTGTCCCTCTGCAGAATAGAAATAAGGCTGATGCAAAACAGCTGCCCTTCTGTATAGATCTGACCAAGAGGTGAGGTTACTGACAGATCATTAGAAAAGGAGGAAAAAGCAAAGCCACATCTCTGAAGGCACACTCCTAGGGAAAACTTACATGACCATCACTTGCTAACATACTGGCATTCTGGAAAAGGAACTGCTGGTAAGCACAATTTTTTCCTGTTCTCTCGGAAAAGAATCCATCTAATCAAACACTTTCCATCACTGATGTTTTGAATCTATTCTAGCAACGGATGTTAGGACATGCAGCATGGCAAGACTGAGCTCCCTGCCTGGCGTGCCTTCAACTCTCTCCATAGATGAGAAATTGAGAACTAAAGAGAGGGGATACCAGTTTTTTTAAAAAAGGAAGGTCCCATTTGTCACATTTTCCTCTGTTCCACCAAAAAAAAAAAAAAAACAGCTCCTGGTTTTAGGTACCAAAGTGACTTCAGGAGTGTGATGTGAATCATATCAACAGCAATTTGGCTCTATTTCACATTGGTCAAAAGCTTACCTATGAGTCATCATGTGAAAGACAGGTCAGGACTCCAGTATATGGAGAGAATGTCTACTTCACAGCAGAAGTGAAAAGGGTGGATTCTATATAGAACACATACACAGAGCCAAATCTGGCTGGCTGACAGCTTTATCCAGCAGACCCAACAAATGGCCATGAGTGGGGGTATATCACCAGCACATGAACACAACTGCAAGGGGGAAGCCTACATTCCTACATACAAGCCTAATTCCTTAAGCTTACATATCCTAGTTACTAACATCCCAATCCTAACCCACTTTCCAGTGTCAATGCAGCCAGAGTGCAGCCCTAAGGTAAGGGAACAATTGTTTCCTTACCTTGAGGAGGCCTCCATGATTGCCCCCCAAACACAAAATACAGTGTGCACCCCATTAGCATCAGTGCTGGAAAGTTGATCAGGATTGATCTGTGAGCCAGATACTGTGGATTTAAACCACAGTTGTTATGTTCATGGATGGGTATACATTCAGGTACTTCTCAACCAATTTATGGATTGAGCTGAAAAGGTTTGTTCCCTTTATTCCGTCAGGTCTCAAATCTAAATCTGCCTGCTGTGGGTTTTATTTTTTTCTTCTGCTCGCTTCCTTTATTGCTGATCAAGGATCTGTTGCAAGAATGAAAACAAAGGTCAGTAGTAGCAGCATCAAAATGAGCTATTACTGGAACGGGCGCAATAGAGACACATGGAATAAACAAACACGAGCTGCACAACCATCTCAGAGAAGACAAAATCAACAGCGACCTACCTGTACTGAACATGGATGAGAAGCCCATTTATACAACCCTGATTGACTCAACCACAATGTGAAGACAATGCAGACTGTTTTCAACAGAGCCAGAAGGTACCAGTTAAACTCGCCAACCATGCATAGGAGTCACCGAAGGAAGAAAATAGTTCCAGGCAGTCACGGGGAGAAGAGTATTGATGCAGCCCTTGGTCTAATTCACGTTTTGCATGCCTCTCACAATCACAGTGCCCCAGAATGAGCACCAAGCTTCTCAACACACCTTGGCAAGTTTTGACTGGGAAAAAGGACTGGACCACGGAATGATGGGAAACTGGCATTTCAGACAATCAGGAAAATAATCCTGTGATGCTGGGTTCTGTTTTCCAATCTTGATCCGCCTGTGAAGATCAAGTCAAACAACTGCACCTTTCTGACTTGACTGCCTTAGGAGCAAATTAATTACAGTATACATTTTATGCAAAAAAAAATAAAAAACCAAAAGCCCCATTTGGCTGGGTTTTGTACACCCAGGGCCCAATCCCATCCAACCCAACTTCCCAGTGCTGATGCAGCCACTGCAATGATGTGTGTCCTTCATCTTGCACTGGGGGGTGGGGTCAGTAACAGAGGCCTCCTCAAGGTAAAGCAACAAATGTCCCCTTGCAGCTGCACTGCACTGCACTGCACAGACTGCATCTGTGTTGGAAAGTTGGATAAGATTGGTCCCTAAAGCAACTTCAGGAGGAGGGAGTGCCTAAACCTTTCCCCTCTTATTTTGCTTTAGTTTAGTCCATGGGCCAGCAACTACCCCAAAAACCCTCTGCTCCCTCCATCTGAGTTCTAGCTGCGGTATATTCTTGCGATGCTCCAACCACATTGCAGAGGAAAGAAGCTTGTAAGCAAGTGGAATTGCAGCAGAAAAACAGTTGGCCAGGTTAAGCCAACTTCATTGGCCAGGTTTGGCTACTTCTCTGCCCAAAAACATCCTCTTCCCAAAGACATCAGCTGTTGGGGTATCCAGGTTCATTACACCTGTTTGTGTAGGGCATACAGTTGGCCCCTCAGCCCCTGCGTGTGGGTCACTTTGCAACTTGTAACTGCTCCAACAATTAGCATTCATCCAGGGGAGTCCAGGCAGGTTTGGTCCAGGAGGATCCAAGAAGCCTGCACTCCAGTGACATTTGGGGACTGCTGTGGCACTCCAGACGCAAGCTTTTCCCAACAAGACGACATACAGTCAGGAAGAACCAGTTACAGATCCAGCCAATGGGCGGCCCAGAGACTGTGGAGGAGGTCCGCCCCCTCCACTGTTTCTCCACCCCCACGCACGCCAGGCTCGATTTCAGAGCCATACGATGGCCAGAGAGGGCAGGCGGGCCAAAACAGCTAGCCTCTCCCAAGAGGCGAGGCACCTTGTTACCACCCTCCTCCTGCCACGGCAGAGCTGCGCCCAGGGCTCTTGCCCCCTCCCACAAAGTGGTAGGGCCACAACTGGGAAGGACACAAAGCCAATCTGAAATAGCTGAGAACGCACAGGTGAAGGTAGCCTCATTATTTCAGACTCCATTTAGAAAGGCATACGAGCAGCAACCCACTTGACCGTACTAGCAAAGGAGCCGTGGCTCTTCACCCTGCCAGCCATCAGAAGCCTCTCCCTCTCCACCTGCCTACCACAATGAAACAGAACTGAATGAAAGAAATCTGCACACTTGTTCTCAGGCCAGCTCCCAGGGTAGGGTTACCAAACAGGCTTCCTGTGGCAATCCACTCCCAAGTGACTACACAACAGGGGGTTTGTGTAAGCCTCAATAGGGCTGCTTCACTCCCAAACTGTCTGTAACACTGAAGTGTGTGAGAGAGGCTAGAATGGAACTGAAAAAGGGCAGATTTTGTTCTGCAGGAATGTGGAATTGTGTGCCATGGCACTAACATTAAGAAATTTATTCAACAGAACTCTCTATTCTTGCTATCTTTTTCCTGCACTGTCTTCTTCCTGGAGTCCTTTGCTGTTTCCTAGAAACACAGCCGGCCATACACATCACTAAACATCACAATAATCAAACGGAGGGTGTGGAAACGCCAAGGAGCCTTCCTGATCAACAGCTAAAACCAGGAAACCGAGTAGGGCTGAATAGGGGAAAACACAACACTTCCATCTAGCTTGTGGAAAGGGAGGTTTGGGCAAAGAGAATCCCCAAAACTCACACAGAATGTGAGGACTTATCCAGCTTGTGCTAAAATTGGGCTGCCTCACACTCGTTTCAGAAATGCAGGCTGGGAGAGCCTAATTGTGATGTTCACATTTTGAATAAAGTCCCTAAGGAACTCCTCACTCCCAAATAAGAGCCCCCTCCGTGTGTGTGTGTGTGTGTGTGTGTGTGTGTGTGTGTGTGTGTGTGTGTGTGTGTGAGAGAGAGAGAGAGAGAGAGAGAGAGAGAGAGAGAGAGAGAGAGAGACCCAAGACCATCCAGCAAAGTTAATGGGTGAAAAGGGATTGAATCCAGGGTCTCTCCAGCCCTAATGTACACTACATCAGTTCTTGTGCTAGTGAATACACAGCACTTGATTGCTGGCAATTGAATGAGTGAACTGACTCCTCTGAAAACTTGTAGATGAGGTGACATGGGGGTCAAGGCTAGCCCAAGACCTCATGCTGCCCCCCTTCCCCAAGGATGTGCCACTCTCTGCTTCTCGATTCTCCTATGTTCAGCACTCTCCTCCCCTTCACATTTCCTCTTCTTCTCAGTCCCCTTCTCTGTTTTCCAGTCAGGGAGTGGGTGGAGCAGGAGGAACAGGGGAAGCAAGTTTGTAGTCATCAGTTTGGTGCCTGAAGCAATGGCTTCAGTTGGCCTCATGGGTGGGCCGGCCCTGACAGGCTTGATACAGGTGCTCTTACTTCTTTGGTTTCTCTCACATTAGAGCTATCGTTCAGGGATGACCGGCAGATCATGTGGTGAACAAACTCCATTGAAAACTTGCATTTGAGGGTGATGCTAAGAGATACAAGAGTCTTTATCTCTCTTATTCATGTGATGGGGGAATCTGTGAGGTTAGCAATCATCTGATGTTGCAGTCAAATAGTGAAGAGGCGTTGCCCTCTCTGTCCCAGCCTCTTTGCACCAACAGTACACATGCAGGGCCCATCAAATCCTCCCAGAGCCATCTTGTCCCCTGCCGAAGTCTTTGAAAGGTTGCAAAAGCCCAAGTTTTGCTTCTGATTTAAACCAGAATATTTAAATTAACTTAAGCAAGAATGCAAAATTAATTTTGAAATAAGTCTGCTAGTTATAAAATGTGACTGCAAATATATGGATGAGCAAGAAAGAATGTTTTGCTGTGGCAATTTATCTATCCCCTTGCTTACAGCTCCCCACCACCATCACTGTACGGGTGAATATTGATACTAATTCTTGTTTTATATTTTGCTTTGAAGATATATTTTATTCCCTGCAGAATCTGAAATCTGTATTTCCAGAAGCAACCACAAAATTTAATGCTGCAGAACTCTGGAGACTTGTCTGCAATCTGGTACCCATCTAGGATTCTTGCTTAGCCTAGACTTATCATATAACCAGATGAAGCTAAGGGCCCAATCCTATCCACTTTTTCAGTGCCAGTGCAGCCATACCAATGAGATGTGGGCTGCATCCTGCGGTGTGGGAACAATCACAGAGGCCTCCTAAAGCTATGCGAACATTTGTTTCCTTACTTGTGGCAGCACTGGTAAATTGGTGCTGGAAAATTGGATAGGATTGGGCCCTAAAACCGTTTCACATCCGGCAATTGTGGCTGCTGTGTTGATATGGAAAGAGCCAGCTGCCTCCTCCCCACCTTACACACACACACAAACTCTCCATCAGCAGGATTGGCAAAGAGCTGAATTAGTAACATGAGACTTCCAAAGCCATGGCTCAGGTGTGTGCTTCTCATAGAGCCAACAGCCAAGATGCGAAGATCAGAGATGGGAAAGGCTCACCTCTGAGAAAATCCAATTTGTCAACAAGGATGACCAGACAATAGCAATTAAAAAAAGCAGCTCTTGATCCATGGGGCCTCTGAATTCCCCTAGGTCCACTTCTCTAGGGAGCACATTCCTGAAATGTATCAAATCCCAAAGATAGCAAACGCCAGAGCTGCAATCATCATTCCTCCCTCACTCACTCCCACACTTGGAAGACGGGCCTACTCTTCAGCAGAGCTATTCAAGCCCTCTATATATAGCACACGTTCATCCTCTTCTTCCATAAGCGACAGAAGCCAGCCAGCCTGCACAAACATTGGTCCGGGCTCAGCCTTAGGGAAAAGGCCACATCCTAAGGGAGCCCATGCACATGCACTCCATGCACTGCTTGCTGGACACCTTGAGTCGGGGTAAGAGCTGCTGGCAAGCAACACCGGAGCTCTCCACCACCACCCCAAAAGAGAGTGCCTTCCAGTGTCTCTGTGGTTGGGTGGGAACAAGTGTGTGGATGATCGTGCCTGTAATGAGTAGGTGTGTGTGGACTGCTTTCGCTCTTTCTTTCCAGTCGATGTTTGCAAGCAGCAGCTATGGGCTCCCCCGAAGCTCCCCCCATTTCCCTCCTGAGAATTCTTCACTCTCTTAGCAGAAGCCACCCTAACAGCAGACTGCCACTGTTAACCGAGAGCACAGTGCATAGTGCAGGGTTGTCCCAGCTGGGCTGTCACCCTAGCTGAAAAACTTGGTGAACGCACCGCAGAGGAGGGGAGGGACAGAGAAAAGAAGGTTCCCTCGAACACTTGTGCTATCCTGGCTGGTAGCAGCACTTGGGAACTGCCTCCTTCTTCCTTGGCCC
Organism: Lerista edwardsae; assembly: GCA_029204185.1. NCBI lineage: Eukaryota > Metazoa > Chordata > Lepidosauria > Squamata > Scincidae > Lerista > Lerista edwardsae. Next base: position 285,004 of record JAJKFI010000120.1, read on the forward strand.
AGGACTGGCACCGTGCTCTGCAGGGGTGAGCGTGGAAGAAAGCAAGCCAGCTCCGTGCCTCTGATCTCTGTTCCCCACCTGCTGGTGTGTTCGGCTCCATGACCGTCACACTAGCAAAAGGCTTTCGGGAGGGAGGGAGGGCCACAGCAATTACTCCATAATAAATATTCCATTCCCAACTTCAAAGCACGTACAAGTGTTGAGTGCCGTAGAGTTCAGCAGGACTCCCCGGACGTGTCATGCTTGCTAGTTACGCACTCCCAGCCCACCCCCTTGAATGCATTTGGCAACAATGGAAAGAAGACAGCTGGGATCGCTGCAGCAGCAGAGCCAGGCAGGCAGGATGCCCTGAATCGGAATCCCTGGCTGTGCTAGGCAAACCCTTCCCTATTTTCCTCCCAGAACTTCTTCCCAAATCACCTCCTAGAGACGGAAAGTATCCTTCTTCCTGGCTCTGTGCGCAAGGACAGGACCCCACACTGTGGGCAACAGCCATTCTGATGCCAAGCCCAACCCAAGGTGATCTTCTTGCCTAGCAGACGGAGCAGCAGGGGGAGCCCAGACTGAGCTTCCGAGCTGAGCTGGCTCACAGGTCAAATGGCTCTTCCCCAAATGCTGACAATCTCACTACCATCCTCACTCAACTTCTTTGGTCAGCCTCGTGGGGAACCCCGCGTGTCGGCAGCTCCTTCACCCCCTGCGTCCCACTGCCAGCTCCGCCTGCCCCAGAAAGGCACACAGTTCAGGGGGGCGGGGGGCCCCCTCACTGAGCACCGCCACGAGCCACACCGGGGGTCATGCACTGCCTTGGAGTTGGAATTCACGTGTGAACGCGGAGCGTGGAGAGTTTCGTTTCTAGGGGGCGTCTGGCGGAGTTCAGAAGACTCCGTGCTTGCCAGCCTGTCCGGAGCCGAGCAGGAGGTGATGTTACCTTCGGAGCGCGTCCCCGCGGCGTGAACGCCGAAGGCCGCTTTCGGGCTGGGTTACAGGTGGCTCGGGAGGGCTCGTCCCGGAGCTTCCCGCTCCGCAGCCCCCCGGTGACACTCCCGCGCCTTCCAGCAGAAGCCCCTGCCCCGCTGGGCCAAGGCAGCTCGCCTTGCCGCCATTGCCCCCCCCCGTCCCCGTCCCCGTCGTGCCCCCTACCTTGAAGTCTGCGGAGAGCTGCGGCGTGTACTCGAGGGTCCAGAGCGCCCGCACCAGCGCGGCCAAGTGCCGGGTGACCTCGCCGGAGGCGGATCCGGATGCAGGTCCGGGTGGCCCTTGCTGGTCAGGCAGCGCCAGCAGGAGGAAGGCGGCGAGCAGCTCGGTGTGGCTGAGGCACTGCACCACGGCGTTCAGGAAGCACGTGTTGCCGTGGTTCTTCAGCCCCTGCGCGCCGGGGGTGAGCGGGCGCGGGTCCCCGGAGCTGGCCGCAGGGACCGGGCTCAGCGCGCCCCACGAGAGCCGGGCGCCGCCGCCGCCGGCGCCACCTGCCTGCGCGCGAGCGCGCTCGGGCCCGGGCGGGCGCCGAAAGCCGCCCTCGTCGTCCTCCACCTCGGCGCCTTCTCGCCGCCGCCGCTGCCGCGCGCCCCGCAAAGTTTGCAGGAGGCGCCGCGCCAGCCTGCTCAGGGCGCGCACGGTCCTCCGCCGCCGCCCGGCCCCGGCGTGGTGGGGCTGCTCGCAGCTGCGGGCCCCGGCCGGGGGGGACTGCGCGCCGGGCCCTCGCGCCGCCGCCGCCTTCAGCTCGCCCATCGGGGCCAGGCTGCGGCGATCCGCTCCTTCGCCGAGTGCTGCCGCCGCCAGCCTCCTCCTCCTCGGCTACCTGCGCCCGCCGCCTCCCCGTGCGCTCCGAGCCTCTCCGCCCGCCCCCCGCGGCTGCCGGCTGGGCAGGGCTGGGCTGGCTGGGCGGGGAGGCGGAGGGGAGCGGGCCGGGCTCATGGCAGGGGGCCGGCGGGCATCTCGCTGTGCCCCGCCGCGAAGGGCACGCTGCTTTTCCCGCCTTCCTGGTTCGCCTCCGGATCGGGAGAGTCGAGGGAGGGCTGATCGCGCGGGCTGACTTCGGAGGTGCGGAGCCAAGCGCCTCCCTCTGTTCGGAGCTCCCTCGCCTGGCTCAACCGCGGGGAGGCTGCGTTTTCGCAGGCGAGGCGTCGCTGCCGCTGTTCGGAAGAAGCGGCATCGCGGAGGGAGCACCCGCGGCGAGGCGAGGGAGGGAGGTGGGCAGGTGAGGCGTTGCCGAGGCGGCCCAGGACTTTCTGCCGCTGTTGCAACTTGCCGAACCCTGATCGCGTCCCTCTTGGCTCGAGCACTGAACCGCCGGTGCCAGTTTCCTCGACCGGCTCGGGGAGGCTCGGTTTTGCGAGTGTCGATCAACGAACGGGTCTCTGGTACAAAGCAGCCTTGCCACCTCGCGTAGAGGCAGGCATCCCTTGCAGAGGAGCACAGCAAAAGCCTTTCTTTTCTATTATATCTGTGCCTTAACCTCAGGCACCCAAATATGTCTGCTGCTCAGCCATCACCCAGACAGGACGGAACTGTCTTGTTGGACCGGACCACAGACTCACATTATTCATACCTCATAGAATTAGTGTGAGTCTGACACACAGTGCAATCCTATTCATGTCTACTGAGAAGTGTTCAATGGTGGGGCTTACTCCCAGGAAAGTGTGCATAGGATTGCAGAAACACAAACACACACCGCAATATCTCCACCATGTACTCCTCTGGTAACCGGGTAGATCTTGTGAGAGGGGCCCACAACACAATTATGGTACCAGTGTGGATCCACCATCCCGCTTCTCAGGTGAAAGTGCTGCTGGTGTGGGAAGTACCACCTTGTCAGCCCCTCTTATGTCATTGCCTAAGCTCAAAATTGACCAAAGCAAAAATGGTGGAAAGTGGCAGCCACAGTGTCTCTGTATCACTGACCTTTAGGTGGATTTCAGTGGCATGAGAAAGCCCAAGTCTGTGTGTGACCGCAAGTGCCCACTGCAACATACTGACCACAGACCCATCTCTGATGCACATGTATATTCAACACAGAGCTGCCCCTTAGATTCGAAAATACACACCCCACATGGGCATGTTGGGAATGCAGTTTCAGGACACCCATGAAAAGTGCAGTTCAGATCTCTCCTCTGCCATGAGCTTGCAAGGAAGATTCAAGCAAACCACTGTCTCTTCACCTCTGCTCCTGAATGCAATATGGGGATAAAAATACTGACCTACCTAAGAGCGCAATCCTAACCTGGAGTTAAGCTGGCACCATGAGGCCAGCAAAGTTTGGCTGGCACAAGGGCCACCATAAAGCACATTTGGACAATTCTCAGCGTCAGGGAGGATGGCGCACATCTGTGTGCTGGTCTGTCTTGACTCTGAGAGTGGTCCAAACATACTTTACGGTGTCCCTTGTGCTGGCCAAAATTTGCTGGCTTAGTTTATGCCGGCCTAATTCAGTTTATATTAGGATTGCGCCCTTAGTTGTGTTAGGGCCCAATCCTATCCAACTTTCCTACCGCTGATGCAGCTGTGCCAATGGGG
>JAJKFI010000120.1:288529-357795 GCA_029204185.1 Lerista edwardsae
GCATTGTGACTGCTTCAGTGCTTGAAAGTGGGATAGGATTGGGCCCTTAATGTATATGAAGCACTTTTAAACTGGGTTCCTAGTGGGAAGCTAGACAACCTTTGAGCAGTGCCATGTGTGAGGGAGGGAAATAGAGCAACCCAAATATTATTGTGCTGTATCAGTTGATGATGGATCGAATCTTTTTGAAAGGAAAGGAGAGGGGGGAGCAGATAAATCAAGACGGTTGAACTCATTCTGCTGCAAAACTCATTGTACCGATAAAGTCAATGTGGTGTGAGTGAATTGGAACCTGGCTATGTGCTGGTTTGTTTTGAATGGCCTCTAACCCTAACCTAACGATATCATAGGAATAACATACAAAGAAAAACAGCACATGAAAAATGCAATTGAAATGGATTGCACAACATACAGCAGAGGAATCGCAGCCAGAAAGTAGACAACCTAGACCTCAGTTTGTCCCCAAAGCCTGGCAAAACAAGCACATTTTAAGTAACCACCTGCCATGTCATGAGTCGTCACATGATTACTTTGCCAGTGGCCTCATTCATTCCTGCCACACAAATGATCCAGGCCGACTGGGCCGCTGCTGGTGTCTGCTTGCTCTGGACTTGTGCCTATGACTACTGAATTATGTGCCATGTTCATGTTCAAGCAAGAAAGCCAAGAGGCCACCAAATGGAGGGGGGGGGGAAACGAGGAGACCTCAGAGGCTTGTTTTTCAGGGGCAACTGATTTGGTAACTTTGAACATTACCCCGAGGTGCTGTGGCAGATAGTTTCATCTTTTGAAAGGGCTATGTGAGTTGCCCCCAAGCAAGAGGCAGCAGGTTTGAATTGCTTTGGTCCCATAAGTCACATTCTGTGCACTTCTCTGTTCAGATCTAAAGAGCCAGATTTAGTCTGATGTCCAAAAGCTCGCAGCCACATGCAAATGTAAATTGCTCACAAGACTGAAATGTACAGTGGTCTCTCCATCATCAGGTCACTTAACAGAATGGTCTTGTAGATCCTCCCTTATGGCCCTGCAGCTCAAATGGCTTTCACTCCCCTCCAAGCAACCAAATAGAAGTCAAGGGCTCTCAGGGCCCAGTTCCTATCCAACTTCCGGGGCTGATGCAGCTGCAATGCAGCCCTGTGGTAAGGGAACAAATGTTCCCTTACCTTGAGGAGGCCTCCAAGACTCAGCCCCCCCCCCCCGCAGGATGCAGCACACACCCCGTTGGCATGGCTGCATCAGCAATGGCAAGTTGGATAGGACTGGGCCCTCAGTTTGCCGTGACAACTTGAAGCAGGACTTAGCCCAACCTTATGAGGAATGTATTTAAGGGAGGGCCAAAACTCAGGGCTAGAGGTGGTGGTGGGGAATCAACTGGTAATAGTCATTCTGAAACTATGTGGTGAGACACCTAAGAGTGATTGAGGAAACTGCTGTGCCACAAGCAATAAGTTAATGAAAGCCTGCTCTGGGTATGCCTTCTTCCCTCTAGGAATATAGATAATCCAGCTGTTGCCTCTGCACTGGAAGTGACTGAGTGCTAAACTACACATTATACTAAGTTTGTTATTAGGGTGGATGTTCTGTGTGTCTGTGTCTGTGTGTGTTGGAGTAAACAGCAACCTCAAGATCCTGGTGAAGGAAAAGAGGGAATGTAACACACTGCCCCACACTGTGCCAGTCCAGATCAACCCCACACCAGGTTCTACCTGTCCTGGAAGGGAAGCCTCCAAAGGTGTCAATGAAATTGTGCTCCCAGGGCATATTGTAGCTAGGAGGGAGGATTATCTTGATTGGGACCACAGTAGGAGTAAAGGGTTGAAGTCCCCTCCCCACATACCATGATCCCAGTCCAGATCCTAATCAGAAGCTGCTATTTTGCTCAGGAAAAAAACAAGAATTCAGTCCTAGTAGTGGGCTTGATGTAAAGTGTGGTGGCCCTGAATGATCTAATCGCACCTGTCCTCAGAAGAGTTTGCCTGCTGCATCTCAGGGTCTGCTCTGAGCATGGCGCAAATTTGAAAGGGTGCCTCTTGTTTTCATTTGGAACTATTGGGAGGCTCAGTTTTGGAAAAACTGCCAGTGTGTCATATCTCACTCACTGTAACGATCTGGGACACCATCCACTAAGGACTACTCCTGTGCAAGACTGCCTTAAATGATGTTGTGCTGGAAACCACATCTATCATTGGTTGGTTCATTCATTCATTCATTCATTCATTCATTCATTTTCATTTCAAACATTTTTGTCCCACCTTTCTACCCAACCTAGGCCTCCAAGACAGCTAGATTGCTATTTTCTAACTGGGTGTAGGGCCTGTTGGCAGCATTGGATGACATGAAGTATTTGTCTGACACAGGATCAGATTGTATTTAGGGAGATCTGACATTAAAAAGAGCAAAAAAAAAAAGAAGCCAATTGCTTTCTGTTGATGTCAATGGTGGGCCTGTGCAGAGCCCTGCATTGGTCACTGCAGTGTGGAGTGTTGACCTTCCATGTGTTCTTTCACTGCTTTTCTCGTAAAACGTTGTAAGCCTAGCCTAAAGGGGAGTGGGCCTGACCTACTCTTTTCCTGAAAGCAGAAGCACAGCATTGAGCCTTATCAAGCCATCATCCTATTTGCTTCATGTGTTCTGCATTACAAGTGACACGCTGCTAACACAGAGAGCAGGGGGTGTCCATGGCCCAATTCCCGTCTCCTTCTGAAATCCATTCTCATTGGAAATGCCTGATATGCTGACAGAGTCCTGGAACTGCTGCAGCAGAAATAAAATCAAATGGCAGGAGAAGAAAGGAAGGCATTCTGCCTTCACACTTCTAGCTCCAACCTCCGCCTGTCATCCCTTCGCATTGACAGAGCCACATCCTAAACTCAAGCTATTCATGTAGGTTTTCAGGCCTCAAAGAAACCTTTCTCTTAAACATCAGATGCATAAAAAGCTTTAAGAAGCATCTCCAAGGGCAGGACATCCTTTACCTGGAAGGATCCAATCCTGCTTTCCTCCATCAGTTCCTGTTGCTGAGAATTGTTCGGCCAATAAATTTGGATTAATATGCACAAAAGCACTGGGAGGATTTCCTCCAAGCTAGCACAATTCTTGCCCGCACACCGGGTTTCTCCATTGACTATGTTTTGCTTTGTTGATAACGATCCATCAAATAAGAGTGTTTGACTCGAGACGTGTTGAAGGTCAGATTCAAAACCTGCCTCGGCTTTGTGAACGTCACAATCTCCAGAAATCTGACTTACCCCAGTGATATTACAAAATGTGAGATGTCTCTGAATTTGAAAGCAGGTTACAATCATTGCTGAAGAACTCTGAGGGTGCCTGCTTTCTTTAAAGAAAGGGTGGACTTTTTAGCCTTTGTGAATGCAAGAAGAGGCATACCTAGAGGCAGGGAGCTGACTTGATCTCAACATCGGGGGTGCCCATAGCCATGCCCTTGACATGGATGTAGCCATGCCCCTGATGTAGCCATGCCCCTGATGCTGATGTGACCATGCCCCCTGATGTGACCATGCCCCCTGTCATCGCGGCCTGGAAGAGGCTGCAAGGCAGCCCTGCCCCCTTCCGAGGCCGGGGCGGGTGAGCCAATGAGCTTCTTCCCAAGGTGCCAGCGATGCCTTGGGAAGGAGCTCATTGGCTTGATCGCGCTTCCCTTGGCTCGGCCTGTTTGCTGCTGGGCTGGGGCACGCTCCCAGCCCAGTGCTGAACCCGGGGGTGCTGCACTGTGTGGGGGTGCCTGGCATTGGGAGTGTGGAGCACCCCCAGAAAATTATTGTGGGTGCTGACAGCATACCGGCACCCACAGAGTTGGCGCTGCTGCCTAGAGGAGGATCACAGCCCTAAATTTTGCAAGCAGCCACTCCCCTTCCTCATCAGAGCCAACAAAGCCTCTGCTTTGCTGTAGCCACTGGGAATGGCTCTGAAGAGTAGGGGGAGAGGCTGCTTCTGCTTGCAAAACTTAGTGCTGTGATCCCCCACTAGGTATACCTCTGATTGCAAGAAAAACGTCTGAAAAGATGTGCTCCCTCTTCCAAAAGTTGAGGAAGCTGGTGAGGGACTGCGTGATCTCCAAGCCCTCCCTCTCAGCTCTGCTCCCATGTCTTTCCCATCATCTCCAAATCTTTATCTTTTTATATCCTTGTGTTTTATAATCTTGGCATTGTCAACCTGGAGATCATATCTGTACTGAAAGAGTGCAACCCCTGATACTTCCCACCCCGTTTGTCCAAACATTCTCACGCCTACTGCTGCCTTTGCTTCCTGTAGCGAGCAGGAGTCTAATTTTTCCCCACTGCAGGTGTGGGAGGAAGACAGTCAAAGGAACAGGTGGAGGAACAAGGCAAGACATTGCATCATGGCATTTAGCACAATTCATTGCATTTAGCAGATATTGACAACTGTGATTTTCACAGTACCCTTGACAAAAGTTGGCTTTTAAAGGGACAGGCAAAACCTCCAGATTAACAACTCTTAACTCTTTTATTTAGTCCGTGATAAACACAAAATAAAATAAAAAATAAAAATTCTGTGCTTGAAACATTGCTTCCAGATCAACTACATATGTACAAACCAACTCGAATTTCAGGGTGAGAATTTGGGGCAGGGGAGCTCAGAATTTTAGGCACGCTGATAATGTCACAGTGACACTTTTTTTTTGCCTTTATAAATGTTAGCAGTAAGAGCAAGCTGTCTTTATGCTTCCACTGTTTAAAGGCCTGAATTCCAGGTATGCTAAAGGGAGAAAATGTTCATGGCAAGTACTGAGTGTGGCCTGCATGACTTGGTGTCTGTTCTGCTCGAGATGCATAACTCGCTGGGGCGCAAGGTCAGGCTGCAGCAGTGAGCTTGTTACCTGGTGTCAGCTCCCAACTGCCAAGCAGTGTCAGGTTTCTTTGCTGTCGTATCAGGCGCAAAGTGACCGGCAGGTGAGAGTCAGAGCAGGGACCCAGCAGTTTGGATCTGGTTGGCAGGGAAATGCTGATGTCTCTCAGATGGGCTAGTACTCCTCCCTGCTGTCACAGTACAAAGCCAAACAGTAGCACAGCAATTTGATTCAAGTTATGGTAGATGGCTGAGGAAGACAGAAGAGCCCTTACTCCGAAGTACACACATCATCCTTTTTGAAGTCATGCTCCAAGGAGAAGAGAGTCTATCTCGGCATGAAGCCAGCAGAATTACAGTTCATCTTCAGCACCAGGGGGAGGGCAATGCAGCTCTGACGTGAGGAAACAAACATTCCATTCCCTTGAAGAGGCCTCTGTGATTGCCCCCCCCCCGCTGCAGGATGCAGCACATGCCCCAGTCCAAGAGATTGGGAGGGTGTGTTCCTTCTCAGTGACCTGGTTTAATTTCCATAGAGAAATACCTGAAGGCAAAACTGCAGACAGTGCTCCCTTTGCAAGAGATGGCCTTCCTGTTTGGTTGATGCTTGAAAGGTGCTGGAGGCCCACCTAGGTATTTTTAAGAGCTTTGGACTGAGAAGGACATTTATCCATTCACAAGTGTTACCTGGGTGTCAAAGGAAGACCTTGGGAACAGCACTGTAAATCTCAAGTAGGCAATTAGGTGGTGGCACCAACTCGCAGGAAAGTATTTCTACAGGAGCCCCACCTGGCCCCAACATTGTACTTTTTTTCAGGCAGAAAGTTAAAGTGTGGCTGTGTCATTTTACTTTGAGAGTATGTTAAATCGATTATTTTGTTGACTGTTGGCTTCCTGGGAGGACTGTTGTGTTCCGTGCTATTGTTTTTGCTTTATTTACAGCCCAGTCCTAACCAACTTTCCAGTGCCGATGAAGCCACAAAGCAACCTCAAGGTAAGGGAGCAAACATTCCTTTACCATGAGGAGGCCTCTGTGATCCCTGCCCCGCCCACCACAGGATGCAGAGCACACGAATCAGCCAGGCTGTGTCAGCACTTGGAAGTTAGTTATGACTGGGCTGTTAGTTGCTTTGTGTTCAGGCGTATTTTTATGTTGATTGTTGTAAGTCGCCTTTGGTTGTTCATGAGAAAGGTGGAGGATATATTCTGAAAAATAATAATAACAAGTGCAAGCTAAGTCCATGTGCTGTTCGGGGGCAGTATATACAACTCACATATTAATATGGCTGTTTCACAAAGCAAGGTGATGGCTTTGCAATATGCGGTGGCCACGCCACAGTACAGTGCTGTACAAGCAAAGATGAGGTCAGAATGGGAAGGCACCTCCTAGACCTTCTTGTCTCAGCCCCTGCAGCAACAGGATGTCCTGAACCTAAAGTTTTGCTGGTAGATAATAACCCAGATCTCTTTGAAGTACTACCAGGGAAGGAGCTCCCTAAATTCCTTGAGTAACATTCAGTTTCCTATGTGTGGTTGTTATTATTATTATTATCTAATGATACCTAATTATTGTTTCATATAGCAGTTAATAATGGCTTTGCCATCCTTGCTGTAGTCCCTTCTGGGACAACCCAGGGGGTGGGAGGAGGCCAGTTCATATTTGACTGAGCTCTCAGGCAGACTGATGGCAATGTGCCCAAACAGCAGTGACTCCCAAGGTCAGAGAGATGCTGCAGCTCAAGCCTGGCTCCCATGCCTTTTGGGCCAAGGCCCCCTTCGTCATGTTCCAGTCCAAAATTCTAACCAGGCTCTGGACCATTTCCACTAGGCTGTGGAACTTCCATTGTCCAAATTGAATTTCTGGCTTTCATTATCCACCAGTATTTGAAGCCAACAAAATGGATTCATTTGCGCTCTTAGTTAACGGCCCCAAGAACATTTGTCAATTGTCATTTCTGTGCATATTTGTAGCTTGTGCTTCTTCCACTTTCCACTCCCTGTCCCACTCTTTCCCAGAGAAGGCTTGTCATTGTTTCTAGCTACTACAAATGATGGCATGCTTGGGTATCCATGGTGAAGAATATTCCTGAATACGGTACTGTATTTGTATACTTTGGATCTAAACAGAAAAAAACAGGCAGTTGCTTTAGTCCTGCAATCCTACAAGCCCAGTTACCAAATCTGTGCACACATAGATGACAAGAAGAGGCATGCTGGATCAGACCAAAGGCCCATCTCCTGAACCATCCTGGTCTAGCAGCTGCCTCTGGAAAGCCCGTAAGCAGTAGAGTATAGCACTCCTGCTATTGCTCCCCTGCAACTGGTTTTAGAGGCACACTGCCCATGAACCTGAAGACAGAGTATAGCCAACATGACTCATAGCCATTGATGTCTATCCCTGAATTGATCTAATTCCCTTTCAAAGCCACACCTAAGCTAATGGCTATCACTACATCAGTGGTAGCAGATTCCATAGACAGGTGTTCTCAAATGTTTTAGAACTGCGACTCACTTTTTAGAATGACAATCTGTCTGGAACTCACCAGAAGTGATGTCATGGCTGGAAGTGCCATCATTGTGACACCAGAACCTACTGCTTTCCTAAGAATGCAGCAATAAGTTGGGTTGCCATTTTCCAATAGCAAAGTGAATCAGAAAGGGGGGCGGGGAAAGGCCTATTTACAACCTTGACACAAGCAAAATAACCACAAAGTCTTCCCCCTTTCCAGTGTCCCATCTTCTCATATTTTCAATGATGGCTGCACTAGGTGCTACGCTACCCACCTAGTGGGTCCTGATCCATGATTTGAAAAACACTTCCATAGACAATATGTACTGTGTGAAAATGGGTCTTCCCTTTGTCTATGGTAGGCTTACCAGATACAAACTGGGACAGTGTGTCTGTACCTTTAACCATTGTATTGTTGTGGGAGGAAATCAAGCCTAGAAGGTGATTTCTCTAAGCCTCTGTCCCTTTAAGAGAGACAGCACTCCCAAGATTGAAAGGTCCATTTTTCCAGCGTGCATACCCCTTTCTTGCCAAAGCGGAGTCCGCAAACTCCCTCTGGTCTCCCCGATCCCCCTCGGTGGGATCCTGCTATAGCTTACCCAAAGGTTTAACATCGATGGAAGAAAATAATTGCCAGCTGGACTTCGATGGAGATTCCGGAAGAGATTTATTGCAATAAGACGCAATCAGGTTGCAAACACGCGTGCAAAGAGGCACCCTAAATTGCATGTCAAGGTAACGAGTCAAGACATTTTATACATGCTTACATGTAGGTGAAGAATAATAAAGCATCTAATCAAAATCAGCTGTTTAATCCCAGTTCAATTATTGGGGCACCGGGGCTTTTGGGACCCCTGATTGGTCCAAGGCTGGTATGAAGAACTCTCTGAGACATGCCTGTGTGTTTGGGGTGTGTGTGACTGGCACCTTGGAAGAGTGGTTAATCTTGACAAGACAAGGAGTTGAGAAAGACATGACAAAGGATTGGGAAGGGTTAATCGTTGGGGTATTTCGAAAGAGAAAGATGCAGGGTCAGGAAGGGGGCAGAGATACAAGGGATATCTTGATATGCAAAAGAATACAAAAGTTACAAAAGTTTATCAAAAGTTCATCTTCGCCTAGCATGCAAATGTCTTTGGCGGGAATCGGAGATGTTGGCGCCAGAGATGTTGGTGATCCAGAGGCTCGACTCAATAGCTGTGACCCACTCCAAAAGGAGACGGCATCCATTTTGTCCATTGGCAGCCATTTTGCATCACCCTTACACAGTTCACACAAACACAGTATCCAATGTGGCTGTTTCCTCTCACAAAGTCCGTATCCCATTCATAAAACACGTTCCCCATTCATAAAAGCACCGAGTTCATTCATAAAAACCCCATTCATGTAGCCAGCTTTCCCTTTAAACGGGAGGTTTGACAGTTCAGATTTTGACAGCTCACTCGAACCACTTGATCGGGGTCCCGGGGAATGGCCGGGCTATCCCTGACTTTGACAGCTGGTAGTTGCGATGCTTTCAAGGAATCGGCTCAGGACTTTGACAGCCGGCTTGTTGGTTTGCGGTTAACAGTTTATGGAAGGCGTCTGTCGAGGTGAAACTGCAGGTCAAGGGGTGCGATAATCCCATCAGCGTTGGCTCGCGCCTGTTCTAATCCTATCAGCACTGTCTCGCTGGGGCTTCAGCGGTGATGGCGGCAGCGCGGGTTCAAATCCCCGAGTTTCCGCTTTCGTTCAGCCGGATTAATGAAGGGTCCGTGAGGCTTAAAGTCACGAGTTCGATTCCTGCCAAGGGTCTAATTTCATTATTGGTTGCAACATGGCCAGGTGGCCAGGAAGAAGCATGGTGGGTGCAAAACATGGCTGGGCAGTGTGCTCGCAGCCAGGAGTGGAGCAGAATGGTTAGCATGGCTGGGCGGTGTGCTTGCAGCCAGGAGAGGAGTTCATGGCGGTTTCTGAGAGAATTGGGGGGGGGGGGGGCAACCCCGGCTGCGTAATGGAAGAGGGAATTTGGGCAGGAGCAGCTTTTGAAACCTTTCCATGATAAGCTGCACCTGCCCAAATTCCCTCTTCTATACAAATGGTTAAAGGTATAGGCACTCTGTCCCAGTTTATATGTGGTAAACCTAGTCTGTGGGGTCTCCTACCAATCAATTCCACTGAATGACTCCAGGATCTAGTCTTAGTCTTGGGAGAGGGAAACCATTTCCCCACTCCCCTTTCTCCAGCCCATGCTCGTTATGTTAGAGTTGCCAACTACATTTTGGGGGCGGGTCTCCTTTGCCATTTGTTGCATGATCAGGAGAAAGTCTCCTGTAAAGAAATGTTTTACCTGCAGGATCCCTACTTCTTACTCACCCATTAAAGGCACCAGATCCCTTCAAGGAAAATATTGGCAGAGATGTAACAAGGGTGGAGCTTGAGGGGCAGCCGCCCCAGGGCGCTACACCAAGGGGGGGCACAATTTTCCTGCAGACCCATTTTAAAAAGTGAAGAAAAAAGCCCCAGATAGCTTCCCCTACAGTTCCACAGAAAAATCATAGCATTGGAGAGCTCTCTAGGCAGTTTTCCAAAGTCCTTGCTGCCTCTTCTGGGTAGCATGGAGGCCCCTCCCTTTGCCCAAGGGAGCCACAAATACCTCCTTGCCCCAGGCGCTTTTTTGTCTAGTTATGCTTCTGAATATTGGCAACGTTTAATGTTACCTGCTTTAGTTCATTCTAATGTAACATTTTTCATGTTCTTTTGAATATGCTGTAAAGCTAACTGCCTAGTGTTTCTAGTTTTAGAAAGACTAAAATATGAATAGAGAAAAAATATTCTATGAGATGATGCACATGTAAGTGATTGCAGGATTTGGACATAAAAGTGAGCCTATTTATACAGTTCTCTAGCATTTAGCCTGATGTTTTTCTGCCAAAAAGATCTAAATTCTGTTATCTTCAGAAATGTAGCTCCCCTTCGAAAATTAACGTCATGCATTTGATCTTAGTCAAACAGGATTCTGTGTAGAAAAATGGAAATAAATTAAGAACTGCACAAAAGAGCATTTTCACTGAAAAGCAGCTATCTGCCATCATGACGTAGGAAAGAGCTATGCCTAATCAACTACCTGCTGAGCAAATCCCCAGGGACCAGCAAAACCACTCTGGTTGGATTTGCATTCTGGTTTGGGGAAATGGAAGCCTGATATTTTGAATGTCAGTATGTGGAGGGATCAGTCCCTCCCAGTTACTTGCCTTGAAAACAAGGTATGTCTGATGCCAAGGTCCAACCTTTTCTTGTCATATAAGGGGGGGTGTACAAAAGGGCAATGTCCCGGCCCATCACACCTGCTCAGCCTTCAAGTATATTTGTCTATGTCAGTGTTATTCAAACTGTGGGTCGCGACCTGATGGCAGGTGGGTCGTGGAAAGCTGGGAGCAGTCATCTTGGAAACTGCAGACCCTACTTTTGCTATTTTCCTTCTGTGAGTGTTAACAGTTTGAATTTTCAAGTGAGAGTTGTTTTTAATTGTTTTTAGTTCACTGCTTTAACATAATATTTTGTCCTAATCTTGCTTTCTGTCAGAGATATTTCATAGTTGTGCAATTGCTTCAGTCCAAGTATATCAGTTTGCATTCTAGGAGTATCATTTGATTACATCACACTGATGGCACTTCCTGCTTGATGATGTCACTTCCGGCTATGACATCACTTTCAAGTTAATGACATCACTCCTGGTGGGTCCCAACACGAGTGCCATTCTAAAAAGTGGGTCCCAGTCTAAAAAGTTTGAAAACCACTGGGTCTATGTATTTATGACAGTATTGCTATGCTGCTTTTTCTCCTCACCCAGGGGACACAAGGTGGCTCACAAAGTTGATATAGAACAAATAATTATTTCAGTGGCATTGCCAGGAATAACTGGGGAGGCTTCTCCTAACAAAAACAAGGAGGGTTGTGCCAAGCAGAGACTTGCCAATGTTGAGGACAGCTGAAATATTAATGTCATGAGAATCTCCTGCAACGCAACAAGCTACCCACCAGCTATGAAAATTCAGTGCCAGACCTGCTCTGGTCCCTTGGCGCTTGTTGTAGCAAAGAGATTGATTACTGGGGTGATTGCAGTTGCCAGGGGAAGCCTGAGATGAGAAGAGGCACTCGGTGTGTGGATGTGGCTGCTGATGTGGATTCTTTCTTGAGCTGTGCTCTTGGCTGCTCACATGGTTTAGAGACTCATGCTTTGATGCTGCAAGAGGAAGGAATGAGTGACCCATCTTCACTCCTGTGTTGAAGTCAACAGAATGGTTTTGAGAACTGTTTTGAACATGTCAGAAGGCACTTTAAATTCATTTTTAAGAGAAGCAGTATACAATTGTTTAAGACTGCAATCCTGTGCACGCTTACCTGACAGGTACTCATGGAGTACCATGAGACTTACTTCTGAGTAAACATGTATCTTATTGGCCTGCATCATCGATAAATATATAAACCAAGCCTGAGAACTGCTATATAACTCTGAAGCTCAGTAAGTTGAGCATCAAATTACTTTGTGACTTTTCTAAAGGAGAGGCTAAAATGTCTTCTGCCCTGAAATAGAACATAGATTAAGGAAACTCGCAAAATTAGGGCTGTTTCTATAATTCCAAAGAGTTGGCAGGGACAATAGAGAAGAAGGAAAGAAGGGCCATCCATCCATTCATCCATCCATCCATCCATCCATCCATCCATCCATCCAACCAACCAACCAACCAACCAACCAACTCAGGGTTGTATAGCTGCTTGGGTGTCATTTTGTGATAGAAAATGTAAATATCCAAAATCAGATGTGAAATTTCTAAAATAAAGAGATGTTCCTAGTGGCATACTTGTAAAGTGTGGATGTTAAACACAGCCATCCATTTTCTTTCACTGCTTGCTGGGAACACCCTTACCCAATCAAAACACACAAACACAGGTGTTCAAATGCACACATGTATGAGATCTTTGGGACGTGGTGGTACTATGGGTTAAACCGCAGAGCTGCTGACCGGAAGGTTGGCAGTTCGAGACCACGCGGCGGAGTTAGCTCCCATTTTTGTCCCAGATCCTGCCAACCTAGCGATTCAAAAGCATGTAAAAATGCGAGTAGATAAATAGGTACCATTTTGATGGGAAGGTAACAGCGTTCTGTGCGCTACAGCGTACAGTCATGCCGGCCACATGACCACGGAAGCTTGTCCTTGGACAAACATCGGCTCTTCGGCTTAGAAACAGAGATGAGCAACACTCATGATTAGACCATCCACATCAGTGCAGCAGTCATAATTTATGGAACTGAATTTAGCTTTGTGGCTGAGCAGGCATTTGAACCCATGTCTTCCTAGTCAAAGTCCAACATGCTGTTGTCTGGATAATATACAGAGTATAAAAGGTAAAGGTTTCCCCATGACCGAATGGTCTTGTCATGACCGACGGTAGGGGGCAGTGCTCATCTCCATTTCTAAGCCGAAAAGCTGGTGTTTGTCCTAGGACAAGCTTCTTTGGTCATGTGGCTGGCATGACTATAAGCAGTAGTGCATAGAACACCGTAACCTTCCCACCAAAGTGGTCCCTATTTATCTACTTGCATTTTGATGTGCTTTTGAACTGCTGGGTTGGCAGGAGCTGGGACAAGCAATGGGAGCTCACTCCGTCACGCAGTCTCAAACTGCCAACCTTCCACTCAACAAGCTCAACTCAGTGGTTTAACGCGCAGTGCCACCACGTCCCTTTTACATTATACAGAGTATAATGCTCCTTTAAAAGGAATTTTCACATTCCGTTTCAAGACTGGTCATCTGTACCTGAGAGAATATCTTAAAGCCCTCTCAGTTCATCATTGGGGGGGGGGAGAAGTACAACTTCAAGATTACATGGAAAATACTAGAGCAAAAGCTAACCCCTCAGTAAATACTGGTTAGACATTTCCTAGTTCCTTAGATAATGCAGATTAAACAGATTGGAGGAGCAGATTGAGAAAAATTTTCTGGGATTTTTGTGTCAATGAAAGCAATGAAATTCAATGAAAGCAGGTAAGACTCCTCTCCTCAGTCATCAGGCGCTTGAAGTACAGGAAATCCAAACACCGTGTAGGTCAACCAGACAGAGAAACTAGAGAAGGAAGTTGAATGGTGAAGCTACTGATACCCAGAGAGACCAAACATGACTGGAATTTGATGACTAAAAAGGCTCTTTGTTAACACTGAACTAAAGTAAAACCATTTCTTTTTGTAAACCTTGTAAAGGTGGGTGGTGCAAGGGTGAACTGACATTTCCGTTCAGAACAAGTCTTGCTGCATTTTTCCCTCTCTTTCTTTCTTTCTCTCACACACAGAGGTAACTAAGGGCCCAATCCTATCCAACTTTCCAGCACCAATGTGGTTGCAATGCAACCCTGAGGTAAGGGATCAAACCTTACCTTACCTTGAGGAGCCCTCCATTGGCTGTCCCCTCATTGCAGGATTCATGTTCTTTATGTTCTTTTCATGTTCTTTTGGTATCTCTGCATCAGCACTGGAAAATTGGATAGGATTTGGCCCTAAATGTTTCCAGTTTGTTCTCTAGGAGGCTGGCAAATCATGATGAGTTTTGAGGATTTCATTTTTATTATTTTGGGTTTCCTACCTCCCCCACCCTCATGCCACTAACACTAGGCTCAAGCCTAGGCAGGTCTACTCAGAAGCAAGTCCCATTATAGTCCATGGAGCTTACTTCCAGGAAAGCGTGGACAGGATTGCAGCTACAGTTATTTGTACTTCCACATGTTCTAAAACTATGAAGAGCTATTATTAGGAGCTAATTCACATGATGCATTTTGCTGCTTAAGTTCAGGGAGGATGACAATTCTATCAGCAGCTTAGAAGACGCGATAGCTAACTAGAACCCTTACAATTGAAGGAAGCATACTTAAGTGTTGGGTATGTACAACAGAGGAGGGCTGTTCCTATCTGCTGCTTGTGGGCTTTCCAGAAACTCCTGGTTGGTTACTGTTCAAAAACCTTGTTCTAATCCAACAGGGCTCTTCTTTGTATATCCTTTTGTTCTACGATGTGTTGTGCTTACTCATGATAATGCATAAACAACAGATAGATGTAATAAGGAGACTAAGGATCAACTTACTCTAGTATAATATTTTAAGGAAAACTTGAGATCATATGTAGAAAAATACTCTGTAACAGATTATGGGCCCAATCCTATGCAACTTTCCAGCACCAACGCCGCTGCAATGCAACCCCACCTTGAAGAAGTCTCTGTGACTGCCCCGCCCCAGCAGGATGCAACACACACACCCCCATTGGCTTGGTTGCATCAGCACTGGAAAATTTGGTAGGATTGGGCCCTAAAGTATGGTAAAATAAAGTAAAAAAGGAAGTAAAAATGCTCTGGGGTGGGGGTATACACTAGGCACTAGATGCCTCTGGCCAAATGCCCGTCTCAGTGAAATGAAATGCAGAAATTAATAGAATTTAATGAGTGCCAAAGTGATTGAGTCTGAGATGTGTATTTCTAATCTGCAGGATAGTCATATAAACCAGCCAGCCACTTAAAGCATCACCCAGTTTCTTGCCTTGACAATGTCGCTCTATGCCTGTGGGCAAAAAGCGGCTGGAGTGTTACTTAAGACTTGGACTTCATTAGACGGCATGGAGGACATATGGATTTTATATATAACCCAAAATTATTTCCATCTCCATTGGCTGCATACTAATATCTAGACCTGGTTTTTCCTAAGTGCAGGATAATCATTACAATCTGCCAAAAGCAGCATTTTCATTAATAAACTCAAACATTTCCATAGTAATAAACATTGAGATGCCTTAAATTCTTCATTACAGTTCCTAAATATTAGAAAAATTCAATTCAATTTTTGTCAGAGATTTCAAGTAAAATGTGATGCTGAAAAGGATTTAAAAATAAGACTATCACAATTGTTCTTTCCACAGAATTCTTTCTTTCCTTTTCATTTCACTTAAGTATTTTCAAAGCTTAGCAGAGCTCAACCCTGGCCATAAACTGTGTAAGAGAAATATTCAACTTCATTTTGTACACATGGAAGGGCTTCGATTGGCTTAGCAGGGTTTGTTTCATATATAACATGAAGGACTACGTTTGACATCTGACTGAAAGGTAAAGGTAAAGGTAAAGGTTTCCCCACGACCGAATGGTCTAGTCGTGACCAACTGTAGGGGGCGGTGCTCATCTCCGTTTCAAAGCCTGTAGAGCCAGCATTTTTGTCTGAGGACATGCTTCCGTGGTCATGTGGCCAGCATGACTCCACGGAACGCCGTCACCTTCCCACCAAAGTGGTCCCTATTTATCTACTTGCATTTTAGGTGCTTTCGAACTGCTAGTTTGGCAGGAGCTGGGACAAGCAACGGGAGCTCACTCCGTCACGCAGTCTCGAACTCCCAACCTTGCAGTCGAAAGCCCAGCAACAGCGGATTAACTCGCTGTGCCACCACGTCCCACATCTGACTGTAACAACATGTTAAATCCTACTTGCAAATGTATTGTAACTGTGCGCTTCAAAGCACAATCCTATGCATGCCTACTCAGAAATAAGTCCCATTGTGTTCAATGGGGCTTATTTCCAGGAAAGTGTTATAGGATTGCAGCCTCAGTCAATATTGTATTCAACAAGAGGCAGCACAAGAGGATCAAATGCCCAAAACAGGGCACTGTTGCCTCTGCCACAGCACAGTTGACACCATTAAAGTGGCACCTGAACTGGTATCTAATACTCAGTTTCTCTCTCTCTCTGTTGTACACATGTGAACACATCTGTCCAGCTGTTGCTTCCACATTTGTGCCCACCCAGTGGTTTAAAGCAGCACCTAAGTGGGTAGCAAGAGGGGAGGGGAGCACAAGGCAGATATACTGGAGTGCCCTGCTGCTATTGCCACCTCTTCTTCTTACCTTTACCTCCACGGCCTTCCACTTATTCCCCCCAAGCCAGTTCTCTTCCACATGTTCAACATGTTTGTTTGAAGATGCGGCTGATGGGAACAAGTGGGAGGCAGCAGAGGCAAAGGTTAGGGACATGGAAGCACTCTGTGGTTCCAGCTTTGTGGTCAAGAAAGCAACAGAAGAATCCTGCTTGGACCGCTCTCATGAAAAGGGAGAGGTCAGAACAAACTCACTGTGGCCACTGCTCCTTTTTTCTTCATTATTCCCACCATGATGGTTTGCAGGAGCGGGAGAAAAGGTGGGTGGGTGGTTACTGCCCCATCCTCCTCCAGTTGCCAAGCCCACCTCCAAGGTTCAGAGTGCCTGTCACTTTTTCTTTACTTCAAATGAATATTTGAAGCTGCCTTGTCCATCAAGCCCACTACTTTCTCTTCTGATTGGAAATAGCTCCCCAAGGATCTTTCCCAGAGCCCCTTATAACGCCTGTGATGCAACGCCTGTGATCTACCACTGATCCCTACACTACGGTCCCACTTTTAAAATGCGCAGTCAGCCTGAAACCCTGCACTCTCCTGTACCCAGTGCCCATCTAAGAGGCCATGCTGATATCAGCAATATGTCCACTTATGAGCCTTAACATTATATCCCAGAACATGAGACTGCAAACAAGAAGTTTGAGGTAGACAGCAGAAATTACCTTGCTGAGTTGAATTTATTTTATAGGAAACGTGCCCAGACGTGGTGGAGCTCAGAACTTTTAAGCAGGACAGATGTTCGTTCATTCTTTCTTTCTGCCAAATTTGAACTTCTCTTTGAAAATTGACCTCAGCTCTGTTTCAACCCCTCCTCAGCACACACTGGATTGTGCTTTGTAGTAAGCAGATGTTACTGTACATGTCTCATGAGCAGCGTTGTTACAATGGAGTTGTTGGCGTGTGGAAACTGTTGCAGTCTGAACTGTTCCAGCAATTCTCAGTGCCCTTCAGGTGAATGGGATTTCCCATTTAGTGAAGCAGGGGAGCAAAGAATGTCATCTTTGAAAGCACTCATCTCTAAAAGGATTAATCTCTGTGTCTTTGTGTGGGCCAGGGAGAGGGGAGGAAGGGAACCAAGTGGATTAGTTCATGGCTAGAATAGCTACACAGGTGTCACATTCTGTGTTACTGGTACATGTAAATGGAATGTTAAGACTTTCTATATGCAGTGCATTCTTAAGGAGACTTGTTGGCCCAAAGGCAGTTGTATTGCTTGCTCCAACCTGCTAATAATCCAATCACTTCAGGCTGCTTTAATTTCAGCCTGAAATTAAAGCAGTGTCTGCAAAAGTCTCTTTCCTTCATCTCAAAGCTTTCCCTTGCCATTAAAGATAACAAGGCAGGTTAGTTAGCGATTGTATGAAAAGACTGAGGTAGTGTAAGTATGAATGGCAGAAAGGCAGGTGACTGCTGCTCTCCTGGGGAGCTCTCATCAACATGAAGAACAGCCCAAGACATGCTCCACTGATTTTCAGCACGAAAGGTCAGCTGCTGCTGGCTCAGTTATCTCTTTGCTGCGGTAACTTATGCACCATGTTCATGGTGATTTCCCTCTGCCTGGGATGAATATGTATGGGACCCAGCACTTTGGCTCCACAGGGCATGCATTTCTCAGCTTGGTTTTGTACTCATCCCTTCAAAACAATGAAAAGCACAAGCAGACACCAATGGACCGTCCTTGTGAAAAGGGGGCTTTGTCATGGTGTGCCTCCCACCCAAAATGGCTAATTGTGCATCCCCATCCCAGCCTTGTACAGCGGATCTGCATTCATTGTACAGTCAAATCGTATCATCCTACATTCTAGTTACAGCTTCTCATGCTAGTGCCCTGCCTGTTCCCATCTGCCTACACTGCAGAAGCAACAGTGGCGGGAACAGGCTGGGCATTGCAACAATCTAATTATGTAATGATATAATACTGTTATTTGTGGTGGTGGTGGTGGTGTGTGTGTGTGTGTGTTTTGCAGGTTTGTTTTGTTTCTTTTCTGCTGATTTAGGGCACAAATCAAGAGCCAGCAAGATTTGATAGCTCGATGAAGGTGACCAGGTACAAAAGAGGCAAGGGCTGCTTAACTTTTAATACATGAGTAGAAAATGGAATTTTACCCATGCATAATTGCATGGCAAGGAGTTGTGTGGCTACCTGATAAGGATTGTAAAGGACTTTCAAACTACAAATGCTATGAATTTGTAATTAACCATTAACTCCAATATTCAGAAAGTGTTTATCCTTTTCAAGAAGCTGAGGAGGGGGCATGGCTTATATCCCAACAGTTATTTCTCCCAAAGACCTTTAATAACAAAATTAATTTTGCAAAGCAACTGGTTCAAAGTAGAAAGTGTTTTATTATGCATAAATTCCTATATCAGTTTTTCCAGGTGGAGTTGAAAAGAAGTTGGCTGCCCTCTAGTGGGTAGATTGACCAGTACCATGACAAGCAATACCCCTATACCTTACACTGCTCTAGGGTACAATCCCATAAGTGAGGCTTAATACAACATCACACAGCTGCTCTCCAAGTAAAGTTTATGAGTAAAGTTTATTGTCGTTATGTTGCAACGACAAAGAAGTGTATTGGGCTGCAAAAAAACAAAACCAGGAAATTGTGCTTCATGTGCTCAAATTGCCCAGTTGCCACTTGTACACCTCTTCTTCTGAAAAGATTGGTAGCAAAAGCTTTGAGTCTTCTTGAAAAGCCAACCACCGTTTTGCCTAAACCGGAGGTAGAAATAAACCTTGAGCAACCCCAAAAGAAACACTGACTGGAGATTTTGTTGTGCTCTTCTGAGGCAGGACTTGAAAATCGAAGTATTCAATCCTGCATGCTTATAAGATGATGCTTTGTGGAGAGACAAGTGGAAAAGAATGGACTAGGAACATGAGAACACTCTCAAGGTTCTTAGATAGGTGGCAAACACCAAACCAAAAACCAGGTGCAAGAAATCAGTGCAAGAACTATCTTGAATTTAAAGTGATGTGGAAGACATGTGATCTGTGACCATGTGCTCGATGTGTAATCATTTTCATATACATTTTTTGGTAAATTAATTTTAAATATTTTTTGCACCTGAACCATACAATCAAAATAACTCTCTCTCTCTCTCAAGTACCCAAGTGTAATTACAGGTAGAGTTTCTGTATCTGCAAGGGTTCCGTTCCGTGGTGGGATTCAAATAAATTAACCACCGGTTCTATGTCCTCCTTTCTTTGTACTGCTTCTTACTACAGCACTACTTTTTGTATATCAATAAATTAGCAACTGGTTCTGCAGAACTGGTGAGAACTGGCTGAATTTCACCACTGGTTCCGTTCCCAGACCCCCTGTGGATACCAAAAACCACAGATAAGGAAATCTGTCGTTTTCAGGACCCAGTGGAGCTCTGAATGTGACTGGAACCTTACTCTAGTCATGTCTGGAACTGTTCTGAGTGTCGAAGAAGCTGCACTTAGCTTTTCTAGGGCTCAAAATGCCATCTGGAACCTTTTTTTGGTGACTTCTAGTTTTTGGTGAAAACCGGAAATCGCTGAAAAAAGACCCCAAGCAGCATTCTGTGTCTCAGAGAACGTCCCAGATGTCTGACACATCTTCATTGGGGTGATTGGCATCCTCGGTGGGTTGGCAAATCCATGGCTGCTGAATAGAATCCGATGATAAAGTGCCTCCATTTGTACTTGAATTCATGCTAGTAAAGAGCGCATAAGATGTGGGCCAGTTGTATTAGCAGTCATGTTCTTTTCCTCATTCCTTGTATTTGTCCCTCATAACTCTGGGGTTTGTTGCCTAATGTGCAACAAATATTAAGTTATATTAAGTTACATTTTTTTTGTTAGTTCAGAAATTTCATAATTTTAGTCTAGCTGGGCCCAGTGATGCTAATGTTTAAGTTGTTAATACACTAGAGCAGCGGTAGTGGTACGGGTCGTATGTGAGGTTGTGTCTGGCGGTACATGCAGCACCCCCAGACACCACTGCCTGACAGTGAGACTGCAGTGCAACAAACAGCGGCAGGAGGATCCGTTTGGAGGACAGAGCTCCAGCACACCTTTTGCACACTTGAAAAATCCATCCCACCTGCCCAGAGCCTATTGCCAATGTTTGTTGCATTGGCCTGGTCTCCCAGCCTGGAAGTAACTGGCAATGATGTCATGGCCAATTACTTCCGATAGTGGGGCCATGTGAAGTGGTACATCCGGGGACAAAGGTCGAGATACACTGCTCTAGAACCTCATTCATTGTCCCTTCTATTTGATTCAGTTCTTCAGACTCCCTCCCTGGAAATGTCAGTTCAGGCACGGTTATATGCCTATGCATTATGCAGTCAGGACAAAATTCATTCTCTGCAATCTCTATTTAATCTTTAACCTTCTGTTTTATTCCCTCGTTATTTAACTGTCCAACTGTCTCCCTGGCAGGTACACTCAGTTTGATGTATTTAAATAAGTTGTTATAACTTGTTCTGTTGTTTTCAGCCAAATAATCCTGATAAATGCCCTGATTTCCTTATTATAGTAGTAGCATTTTATCTGTTTGTTTGTTTGTAGGGGGACAACTTTTAATTCCCCAGGAGCTCCTATGAAAGTTCAGCAATTTTAGAGATGCTGGAAAAATCCTCTTGCAATATAATTGTTCTTTATTTGGTATCCCTTTTATTCCCTGGTCATCTGCTAGTTGTAGATTCAGGGTTTGTCTTCTTGTCTGGGGCAACCATTCTGTAGAGGAAGGGAGCTACCTTGCCCATTGGGCAGCAAACCTGTCTGTCTAGGTCTAAGGGGTGGGATGGAGCAACCACCTGACTCCTCCAATCAGGTAACTTGATGAGATCATAAAAGCAACGTTATATAAGAAATTGAGTTTTTCTGTGCCAGTTGGTAAGTCACCAACTTCCCCCCACCCCACCAAGGACTGGACTTCCTTGCGTAAAGTAGGTTGCTTAAGCTAGGGGCTGTTTTGCTAGAGTTAAGGAATTACAGTAATTTATTTTCCTTGTTTGCTACTCAAACCCAGGGAAGATGCAAACTGGCTGGAGTAAACATAGCCAGTCATAATTTGGGGGAATTGTACGGGTTGAGTTTTTTTGAGTGTCATTCCAGCTCCACCTGCTGGACATTACTGGTTACTGCATTCATTTGATGAAACCCTTTCCAGCCAAGCTCAGGCATTTTCCATGAGCCTGCTTGCACTTTTACAACCCCCGTTATTTTCCCATATTGTTTAATTCCCCTTTCATTGGGATTTTTAACAAACTAGCCCATTGTCTGCCTGTTTATGAGTAAGTCAATGAATTGTCAATGGGGGAAAGAGACAAAGCCCTGAGCAACATTGCTAGATCTTCTACTCCAGTTAATGCTCACACAATATCTGTTCAGCACCATGTTCAGACCTAGCTAATGTGCCAATGACAAAGCCTACAGCATTCATCTAACAATGCCATCAGTTACTAAGAGCCCTCTACCCTGCCCGACCAATGCAGCTGGTACATGGTACATCCAGTGGGGGTGGGGAAAAAGAGGCTTGGGAGGAGAAAGGAAATTGTTTTCCTTTACCCCTCAGTAAGTCTCTTGCTCACCAATGCTCATCAGCTGGCACAAATCTAAGAAGAAAGAGGCAGGGAGCTCAACAATGGATCTGCTGCCAGGGCCCCCCCCCCCCCCCCCCCCCCCCCACAAAAATAAAACCCCCCCCCCCCCCCCAACCCGCCAGCTTACTTGGTCTGGCAGATGCAGCAGAGTGCGACAGTGTTGCTGCAGTGCTGATCAGTTGGCAGCCATTTCAAGACAGCAGAACTGCCTTCCACTGCTGTTTGAGGCTCTGCACGGCAGCCCAATCATCAATCGGATTGGGCTGTAACACTCTCAGGTGAGTTCCACAACAGGATGGTGCCAGTTATTCCATGAATCCTTTGCAGGTAGAATAGACTTGTACTGAAACAGCTACCAAATGAAACACGAGCACTTCTTGGATTGAAGTGATGCTGTATGATCCTTGGCAAATGCTATGTATAGAGGGCTGGAGGAACAATCAATACATCATTTTCTGAGCAGCTACTAAGGGCTTCCAAGATCAAAGTGCAGCTTGAACTTGTCCAGGGGATTTTAGTGCCTAGGCTGAAGTGCTGCTCACATTGGAAAGTCAACAAGTTGTTTTTCAAACCTCCTGTTATGTTTCATATCCGGTTGGGTTTCTGAATTAAACTTCTGCAATTTACATGGGAAAGTGCTTGATATAATTTTTTTTATCATAAATGTAATAGATTATACAAGAAATAAATGGAATACTACTAATTGAAGAGGAAACTGGATATATATGTTTTCCGAGGTAGTCGACTTAGCATTCATTTCAGGACTGCATCCTTGAGTATGATCATTTTTTATAGCCCTTTCAAATTTAGAAGTACTGCTATAATTCTAAGCCTTTTGTCTATTTAGCTGAGGAGAATTAAAGATGCACAGAGACCAGAGGATATACACAACCCAGAATTCATTGCAAAGAAGAGAGACATGACAAAGCATCTCAACGGAAATTTCAAACAGAATACATCACAAAAATAAATACAAATTTGCAGGCGAGGTTCACAGTGCCACGTAACTGAAAAACCACAAAAACTAACAAGCAAGCAACTGGCTCTGTGGACAGTTTTAGCTACTTTAGCCTAGCTCTTTAAAAAACCAACCAACAGGCATCTCCCTTGGGAGCAGCAAATATTGCTAACCTGTAAGAACACTGACAACTAAAAAGACTGTTTTAAAACTAGAGTCTTGAGAAAGGATATAATAGCAGTTGCTGTTTCATGCTGTGAATCATCAGTGGACATGAGGGTACTTCCAGCGAAGAATGGCACCATCTGCACTTACGCTCACAATGTATTTCCGGTTAGGGCAGACTTTCAGAGAGGTGATGCTGCCGCTGTGGCCAACCCCAACAAAGGTCACTTCACCCTCATTATAGTCCCACACTTTCACTAAGTGGTCATCACCTCCTGTGATGGAGAGAAGGAAGGAATGTTAGATGGTGAGAGTTCCATTCCAGGAGTAAACGGAGCTGAGTTGGGGAACTGAAAGTGAAAGCAGATGGATGCAAGGTCCTAAGCATTATGGGTAAAGAAAAGGACCAGGAGTCATGCAAAATCCATGACACATGCACTTGGACTGGGGATATGAACTTCCCCCTCCTATAGCAGTTTCAACTGAGGGCTCAGAGTACAGTTGCTTGCAATCATGTTCCAAGATTTCCCTTTCCAGAAGTTACTTATTTTCCCCATCTTTCCATAGTTACATCTATTTTTTCTCTCCCTTGCAGCCCTTCAACTTCACAGACAAGTGGTATTCAAACTTTTTAGACCGGTACCCACTTTTTAGAATGGCACTTGTGTCGGGACCCACTGGAAGTGATGTCATGGCAGGAAGTGACATCTTCAAGCAGGAAGTGCTTTCATTGTAACATAATAAAATGACACTCCTGAAATACAAATG
Source organism: Lerista edwardsae (assembly GCA_029204185.1). NCBI lineage: Eukaryota > Metazoa > Chordata > Lepidosauria > Squamata > Scincidae > Lerista > Lerista edwardsae. Next base: position 312,276 of record JAJKFI010000120.1, read on the forward strand.
GGCATTCTTGGACTGCAGCAATTGTACAACCATGAAAGATCCCTGACAGAAACCAAGATTAGGACAAAACAACATGTAAAAGCACTGAGCTAATAACAAAATTTAAAGAAACCCTCATTTGAAAATTCAATCTGTTAACACTCACAAAAGGAACATAACAAGAGTAAGGTCTGCAGATTCCAAGATGCCTGCTCCCAGCTTTCCACAACCCACCTGACATCAGGTTGTGACCCACCAAGTGGGTCCCGACCCACAGTTTGAATACCACTGCACTAGACTCAGTTCTAAGGGCCAAATTAACACATGTTTTGACTTGTGTGTTTCCCTGGTTTTTTCTCTTATGGATAGAGGCGGGTGAAAACAGTTTGGTTTTTTTTGCGGATGTGTGTGGAAAAGTTAGAAGTGCAGAAAAATGTGTTATGTGTTTTTATTCCAAGGGCACATTTTTGTAAGTTACAATTATAAATTATAATAGATTTAGAAGTGTACTTAGTAGGTGATATAAGTGGTATAGTGTCAGCAGACACAGCTACATGCATATACAGGTATTAGAGAATGGTTTTATGTTTTTCCAGATTTTCGTGTGTGTGTGTGTGTGTGTGTGTGTGTGTGTGTGTGTGTGTACAATAATGAAAGTGCAGAAAGTGGTGTCATGTGTTTTTATTTCATTATCACTGAAAAAAACCCACCTCCACTTATGGAAGTAAATAACAGCTTCTTTCTTTCTGTAAGTAGTGAGCCGAGGCAGAGACAATTCTGATCAGATCAGTAGTTAGGGAATAGTGTTTTTAAAACTGCTTCATGGTTTTGTGCTGCCCCACATGCTATTGTAAGTAGAGGAAAGGTAAGCAAGAGACCAATGTTATATGAAACACACAGTTTGGACCTTACAGTGCTGAAACCTAGCAGCACATGGGAGTGCAGGAGGGAGGAAGACTTTGACGTGGAACAACTCTAGTACATCACAATTCCAGACCCACTCTGTTTCATTCATTCAACTTACCAGTAACAAAGAAGGCTCCATCTGATGTGATATCCATCCCATTGACGGAACCAGACAGGGAGCCCTCTAGGTCTCGGATTGGAGAGCCATCGAACACCTCCCAGTAACCAATCTAGAAGCCAGAGAAATCAGATACAGAAACACTCTGTGAGGTTTTCCCTAGACAGCAGTGAGGAATCTGTTTCCAAAGTTCCCTAAGCATTTGGGCCCTGCAGCTGGATTCTTGGCAATGACCACCACCCTGCTGGACTCACATCACAGAGCTTCTCTTTGCCCCACAAACGTACCCACCTTACGGTCTGTACCACTTGTGATAAGCTGGTGCTCATCAGGATGATAACACACACACTTGAACAGAGTGTTCGCCAGGATCATCTGACGTCTCATGAACCGTCTACGAAAAAAGAATCCAGTTTCTGAAGTTACTTCCTGTCAGATCTAATCAGGTCCTGCACAAAAAACTTCTGCTTTTTAGATATTTATATCTAATGGTGACTGAATAAACAGCCAACCCTTTCTTTGGTGCTAGGATATGTGAACACACTATTACAAGGTCTCCCTATTATTGTGGAGGGGGGGGGAGTGTCCTGACATATGTTTCTGGTGCCAGGCTGGCATCATGCTCAGGCCAAACTTGGGTATTCTTGACAAAAGGTTACTGACCTCAAGCCAAGTTCAAAAGGGCAACTATTTTCTTATAAAGTCCCCACCATCTCCTCTTTATGGAGACGGATCCTGGAAATTTCCAAGGGCTGCAACTTGTCTGCCATCTGCTTGCAGGACATGGATATAATCTGAAGTTTCACAATCCTAGGGAAATCCAGCCATTTGATCCTTCGCTTGAAAAACTTGCGTCTAGATCCTTTTGTACAACAGGATATCCCTAGTTCTCTCAAGGCAACTTTGCTAACATTTCATCCATATTTTATTCCCATTACCACCCATCCCCCCACATGAAATAATTTCCTAGTTCAATCCCTGAGAACTGGGGTGGCCTGTCAAGAGCCATCTGAACACAAAGGACTAGGTCAGGTTGCGTCCAGAGTCTCCAAAGATTGTCATGTTAGCTTATGGTCAGAAAACCCTGTAAGAATTCCAGATATATGGTGGTTTGCAAAGTTCTTCATTTTCCTTCCACCTAACTGACATATTTGACCTGTGAATGTTGGATTACGCACTCCCATCTCGTCAGCAACCCAGGAATCTCCCAACCCAGTATCCAGGAAGGCAATTAGCCTCTTTGTTGGCTCTTTTGCTTCCCATCTCCTCCTTCCCAATGGCTCCTTCCTAAAAATGGGACAACTCATGGCTCTGCATCCATTGCGCAGCACTGTATTTAAAGCCTTTCTTGTGTTTCCCACTAGAAAGTGTCTTGGCTCCTTTGTTTTCTTTCCTATTCTCCCCCCCCTCCCATCTTGAACACATTCCTCATCCTTGGGAGCCCACTAAGGGCGCAATCCTAAACTGAGTTAGGCTGGCATAAACTAAGACAGCAAAGTTTGGCCAGCACAAGGGCCACTGTAAAGTATGTTTGGACCAGTGTCGAAGTCAGAGAGGCCACCACACAGATGTGCGCCATCCTCCCTGACTCTGAGAGTGGTCCAAATATGCTTTACAGTGGCCCTTGTGCTGGCCAAACTTTGCTGGTTTAGCTTATGCCGGCCTAACTCCAGTTTAGGATTGTGCTCTGAATCTTGTCTATGGGCAGCCCAATCCTAAACTGCCTGACCACCCAGGAGCACAGCGGTAGTCAGGCAGCTACTGCTGCAACCCATGGCAGCCGTGGGAGAAAGGGGCACTCGTCCCCTTTCCCCACAGTAAGGGTGCAGGGTGGGTAAGCCGTCTATTTAGCCGGCACAGAGGTGAGGCCCTCTGTGTAAGGCCACAGGGCCCTATATGAAGGTAGGGATCTGGCGGTGAGAGTCGCCACCCCTTGCCCCGGAACACCCTCTCACCCTGCCTAGAAAGCCCGCAACATCAGTGACCAGTGGACGCACAGCTCATCAGCTTGCGGAGCTCCCTCCGGACTGCATGGAGCCGGTGTCACCATGGCATCACCCCAGTACCAGTGGTAATGGCTTACCATTGGCGCTGGAGGCGCTTTATGGTACCTTCAGCAACAGTGACGCAGGCAGTACATTCATACCACCCGCATTATGCCCAATAAGATCAGGCCCTTAGTCTCTTCACTCCCTTTCATCTCAATCTTGCAGAGAAATCATCCCAGGAGATATGGAAACAGATACTTGTCAGCAAAGGCCTTCCTGGGTATCTTCCAATTTAGACTATCAACATTCCTCATCCTTGGGAGCCCACTAAGGGCGTCTAAGGTGGTCTAGCATTCTTCCACTTGGTCTGTCTAGGCTCCTTTATGTCTCCAAGAGTATGCTGCTGCTGGACCTGTGTGTGTGAGTTCAATTCTCTTCCTTGTATGAGTTCGAGCCTGAGCACATCTAGTAACAGCAGCCACTGAATCCTAGTCATATATGAGGTTTCCCAGGTTTTTTTAGCTGTTTTTTTAAATGAAGCTGAGGCTTGAGACCAGCCTTTCTGCCTGGCCTCTGCAAGACCATCTTCTCTGCGGAAGAAGCCATTGGCACAAAGTTGTGGCTGCTGACAGCCTTACTTTCTAGCAAGAGCAACCTTACACAAGATCCCAGATAATGCACGTTCCATCGATGCTGGCTGTAACACATTCCTGGTTATTCTTCTTGATCCTGATGCATGAAATAGCAGAGATATGCTCTTTCATTACCTCTTCCAGTTTTCGTGTTTCCTTGCCAATCTCCCACACTCTTACCTGCAATACAGCAACAGAGCCAATACCAACACATATGGCAGCACTTCACTTGCTAAACACAAAGACAATGCTATCTTGATGAAGCAATTTTTTCTGGTAAATGCTCAAAGTCCTTCACATAAATGATCTTGGGAAATAGCCATAGAAGAGTGGCAAGTATCACTCTTACAAATCGGTGGCTGTGGCTGAGAAGTAGTAACTTGTGTAAGGCCACAATAAATTGTTCATGGCAGAGCTGAAATCTGAACCAGGGACTCATATGATCTTGGGGGTGCAATCCTGAACAGTGCTGGATTAGCAAGGCCAGCCGGCCAGTGCCAAATCCAACGCTGTTCAGGATGGGCTGGAGCCTCCCCGCGGCAAGGGAGCATGCACTCCTTTACCGTAGGGGAGGCTCCAGCCTCCCCTATGTGCTCCTCAGATCTGCGCCCGCTAAAAAGTGGGCACAGATTCGAGGAGACCGTGCGACCCAAATCGGGGCCACTCAACCTCGCTGACAGGTTTAGGATGTGGCCATACGGCCACCTCCCAAGTCTGCCCAGGTCCCACCCAAGTCCCGCCCAAGTCCCGCCTCCCATCAATCCCCGTCCCAAAATGGGACAGAGAATCCCTTGTGCCAACCGTCTTCAGTCAGTGCAAGTGAGGCTCTCCGTCGGTGCTCTGAAGCTGCGTTGGTTTCAGAGTTGGAGCGCCGACGTGGGGGTGCTGCTTGGCTGTGATGACATCACGTCGACGCAAGGGGCACGCTAGGATTGCGCTGCCCGTCTGCTTCAGACACAAATATACATTCACCAATATATTCAGAAATATAGTTTCTGAACACTTGATTACTCAGCATTTTGTGACTTTCACAACGCAATCCTGATGTTGCCGTAGTGTTTATGCAATGGTGTTGCCTCGACACTACATCATTAGTGCCAAGCGGGGGTGCCAAGTGGTACCCCCGTGTCTGCACTAATGCACAGAGACTAGCACTTCTTGCAGCACAAGTTTCGTTGTGCCTGTGCTGTGCTTCCCCTGCACCAGCCGAAGATGGCTGGTGCAGAGGAAGAACAATGTGGGCAGAAGTGAGCGGCGGGGAGGGTGTTTCTGGGTAGGCTGTAGGTGGGCCAGCAGGTGGGCCGACCCAGAAGGGGGGCAGGCCCAGGATTCAGCCATAAGGCTGGATCCTAAGCCCATTTCCCGGGTCGCACGGTCCCCTTGGATCAGCACCTGCTCTTTAGCAGGTGCAGATTTGAGGAGTCCATAGGGATATCCTGCGCTGGATATGGCACAGGCCCGCCAGCCTCGCCATTCCAGTGCAGTATAGGATTGCGCTCTCAGAGCGCAATCCTAAACTGGAGTTAGGCCAGCATAAATTAAGCTAGCCAAGTTTGGCCAGCACAAGGGCCACCATAAAGCGTGTTTGGACCACTCTCAGAGTCAGGGAGGATGGCTCACATCTGTTTGCTGGCCTCTCTGACTCTGAAGGTGATCCAAACATACTTTACAGTGGCCCTTGTGCTGGCCAAACTTTGCTGTCTTAGTTTATGCTGGCCTAACTCAGTTTAGGATTGTGCCCTCAGTCTGCTGACATGGGGAGATAGGAACAGTAGGTCTGTGGTGAGTAACCTGAAATGGCTCATTTGCACATTCATATCACCATTTGATGTTTTAATAAATATAATCTTATACATGTAAGCCATCCCTGAGTCACCATGCTACATCAGATACTTGGGCCTTGAGATATTTTCTGCTGTAATGTTTCATAAACTGCACTGCTTGCACTTTCCTGATAAGGTTGTTGAAAGCTGCAAAGCAGAACCATGGATTTGGTAGTATGGTCTCTTGTTATCACAGGACGTAGTATCTCTATGTTCGGACACTCCTAACCATCAGAGGTTTCTGCGAAATGTCAGAATCTCATCCCTTTCTAGATAATTCTTCTTGGGAGGAAGATTTAGCCGAGAGGGTTAATGCCTCCGTTTGCCTGAAGATAACACCTGAAGATCTCAAGGTCGTGAGCTCGGGACTGCCGGAAGTCTCTGCGAGCAGCAGACCTTGGAAACTGCGGCTGATTAGAAGCTGAGTTTCAGCTGCCTCGTGGGAGGAGTGTGCTGAAATCAGCTGCATCTCTGGTGGCAGCAGGGAAGCCTCATCAGCCAGCAGACGACAGACGGGTGGCTAAAGAAAGAAGGCTAAATCCAGAAAGAAAGATCTGTAGAAGTGTTGTTCTTGGAAGATAGAACATTCTGTAAATTGTAAAAACCTTCGGGTTTGTGAGAAAGTCTGCCTATGTAAACCGCCTTGAGTTCAATCATTAGAGAAATCTAGTGATCTTAAGAAAGGCGGTATATAAATAAATGTATTATTATTTTATTATTATTATAATGTGAACACTTGCAAGATAATGTGAGGATTTGGAAAAGTATCCAGCAATTAGCTGGATTTCATTTTTATTTTATTTTATGCTATACACATGTATTTTAAGATCTGCATCAACTTTTCGCCAACCACCTGTCTTGGCCAGTCTTGTTTTATTTTGCCTTTTTGATCCATCTCATCCCCATTCTTTTTTATCTTACCTTGTATATTCATTCCTTTTAATAAATTCCTTTTAAAGTTCTTGATTACCTGGTTGGTCTCAGTTCATAAAGGCGCAGATTGGCCAAGTATTCCTAGATTGCTCAGTTTTCACTACATGTTGTTCTGGCTTTTGTTTAAAGTGGGAATCCGTTGGATTTTGGGGAACCCCATTTGAGATCAGGACAGAGGTTTTGCAACATAGCCTCCCTCTGTCTGTTTTCCTAGAACAGGGTTAGGTGCAAAGATAACTCAGATGAACCAGGTATAAGTGAGAGAAAGAGAAAAGGATTTGCTGCGATTGGCTTGGTCACAGACATCAGTGTTTCCCTTTTGAATTCTAGGAGCCAAGATGAACAATTACAGCAACAGAGCCTTCTGTTTCTTCCCATCATTTGCAGAATGTCACAATGCCATCTAAATCCAATCTGCAGAGACAACACAACCATTTCAGCTTTCCGTTACCTGGCCTTCGCCTCCTCCACTGATGATTCTTTTACAGTCACTTGTAGCAGCCACAGCTGTCACACCCATGCTATGAGCATGTTCAATCACATACATGAGCCTCCCGGTTTCTGGGGTGAAGGCACGGATTTTTCCATCATTCCAAGCTATAGCAACACAGAAACAATTTGTTGAAGGCGAAAGATCTCCTCTGCTTGCCCCACCCTCACCCAGTCAGTGCTTTTGTGATTTCCATCAACACTGCCAGTTGCCATAGCACATGTAAGTCTTAATATAGAGCTTGCCAATGCCCAGAGGAGGTGGCCTTTATCATCTAATCTCCCTGAGGAAAATGCTAAGGATTGATACATTGCTTTTCGGCCAATGTGTCTCAGCAACAGCAGTCCCTGAGCTAGAAGAAACAATGGTCTTGCTCAGGAAGATGGCTTTATTTGTTCACTTGAGCAAATTGGGCAATACTTATTGGTCTGGCTAGAGATGGAAGAAGTCTTTCAAGCAGAAAAAAAACAAAACTGAGGGCAACTACGATTCTGCCATCAGCAGGACAATGCAAAATGCACCTACCTGAAATAATGCTCTTGCCATCCCTCATGAAATCAATCGAATGGCAGGTCATGTTGGGAACTGTTATTCGCAGCAGCTCCCTGTTTTCAGGCGTATACCACACACGGATGTCACTCTGAGAGCAGGTGGCAAACAAGTCAGATGTGCCACTGTGTGAATGAAGTAGAAAGTTTGAGTTGGAAAGGTTTGTTCAAGGGACAGGTACTGCTGGATCGCAACTAGAGAATAATAAGGTATTAAGTAGCAGATGCCAAACTAGGCTTGAAGCCCTTTCCATGAATCTGACCACCCACTTCAGTCATCAACTAGGGCCTTGTTCTATGTTTGTTCTCCTTTGGAGATGCAACAGAGGTGGAAGACACATGTGATGATGTCTTTTCTAGCATGATCCACAGGCTTAGCTTGACTGGTCCCCTCAGCAGCATCCTTCCACCACTTGGTGAAGAGTTTCGGTCTGCACAAACCTTTGATGGCGCTCCCTCTTTTGTGTTGATATAGCTTACCTTTTTATTATGTATTATTTATTTATTTTCTATTATTGATTGATCATTTTGATATTTTGTGAAGCACCTTCAGGGTCCCTTAGGTGATGGAAAAGCAGTATTAAATGCTTGGAATAAATATATAAATGTCTTAATTAGAACTACACACTAAGTTCTCCTTTTGAGAAGTGTCCAAGCCTGGACTTACCCACTCCCAACAGGACTGCTCTTCCCAGTGCAAGCTACCCTTGGAGCTTGGCAGAGGATGAAGCCATGACATCCTGCTCAAGAGAAGGGAGGTGGCAGAACCTAGCAGGAAAACCTGCAGCTCCTTGTGATACTGCTGAAGAAGGCTGAGTAAGCGCTAGCAGCTGGGACACCAGTTGAAGCAGTGCAAACTCAACAGCAGAGACAGCAGCATAGCCTGTTGCTGATCCTAGGTGGCGGCTGAATGGCCTTGGGAACCACAATGTAGCCTCCAGGGTCTTCCATGAAGGTGGGATGCTATGCCCTGCAATCTTGGAGCAGGGAGGGTTGGGGTAAGTCTGGGTAGGACTTTGTAAGGTGAGTGGACTGGCTTATGGAGCTGGACCTGGGACTCCCAAGCAGATGACACTTCCCAGGCTTGTGATGAGTGGCTGGGGAGCAATCGTGCAGAGAGCATGAAGGTACTGAGGGTAGAAACTCAGGGCACAATCCTAACCTGGAGTTAGGCCAGCAAAGTTTGGCTGGCACAAGGTTTGAACCACTCTCAGAGTCAGGGAGGATGGCGCATGTCTGTGCCTCTCTGACTCCGAGAGTGGTCCAAACATACTTCATGGTTAGCACACAGTTCAGCTTGCACCAAAGAAAGCATACAGTGCCATAGTAGAGATCAGTTTTCTTTCCAGTCTTAAATAAGTAGCTGAAGAAATATTTGTTTGTATCGGGAGAAGGATACCAATTAATGGAGTTGTGAATATAAAAGCCATTATCAGAATCTAAACAAACTCAGGGCTTTTTGCCAATCTACTCTCACTTAAAACATGCAGAATTTCATTGTAAATTGTAAATTTACATCCCCTTCATTCACTATAAATGAAGGGGATGTTTGTCCCCTTTCCCCAAGTAAAACCCCAAGCCCCACAATGGGTCTACCCGAGTCTCAGCCAGCTCTTTGCCCGGTGCAGACTGAAGCAGCCACATGCCAGGCTGCCTAGCCTGAAGCAGGGCATAGGATCTGGGGGTGGAGGCCACCGACAGCCTCCCTCACCCTGCCCAGGCCCGATCCTCCCCTTTCCTCCCTCCACTCTGGCCAGCACAGCTGGAGTGCCGACTGTCCTCCCACCTGGCACCAGCACTGACATTTCTCCCGCTGTGCCACAAGTGTGTTTTATGGCACATCCATGGCAGCAGCACATTTTAGCCAGCAGTACGTGCGCACCACCGACATTAGCACCTTCAGGACTGAGACCTAAATCAGTAGGCAACAGACCGCTATGGTAATGACATCTGAGAATAACACAATAGCTCAGAATACTGAGATTATGGATAGAGAAGGGGAGAACTGTTTCATTTTTTATTCAGATGTGCCCAGTAATCGATAACACTCTGATGAGCATCCCATGGTCTGAATGTAGCAGAACATCACCAGCACCTTGAAGTATTTCAAAATAAGAGAGAGCAGGATGCAGAAGCGTTCAAAAGCAGCAATGAGGCTTGCTCAAGAGTCAAAAACTGATGAATAGTCTAAGGGAAACCTAACAATAGCCATGCCATCAGGCTCGTAATGCCCCTCACGCAGAAGGCATGAATCACACATAAGTATTGGCTTACCGCAAACCACATAGGACTGTCTCATTAAAGAGGAGATATGTCTGCTGGCACTCTGATCACAAGGGTGACCTGCAATTGTTTCAGGTGCTCATTTTGATGTAACTCAGTAAAATGTTTGACACAGCATGAAAGGCAGGGCAGGGGAGACAGCTGTGGCCTACAAAGCCCACCATGTTCTTCTGTCTGAAGCTGCCAGGCTTCATTTGACGAAGACAGCAACTGAACACATCATCTTGAAGAAATACCATGATCTTGGTACTGACAGCAAATGAGAATTCACCTGCCTGTTCCTCAGGAGAATACAAACAGATGATGAAACAGTACCGACGGCGCAGTCATTCACAGCACTGGCAATAATGTAGAAGATCCCTTCGGAAGGCTACTAGCCATGTACTAAATTATGTATAGGCTTTGGAGGACAAGGAAGGCAATCATACAGGTAAGGAAAATGCCACTGAACTGAGGTGTTCTTTTGATGCAGTCCCAACCACAGGAACAGGGTTTTTTAAATAAGTAATTAAATGCAGCTGAAAGATGCAGCGGAATGATTCAAACGTGTAAGGCCAACTGAAGTGGGACTTGCAGGCCTGGGGATGGGGGCAAAATCCCTGGGGTCTGGGCCATGACAAAACTATACAGTAAAAAACAAACTTATTACAAAATAAATGCAGGGCTGCATTCCCATGGCAGCTTTAATCCATTTCCAATGAATTCTGTTACCCCAATGCATTCTGGAGACCGTGTTTGTCAAGGGTGGTTCTTTCAGATTCCTTAACAAAACACAGTCCTGTCCGTCCCCCCCAAATGCATTGAGGGAACAGAAGTGCATTGAAAGTGGATTAAAGCTATAGTGGAAATGCTGCCCAGATCTTCTCCAAAAGCATCAACATGTATTAGTATATTTCAGACATGGGAAAGTGAAACTTACACCATCAGACCAGAACTAGGCCCCAGCAATGGATCACCCAGTTCAGTTCACATAATTCACAGCCCAATAGTGAGCTCCACCCCTTCTTCTACTGTAGTTTTGTGTGTGTCTAGAACACATGGATCAAATTTTGGATCAAGCCTGCACGTGTTTGGGCTCTGTTGGAAAGTGAAGTGACAGTATGAAGTACAAATACAAGTCTGGAGCACCAAAAAGAGAAAAGCAAGTTGGTTTCATCTGTGCTTTGTTTAAAAATCATCATGAGGGAGATAGTGAAAGCCAGTCAGTTAGAAGCTTGTGCATTATTAGAAGAAAAAGCAAATGAGGAGGACTTTGTTGAGATAGAAGAAAACAACACAGTAGCACTACTTAAAGAAAGGATGTCAGAGGGTGGTGGGGATGGGTGTGCTTGGGGAAAGCAGGGCCCATCAGGCATCTTCCCCCATGCCCAATGTCAACTCTCAGCGGCTCATAGAATCACTGCAATTCTGCATAAATGGTTAGTTATTCAGATGCAGCCCTGAAGCATAGGGAATCTGCTTATGGAAAAATAGTTCCCACATGGCTGGGACTAATCCAAGGGTACCTCAGCAGGGATTGGAAATGGAGGAGAAATGGAACTTTTTCCACCTAAATCGTCAGTTAAAGAAGTCCTAGGAGAACATTTCTTCCAGACCCAGAATATGAAATGGACTGTGCACATTTTTGTCAACACTGTTGAGAAACACTCTTTTGGCAACACTGCAATTCATACAGAATCTAAAATCAGAGAAAGAATTTGGGCAAGTTCATTGGGCAACCGTAAGGATGGTTCGTCCTGATGCCAACAGGATGATAAAGGAAGCTCAAGAACAGAGCTTACTAAACATCAAAGCTGATTTTGGACACAATTTCAAATGGCCAGAAAATTGGGTTCTGCAAAACTCTTTATTCTTCCCCTAGCTTCTATTACCATCCAGCCAACTCCTCCCATCTTTCCTTGCCAAAAAAATATTCAATGCTCCAAAAATCATCTCTCTGTTGTAGAACATACCTGGTCTGGGACAAAGAGATCAATAAGTCCCTGAACATTATAGAAAGAACTACAGCCAAAATCCTGAAGACTGTTCCCGTCATGGTTTTTGTAATGGATGTGCTCATGCCTTCCCTGGGTGTGCATATTACTTATGTGACATTTTTTGGATGCCTCTTAAGACATTTGTCCATAGGACAATTACTGTAGGACAATTTTCAAAGTTAAGTCTTTGTATTGTTATAGTGCTGCCCTACCCAAAAATTCAATGCAGAAGCTCTGTGCACATGCAGACAGAGCATGACACTATAACAGCAGAGCAAGAAGGCCTGAGTCTACATGAAGGAGAAGACAATAAAAGAGAACAATCCATCGCTTTCTTGCCTACTCTGACTCTTTTAAGTTTTCTGCAGACCACAGCCTAGGAAACCAGTGCAACTGACTAGTTTACAACATTATTAACCCTAAGTAAACCCTTGCTTTGTCAATCAGTTGATAAGGTTAGTCAAGAACACAATAACCTTAATGAGTGAAACATTAAAACTGCTGCTGTCTGCCAAACACAGGATAAAAATATTTGGATCACACTTACAATGGGAAAATGATAGCATGGATGGCCTCACTGTGGCAGGTGGCTATAAGTTCATCCTTAAAGTCTGAAAACGAAAAGCGATAGATCTGTGCCTCGTTGGTGCCCACAAAAAACTGGTGTCCCTGGCCTCGTGGTGTGATGGATGTGACGGCACCTTGCACCTGAACTTTTCTGCAAAGCCAAAAGGAAAATGTTTTATACAACTGCCTTTTCAGATCATTCTTGACTCTCATGCCTAGGTTTTAAATTAATTTCCCCTGGAAGGAGAAGAACGTTCTCTCCCCTTGGGGAAAGCCCAGGCCATCACAATGGGACTCCTTAAGTCCCCACCAGCTATTTTGCTGGCGGAGACTCACAGGGCAATCCAAGCGTGCCCATTGTGCTGACACTACATCATAACATTGGTGCGACATCAGTAGAGCCGATGCGGGGGCGACGAGTGGCACTCCTGCGTTGGCACCACAGCAACGGGACCGGTGCTGCGCCTCTCTTGCGTTGGGAGAAGCTGGCTGGCACAAGGGAGGTGCCTTGTTGTGTTGGGGGAGGGAGGGGGAGGGTGTTTCCCTCAGACATAAGGCTGAATCCTAAGCCCATCCACGAGACTGTGCAGCCCCAATTCGGGCCTCCTGGTCTCCTCGAATCTGCACCTGCTGTTTAGCAGGTGCAGATCTGAGTAGTGCATAGGGGAGGCTGGAGCTTCCCCTACAGTAAGGGCACGAACTTCCCCTTGCCACGGGGAGGCTCCAGTTTCCCTTATACTGTGCTGGATATGGGATAGCTCCACGGGCCTTGCCATTCCAGCGCCGTATTGCGCTCTCAAGCAGCCCTATGTTGGGCTGTCCTGCCCGAGGCGATGCATAGGATCTGGCGGTGGAAGGCACTGCTGGGTTCCCCCCTCCATGTGGATTTGATCCTCCCCTCCCCTCCGCCTCCTTCCTGCCTCTCCCTTGCTCTAAATGCACTTACCAGTCATGGAGCACTGGCCCTTCTTCCTGGCGCCGAAGCCAGGCACTCACTAGTATTGACCCGGCACTAGTATTGCTTTACGGCATGTTCATGACACTTTTAACCAGCAGCACACACTTAGGATCAGGCCCCTAGTCTCTAGTCAAGACCAACAGTCAAATTATTTTGTTCTGGATTCAAAGAATTATGAATATGAATTTGGCATTCAAAATCCATCAACATTTGCTTCAGAGCGCAATCCTATACTGCGCTGGAATGGTGATGCCGGCCGGCCAGCCAACACCATATCCCAACGCAGTATAGTGGAGGCTGGAGCCTCCCCGCAGCAAGGGAACGCCGCATAAGGGAATGCTCCCTTACCGTAGGGGAGGCTCCAGCCTCCCCTATGCACTCCTCAGATCTGCGCCTGCTAAATAGCTGGTGCAGATCAGAGGAGACACTGTGGCCCAAATCGGGGCTGTGCAGCCTCCCGATCAGGCTTAGGTAGCGGCCTTACGGACGCCTCCCAAGCCCACCCACAATCTCCCTCCCCCTCACCAATCTGCGTCCCGGACCGGGACAGAGCCTCCCTCAGTCGGTGCTGCCTGCAGCGCTGGTCCTGCTGCTCTTGCGCCAACGCAGGGGTGCTGATCGGTGCTCCCGTGTTGATGCTAGTGATGTCGCACCGACGCTATGACGTAGCATCAGCGCGTCGGGCAGTGCAGGTTTATGCTGCTTGTTAATTTCAAATCCAGCTATAAAAAAAGGGCAGCTGTCGCCTTACTTTATCCAGCATAAGAGAGCGATGATAACTTTATCCTTAGGTCACTGCCCTCTAAATATGAACATTAAGATTTGAAATACTACTTGAGAATAAGTGCCACTGAACTCCCTGGCCCTGCTGAACAAACATGCAGAGAACTGGGCTACATGCTACCACTTTGAAATTTACAAGATCAGATTCATCATCTAAAGTGCAGCACAGCAGGACTAAGTGTGCAATTAGGTGCCCTTTCCCAGAAGTAAAACTCATTGCTAACTTCTGAATGGAACCAACTTCTGAGTTCGGATTTGCATAGGATGCATAGGATTTCATTGTAAAAGATACGTGGAGAAAGGTCTGCAGTTGTTGTACTGTTCCATGCTGCGCACTAGTTGATATTTCCTCGTGGTTTACAACTACCCCGTGCATAAATATCCTTCCCAATGAATGTTCAAAAACTTACTTGATTGTTTTATAGTTGGCTCCTGAACAGTGCGCTACAATTCCAGCTCCAGAGCCAAGAACTAAGTTGCCCGTTTTCAGTAGAAGTAAAGCTGTAACTCCCTAGAAGAGATCAGGATTGAGACAATTATATGTGAGCCAAATCATTGCATTTGTGCAGCTTGACTGGACAGCTAAACATAATATTTATCTTGCTCACAGAGGCGGCATGTATGCAATTAAGATTACTGCTTCATCTCAGTTCTATCAATCTTGTGGAAAAGGACAAAATTGTTATTTCCAAGTGGTGTGAAATGAATAAGAAAAACAAACAGTCCTTTAGAATAAGTACAGAATTTACCGCTCAACAGTCACATAAGAGCCATCTTCCTAAGCTGGAGTCTGCAAAGTGGTCAAAATTGAGGTCCATTACTTGGCAGCAGGAGTATGTCTCCACAGCAATACATCTGGTTTGGGCCCTGTCCCCCTGTGCCACAACATATCTCAGGTTGGAAAGCACTTGCGTGTACACTGCTGGCTGCAGACTGCACACGTGCCTCAAGTAGAAGCAGTTGCAGGAAGCCAGCAGGAGGAGGAGGATCAGGATGTCTGCAGATGCACGTTACAGTGATTGTGCAAGTGCTGCTGCTCTGACTTTGTGCTTCCCTTTCTCAGTGGGACTCACCTTTGAGTAAAGAATTGTGCCACAGAAGGATCTGGGAGCCAAAAAGGGGTGATACGGACACTGGGTGGGAACCTGTAAAGTGCTGCAGATGTCCCTTAAAGTTTTGTAGCTTAAAATAATCCTGCTTCTAGATCATAATTACTGAAGAGGAGGAACATCCGTCATTTTGCTAATTATATTTGCACTAAACGCTACAAACAAAAACAAAAAAACTGTTTTTAAATAGTCAAACCTATAATATCTACGTCTATCAATGGAACTACACATTAGTTTCAACCCCATTTCTTCCCTATCAGGACGGTCCTTTGAATCCTATGAGCAACACCCATTAGTCATGGTGCTGAGCAATTCCTATAAATGGTAGAATACGCTGCCTGATACCTGTCATTCCCCTCATGAGCAAAACGCAAAGGCTTAAGATTTTTTTTATTATTAATAATAATTATTATTTTCTTGTTGCACAAAGAAATCACAGCCTCGTTAAATCCTGATTACAAGCTGTAACTCCTCAAGGCAAATGGTGCTTACTTATTATGCAGGGATATGAAGCCCTTCTGTCCCATGCTAATGGTAGGTTGCAGACCTTATAAAATGTAAACACCCTGCTACCTTTGACAACCGACTTTCAAACACACACTCCTCTTTTTCCTTGAACAACTGAGGCTGCTACAGGAATGCCCTTTTCTTTACTTTGATTTCAGTACATACCAACAGACTTTCACCAAGAAAGGATTTAATGAAAATACTATTACCTGACAATTATGGTAGTGAACTCAGTAAAAACATGTTCTGTTACTTTATGCAAGTGTTTCCCAAACCTTTTCAACTGGCAGCAACCTACTGGGCCATTGGCCACGTCTCCCCTTTAGCGCTACACTCCTATACATTGTATAGGGAGGCAGTTTTTTCACAAGGATTCTACAACTCCCCAGATGGTTTCTGAGTCTCCCTGGAGAGCCATGGCTCATAGTTTGGGAACTACCACCTTATGCAATACACATCTCATTAACGTCAATGACCACAATGCCACTGATTTTAACAGAACTGGATTCAGTCTGGAATCAATGGAATAAAAATTGAGGGGAAATGGAATAAAAAAAAGATGGCTGAGCAAAAAGAATAACTTGAGTAGTGCTACAATCCCATACCCACCTTCCTGGGAATAAGTGGGGCTTTCTTCTGAATAGACATTCAGCTGTTGCACTGCTAACAAATGAGACAATGAGGCACCCCCTATAAACAGTTAAACCACTTAATTCTACAAATAAATATATGGTCCTCCCTATATAATGTTTACTGTCTTTATGGAAAGCACTTCAAGGTAAACATATCACAATGCTGAGTTGGTTCATGTTTTTTTTTTTTTTTGAAAAGTATTTTATTTATTTGTTATAAAGGGTAAGGAATTTTGGTAAACTTGGGGATGGGTTTACACAGGTTACACATAAGGTTAGTGGGTTTGGGGCTAAATTGGGTTTTTTTACTACCCTATTCTACCCTGTCCCAGCTCTTGCCACCCTAGAAGTTCAAAAGCATGTAAAAATGTGAGTAGATAAATAAGTACCACTTTGGTGGGAAGGTAACGGCGTTCCGTGTGCTACGGTGTATAGTCATGCTGGCCACATGACCACAGAAGCTTGTCCTCGAACAAAACACCGGCTCTACAGAGATGAGCACCGCCCCCTACAGTCGGTCATGACTAGACCATTCGGTTGTGGGGAAACCTTTACCTTTATTCTACCCTACCCTGCAAGACTCTTGGAGCGCCTGCTTTCTACTTGTGATTACCATAATCTGGACGATGACACCTAATTTTATTTGGGTCTGTAATCTAGAGACTAGAAATATAATTTACATATAATCTGTAAAATGGATGTGGAGTCAGGAAAGCTAGCTCAGGGGGCTGGATTTGGATGTTTTGTTTCCTTTCAGCTTCACAGTTATACAAGTCTGTGAAATTAACTATAAATATGATCTGTATTGGCAGCATATTAAAGGGTAGCATATCTTGGACAATTCAGACACTGGTCCCTGGTCAAGGCTAGCAACAAGAACAAGCTATCATATGCTTTGGACTTTCATTTTGTCCTCTCCTTTGCCCTCTCTGGATTTGAGGAGGAGGAGACTGGAAGCTGTCATTCATGGCTTGTTAGAAATCAATCTCCCACTGCATCTAAATTCAGGATAGCAAAAGCAAACAGCTGGCAAACAATGATCAAACCAGGATATGATCCTTGTGTAATTATTATGTATATAGCACCATCAATGTATCTGTGGCTTTACACAGAGTGACAAGACAGATCTTTACCCAAAGGTATTTACAAGTCTAAATATTGATAGATGAGACACAAGAGGCAAAAAGAGGAATGGGGATGTGGATAAACATGAATATATGATTGTTTCAGTTACATTTATTTACACTTAGTTACAGCAACAAAACAAAACAAAGAAACAGAGACCAAGGCTGAAATCCTAAACACACTTTCCTGGGAGTGACCCCCACTCAATACAATGAATAGAACATACTTCTAAGTAGATATGCATAGGGTTGCACTCAGGCATTGTGCCAAAAGCTTCACATAAAAGTGGGTCTGAAGGCAGGACACGAAGTAAGTAAGAAAAGAGGACAGTGTTCTGAGGAGGAAGTAAAAATAACAGTTTCTGAGTCTTAACAGTCCATTGTTACAGATCATGAAAGGCAGTGTTAAATTTCCTCCCCTTGCATGTAAGCAGAAGAAAGCAGTGTGCAAACCTGTGCATGTAACAATAAACCATGGTTTGTTATTTGTCTGAACTGGGCCATGGTCAACAACCTGGACCATCAGAAAATATAATTTCTCCCATGCTTGTCTATGTGTTCTAGAAGTAAATTGTTGGTTATGAACACTCATGCGTCAATCAATCAATCAATCAATCAATCTTAGTGTGTCAGAGAACTCTTTTTCTCCTTTGCACAACTGCCTCTCTAGAAGCTGAATCTATATTAGCCCTATGTGGATGGATCTGCAAAATACAAAACAATAAAATCCCCAAAACAGCCACTTTTGTGAGCAACTACATGAAATAAGCCATTTGTGTTTACATTGCAAGTGTGTCCATGAACACACACACACACACACACACACACACACACACACACACACACGCTGCTGCTGCTTCTCCAATTTACCCTCTGGCAACAGCTATTGGGATGACACTTTACAGATATGTTCATTTTCACACACACATCCAAATCCACACCCATACTCTCTGTGCATAGAACATCTAGTCTGATGAAACACAGAGCCATCTCAGTTTAAATGCATGCTCTAGATTAGTGGTCTTCAACCTTTTTTCAGGCCATGACCCCAATATATAAATAAATATCGTATGAAAATCTGGGTGCCCTACTGACATTCCTGCCCCCTCCCAAGACTCTATCTACCCACCCCACTGCCATTGGCACCCACTTCCCATCCCCATAATGCATAGCTTTGTTTACTGTAACCAAATACTCTTATTAGAGAGAGCAGTAAAAGAGCTGCCATGAAGCCTGATACTAGTGAAAGCTATTTTAGCACAATTGATAAGCACCTGAGCAGGACTGGGACACAATCTCTTGGTACCTGAAGGGATACATCAGATGACTTCTCTTTTACCTGATAGTGTACTAGTCTAGTTAAGTGGCCTACAACCTTTTTCATTCCTGTAAGTTGCCACAACCCCGACCCAAAGGTTGAAGAACACTGCTCTAGATCAGTGGTTCTCAAACTTTTTGCACCGGGACCCACTTTTCAGAATTGCATTCATATTGGGACACACCGGATGTCATGGTCAGGAGTGATACCATCAAGCAGGAAGTGACATATTTGTGATTTAATAAAATGACACTCCTGAAATGGACAACCGTGAAACATCCCTGACAGAAAGGAAAATTAGGACAAAATATTATGTAAAAGCACTGAACTAAAAACAATGTTCAAAAAAAAAAAACACCTCTCACTTGAAAATTCAAACTGTTCAACACATACAAAAGGAATATAGCAGGAGTAAGGTCTACAGCTTCCAATATGACTGCTCCCAGCTTTCTGTGACCCACCTGACATCAGGTTGCAACCCATCAAGTATGTCCCAACCCACAGTTTGAGAAACAGTGCTCTAGCTAACTATTGCTAAAAAGTCCACTACTAAATTCCGGATCTCCACAACACAGTCTGTTGTACTTCCACTTACCTGGGCCTTACCATGGCCTAGCTCAGGAGTATCAAACTTATTTCATACAATGGGCCAAACAGCATTCATGGAGCCTGCTGAAGACCAGAACTGATATCATGAAGCAGGAATGACATCATTAAGCAGATGATGGTCAGAAATAAGCATTTTGTTCTCACCTAGGAAATCAGTTGCAAATGCCAGAGGAGAAAATACGCATATATTTTGAATATATTTTTAAGATATGGGACAGCCAAATTATCACGTGCGATGCCCTTTCAGCCAGACCACTTCTGCTGAGGTGTCACTTTGCAGCTGAGAGGTGCTCCATGAAGAAAACCTTGGAAGAAGTGACACTGCTGAAAGTGTCCCACATAATTATTGGACTCTTCTAGCACCTCAGCAGAGTCTCCCTCTCTCACTCCTCTTGGTCTGCCCCATTTACTTCTGAGGTCTCCTTCTCTCTCTCTCTCAGAGCCTCCTCAGAAGCAGTGCTGCTGAAAAGGAACTACTGGGAGAGCCCAATTATCATGTTGGCCAAATAAAGAGCTTCTGCAGGCTGGATTCGGCTCGCAGGCCTTATGTTCCACACTTCTGGCCAACTTCCCTTTGACTATCCAACAGAGCATTCCTTTAAGGAGAAATAATCCTCAAATACAAGAACATAAGAAGAGCCCTGCTGAATCAGGCCCATCTACAGTGATGTCATTCAGGGGGAACAGACCAGAACGGGTGTTCCGGATCCTAACGGGCTCCGTGGCTGGTTCCGGGTTCCCGACAAGTGCCAATCAAAAGTGAGTTCCTGTTCCTAAATCATTTGAATGACACCACTGCCCATCTAGTCCAACTTCCTGTATCACACAGTGGCCCACCAGGTGCCTCAGGGTGCACAGGAGATAACAAGATGCCTGCAACCTGTTGCCACTCCCTTGCACCTGGTATTCTGAAGTAGCCCACTTCTAACGTAAGGAGGTAGCACCACCCATCATGGCCTATAGCCCAATATGGACTTTTCCTTCGGAAATCAGTCCAACCTCCTTTTAAAGGCACCTAGGCCAGATGCCTGTCCTTGACAAAATCTCTGGACTAAATTATATCCAAATGACAATACGTTGTGCTACACTATCAGATGTATATAACAGAAGGTTGAAGCATGTACAACAGGTGAGGACTCAAAACAGGCTACAGAATTATTATCTCAAGAGAGTCTACTCCATTGTGTTGTGGAATTTTGTTCCAGTCCTTGCTAGTTTTTATACACAGTCAGTTTTCAAGGTTTTTCTTCTTCAAGGACGGACATAGTACAGCATCCAAAGCAGCACTGCATATTATCTATCCACCTAAATAACGTGCCTTCCTGATTGTGGATTCTCAGAGTTTCTTTCATCCAACAGTGAACTACTTACAACCATCAACAAGGAAAATTTCAGGTAGGCATGAGAATTCAGAATTCCTGTACTATTTGATTTTCCTCTGGGCCTATGCCTAGAATGTACAAAACATTCTTCTAAATTGTGAACATCAAATAAATGTAGGCATTGTGATGGCTGCATTATCACCTTGTGTACTGTGTTCTATATAAACTGGTAAACTGCCTCCACACCCACACCTATCTGATGGACTAGTACACCTTGAAAGAGTCTTCAGTGTTTGTTCTCTAAACTGGAATTGGCAGAAGTACGCAAATAGTCCTGTGAGCATCTTCCCATTGAGCACCCTAATTCACAAAGGTTTGCCAGACCTTCTTCCAACAGCATGGAAAGGTGGAATTAAGTAATTCCTCTGAATTTTTTTCACACTAAAACCACATCTGTATTAAGTTACAGACAGTAAGACTATCTACATGATCTAGTTCTTGATTTCCTTCATTAGGCCAACGTAAAGAGACTCAGAGCGCAATCCTAAACTGGAGTTAGGCCGGCATAAGCTAAGCCAGCAAAGTTTGGCTAGCACAAGGGCCACCATAAAGTGTGTTTGGACTACTCTCGGAGTCAGGGAGGATGGGTCACGTCTGTGCTCCATCCTCCCTGATTCCGAGAGTGGTCCAAACATACTTTACAGTGTCCTTTGTGCTGGCCAAAATTTGCAGGCTTAGTTTATGCCCGCCTAACTCAGTTTAGGATTGCACCCTCACATTGTCTGTAAAAGGGCCTTTTTCCTTCTCCCTTTTGAGAATTGGGAAAAGATTATGCTGTTGTTGTTATCACCATTTGATATTTAGCATCAATGATCCTAGGTGCCATATAGACATAGAGAATTTATAAAGAACATGAGGGAACAATGTCAAAAGGCAATGAACGAACTATAAAATAAAGGGAGTCTAGGATGATTAAAGGACCAATCCTATCCAGTACAGGAGCACCGGTACCAAATGGCAACCACTGTATCCTGTGCTGGATTTGAGCACACTGAAAGACTCCTCAGAGTAAGGGGACATTCGTCCCCTTACCCCAAGTAAAGGCACAGCCCTGAATGGGGTTTCTCTATTTAGCTGGCACAGACTTGAGAAGCCCCATATCAGACTTTTGAGCCTGAGACTTCAAGAAACTGATGTTGAAGAATACATTAGTTCCTGTGCAGAAGACACGAAGTCAGACATGGTAGACAGGACAAGGGGGAAGAATTTTAATGCTTCTTAAATATTGCAGCTTGAAAGTATGTAGCTCTTAAGTGAGTTTGGCTATCCTAGCCATATAGGGTACCAGTATGTTAACAGGTACAGGGGGATAAACTGCTCTTTTTATTTTCAAACCGCAATGGCAAATCTGGAAATATTCACATTTTAATTAGCCTGATTAGGTTAGTATAACTTCATTTGTTTACTGATGAGGAGGAAAATCTGCCCAGTGGGACAACAGTCAGTAGACACACATGGGCTTTGATTCTGGGTCAAAGATTCTGAGCCTACAAATGTAATTTCTGAATTCTGGATAATGAATACTTCATTCATCAGGAGTCAAGGCCACTGACACTAGCTTCTGAGTTAGCGTGGGGAAGGGACCCTTGATTCAGAAATGGTTCATTGCTAGATAGGACAAGATCTGAAAGACGACAAAAGGGGGCAGTACACATTATATTATGGGCAGTACACCACGTGGGACGTGTTGTTGTTGTTGTGGGTTAAACCGTTGCTGCTGGGCTTTCTGACCGGAAGGTTGGGAGTTCAAGACTGCGTGATGGAGTGAGTTCCCATTGCTGGTCCCAGCTCCTGCCAACCTAGCAGTTTGAAAGGATGTAAAAATGTGAGTAGGGACCACTTCGGTGGGATGGCCACATGACCATAGATGCTTGTCCTCAGACAAACGCCGGCTCTACAGGCTTAGAAACAGAGATGAACACCACCCCCTACAGCTGGTCATGACTAGATCATTTGGTCGTGGGGAAACCTTTACCTTTTCACATTATATTATTAACAGACATCACTACATAACCAATATCTTGGGAAACAGACTTGTCCAGACATGCCATAGTTTCTCACTATGGCTATGAACATAGATTTTTTAGTTCTGTGCCTCTCTATCAGTATTGGTAGTCTGGAGGCAGGTAAACAAGCTTTCCAAATAAATCAATAGGGGCAGTCAGTCAGAGAGCAGCTTTGCCTATGCTGAAGTGACAAGTTGCTCCATGTGAGGAGTCAGGTCCAAATCTGAAGTATTACAGGATTTGGTGCCACACTGTCAATCTCTTAGCCCACGCGTTCCACTAGTCTGAGCCCTGCAATTCCATCCTATGGTTATCTGCAAATGAGGTTTTTGAAGTCAGATCAAGTCAGTGGCTTCTTCCTTTGATAAGCAACTATAATGGTGCAGAAAGCAAGGTGCCTGCATCCTACTGCTAGTGTCCCATTTCAGGATCTCCAACGTCTAATATGAGTAACAATGCCTACACTGCTTCTGCTAGCAAGAGATGGAACACATTAGCTACTTACTAGGCTGAACTTCTCCTTCACTGGGCCAAAGTCATTCATCAGTGTGCTTTTTGGGTTGAGTTTCAAAACATCACCAGTGGTTGTCCCAACGTAAAAGAATTGGTCATCATCTGACATCTGGGAAAGGAAGAAGAAAAGGTTTAGCAGCAGATTCTGTTCCAGAATCCCCCACAGATTAACCAGGGTCACCATTTAAATGCCCTTAAAAAAAGAAAGAAGTGCCAAAATTGCATTTTTTACCTTTGTGTGGTCAAACAGTGCAGTTCCACAGCCTAATGAGGCTAAACATAGCTCGAAAGACACACCAGTGATGGACCTGAGGTGCAAGGGGTGCAAATGCCCCAGGCACTGGGCTGGGGGGGTGATGACATCAGCTGCCCCCTGCTCCATTCTCCACCCCCACCCCCAAGTAGAAATGCGAAGCCACTTCACAGAGCAGCTTTGTGAAGCTAGCAAGAGCCGCCCATCCATTCTTGGAATGGCAGGTGGTGCTTAGTAGTTGCATCACTCTGAGAAGCAGTTCCTGCTGCAAAAGTCGCTTCCTGGAGCAACCTGGCTTAGCTACAAAGGGCCACCCCTCCCTCCAAGAAGGGGCAAGTTGCACTTGGTAGCCACATTGCTCCAGGAAGTGGCTTCTGCCACGGAAGCCACTTCTCAGAGCAACGCGATTGTGAAGTGCCACCTGTCCCTTCTTGGAGGTGTCCCCCTGGCGCCGATCCCCCCAGGATGGCCCCCGAGATGAAGTTCTGGTCTCCCAGCATGGGTATATACCGCATTCAGCCACTGGAGGTGCTGAATGGAATGGAATGAAATTATTCCATTTCACTGCATTACATTCAATACCTCTAGTGGCTGAATGTGGTATATATCCACCCCACCCACTTACTGTATTCAGTCAAATTCTTCAGAACACCAGTTCTCCATGTATTTATTATTTATGTTCCAGCCCTCAACACTGTGTCAGATATATGATGCAACCCTTGTGCCAAAAAGTTTAGAGACCCCTGGTCTGGGCCAACCATGACTTCTGCTTCTGGGACTCTATGTGCGACTACGGAGGGTCAGGAACAGTGTGCATCTGTGACCAGTTGGGTTACATTAGGCCTCCTCACAAAGATCTTTAGATGTACATTGGAGTCTGCTACCTTCTTTTGGTCCCCGTATGTGCTGAGGCTGGAGATGGGATCATTCTTCAAAGAGGATGTATTATCTAGTTCTAGTCTGTTTCTGACAGTGATATTGGGATATGACACCAGACAGCGCTACAATGGCTCCCCAGCCTCTTGAACCAAAGATATTCAAGTGTTATATTGACATTGTCTAACATAAACTAGTGCTCCAACAAATTGTTCTTTTGTAGTTAAGGACTTAACTTTAATGTGTAAATATAAGTTCAGTAGACCTCTTACCATAGCACATGTAACTATTCTTTTCAGCTGCCCTGTCTGACACTCAGTTGGTCGGATTTTTCTATTGGGTAAATCCAATTCCCACACACGAATGGTTCCACTGCAGCCAGAGAACAAATTTCAAAATCAATTCCAGATAGACCAACTCCAGATAGACCATTAACTTCAACAGCACAGTACTCAAAAGTGCTTTTGTTACTGCTATTTCCTTCTGAGCCCTACCAATGTCAGGGACCACCAAATTAAGAGAAAAGATTGGTGTATACCAACCTCCTATACAGCAATGTGGAGTATTAGGAATCCAAACTCATTCCAAGCTGTGGGGTTGGAGTAGAGCTGGGTACTTAGCTCCTTGCAGAAAAGATCAAGAAGGGTCCTGACCAAAGTACCAGGCGCTTACAAACCACATTATTTTCCATGGAAACTGCCTGCAGATGGCTATATAAAAGTAGTAATCGTTGGATACAGAAAGCCCCAAGGAAAACACAGGTGACCAATTCCTCTGCCTCACTCAAAGCCAATGATTGCATACCATGGATGATGAAAGAAAAACAATTGCAATTTCAAAAAATACTGTTCTTCCAGTATTAAAAGGCCATAGTGCAGTACAATTTTACAATGTCTTGCCTTTTGCAGACCTTTGAACACTGTAAAGGTCATAAGAGAGACTAGAGTACAACTCCTTAATCACAAGGCTTGAGATTTTAGCGCACAGCTTCGTAGGTGTTCAAACACATGGAAATGCCTAGAAAGGATATTGTAAGTAATTCACAAGCCATCCACCACCAGAAAGAGTGCAGGAAAAAAATAAGCCCTCACTCTCTCGCTTATTTAGTATGGTTGTCATGCAGGTAAATTGCTTTTGTACAGTGAAGATGATGGCAGCAGAGCATGTGTATGTGTACCCAATTTTGTTTTTTATTTTAATGGAACAGATGCCTTCCCCAAGAAAACAAAGCCATACTTTCCAGCACTAATGACCATCTCATCCCTGAGCTTGGAAAACACCAGAGTAGTTGGATTTCCAGCACTGCGAGCAGCAGCAGGACTGCCACAAATGGCCTCTTTCTTTTGGACACTCCATATCACTAAGCTGCCAGAAAAAAAGAATATTTTTTTTAAAAAGCATTGACTTCTGTTCATGTAACAAACATTTATACAAACATGCCAAACTGATTCAATTGGAGCTACTTCCAGGCAAGTGTGCACCTGACTGCAGTTTTAGAAATGTAACACATACCTTGTTTGGAACTACTGACATTTTCACACTGAAATTGAGCAATTTTCTTTCCAAGTTAAATCCTATTATGCCAAAATTGTAGGGTAAGAATAAATCTCATCTAGTCCATGTCTTGGCACCTAATAAAGCAATACCATCTTTATCATACTCTTACAGCCCAATTCAAAGACTAGCTATGCCAGTAAAAGGATAGCGAGTATTGACAGCAACACCAGAGAGATATCAGAAAACTTATTGATAACAATATATACAGGGGTTGTAATACTTGGGAATATTTGAATCCTACTTGCTCCATTTTAGGCAGAAGTCCTATCAATCAATTTGGGCAATAAAACAGCTAGGCAGACATCCTGAGTGAGGGTGGCAAAAAATTAATGACAAATTGAACCAGACACAGGTTTGGTCTATTACAGGCCCATATCCAAGCCTACTATGTGGCAATGATGGCAATGAAGAATGCCTTTTTCTCTGCCACCATAGTATCTGCCAGAAGCTACCCAGCTGAGCTTATCAAGCTTGGTTCATTAGAACTGCCTGGGAGGGGCTCATCAAGTGGACAGAGAGGTCAATTAATCTCTGATGGAGTGGCTAATTAACACCCACTCCATCAGAGATTAATTGACCTCTCTGTCCACTTGTTGAGAGATTAATTATCTCTGATGGAGTAGACTGAGTGAGGGCAAAGGATTGTTAAAGCTGATGGTAGTTTTCCCCCTCCTGAAGAAACCCTCCTTGGATTCCACTATGTTAGATAATTACCAGACAGTCTAAAGGCTCCTGTTTGGGGGCAAGGTAACTGAGCTGGTGGTGACATCTCAGCTCCAGAAGCCCCAGATGAAACTGAATATCCAGATGAAACTGAAACTGAATATAATATGAAACGGAAATTGATGCCTTTCAATTTGGCTTCAAACCAGCCTTCAGGATGGAAACAGCCTTGATTGGCTGATGGAATAGCTGCACTAAGGGCTTGATGGGAAGACTATGTTCCTGATAGACCTCTCAGAGCACAATCCTAACCAATTTTCCAGCACCAGGGGTAAGGGCAATGCATTCCGAGGTAAGGAAACAAACCTTCCCTTCCCTTGAGGCCTCTGTGACTGCTACTCCACTGCAGAATGCAGAACATGCCCCATTGGCACAGCTATGTCAGTGCTGGAAAGTTGGTTAGAATTGCACCCTCAGAGACTTTTAGTGCCATTGACCATGGTATCCTTCTTGGTCAGTTGGTTGGGAAGGAACTCAGGGGGAAGATTTTGCAGTTGTTCTGGTCCTTCCTGGGTAACAGACTCCAGAAGAGGTTACTGGGTAATATCTGCTTGATTCCCTGGCTTTTGCCATGTGGACCACCATGAAACCGCTCGGGAAGGTCATCTGGAACTTTGGAGTAGTGTGTGAATAAGGCCAGGTTGATGGACACAAGGGGTAGGGCCTTCTCTTTAGTGGTGCCTCAACATTAGAACTCCCTCCCTTTTGAGTTAAAATCAGCCCCTTCCTTATTAGCTTTTGCTGGGGGCTATCTCTTCCATTTAGCATTCCCCAGATCAACATTTGTTATTTTAGTGGCTGTTCAATTACAGTAAACTGGGTTGCTAAGTTTTTATCATATGTTGCTATTTTGATTGCTCTGCTGCTGTTCTTATTTATTATTCCACTTTTTAAGCTATTATAACTTTTTTCTTTTATTGTATTGGATTTTAATTTCTGCATTTTAATCTTTATTGTGAGCCGTCTTGTGCATCCCATTTTTATGGAAGGAAAGGCAGAATATAAACATTTTAAATAAAATACCAAGAAATTTGAATTCTATGTGCTGAAATACTCCACAAATAGTCTTTCCCTGTCT
The DNA here is from genome assembly GCA_029204185.1 of Lerista edwardsae. Lineage (NCBI taxonomy): Eukaryota > Metazoa > Chordata > Lepidosauria > Squamata > Scincidae > Lerista > Lerista edwardsae. Next base: position 339,947 of record JAJKFI010000120.1, read on the forward strand.
TAGACTGATTCACAGCACATTCCAGGAATACATTTTGAATGCACAGATGCTGGTTTTGGAAATATAGTAAGTACGACTATCAAGATAAATGTCTCCACCAGGACTGCTCAACTTACAACTTTCCAAGATAAACACAACTAAATATTGTGGTCTCCCAGGTGCTTGACAGCTTCTGTTTTTTCAGCCTGAGGCAGGCAGCCAAACCAACCTGATTATCAAGCAGGTAGCAAGCCACAAAATATAGCTGGTAGAATATATTCAGCTTGGTCAGTGACAAGTTACACAGGCATGCTTTGCACGACTGTAGCTTGAGTGTGGCCCTTATCTGTACTATACCAACACTTATGTCGTGCACAGTTCTGAGATAATTCCAAGTTTGGGGACTGTAGAGAGTTAGGCAAAAGGGGCTGTAACACATATGTAACCAAAGAAAGCATGTCTTGCATATAAATCCAAAAGGGGACAAAGCATAACCCAGGGCATAAGTCATTAGAAACAAGTTTGTGCACCATTGACACTGTCAAGCTTGGCATACAATGTTTTTGTTACTAGATGTAAGCAGAGTTTACCATCTGGTTCTTCCTTCTGTTTGGTTTGGTCTCCAAAAATATTGGAATGTTGCAATGCCTCCTTTTAGAGTTATCTGGATTTGTTATCTCGAACGCAGGGTGCAATCCAAAGCACCCTTTGGGCTGACGCATGTGCATTGTGTCGGCCCAAGGCTGTCCAAACATGCCATAGGGCACATCTGCATCAGCTGAAGAGGTGCTGGGCCAACGCAAGAACTTGCGTCGACCCAGGTAAGTTTGGCCAGTGCAGGGGCTTTTCTGGGGTGGGGGGAAGGCAGGAGGGGGTTGGGATGAGTTTGGATGCAGTGCAGGCTGGCTGGCCGGCCTGCTCCAGCCCAAGTTAGGATTGGGCTGCCCATCCAATTTCAATGTTCTAATTTTACTTTTAAAAAAATGCATACAATCATTTCAGCGTTACGAAGCCTTACATCTTCAATCATTTTCTTTCTGCTTCTGCAAATGAATGTGAGCAGGAAAATGTATCATTGGAATTGCCCCTAAAATATTTTTCAGGGCCAACTTTGACAGCAAAGATATGAAAATAGGTACAAATACCCCTTTCTCTTGCTTATAGGCAGGGCTATGCTCTTCTCCACAATTGACTCCACATTTCCAGGACAGCAAAGGAGAGGGAAAGTCACTTACTGAATATTACCTGCCATCATCTTGACCTCCCAGTGACACTAAGTAAAGGTCATTTGGAGAGAATGCGAGATTTTCAATTTTACCCTTGTGAAGAGACAATCGAGCCAACATCTCTCTTTTCTTGTAGTCCCATAAAATGATGTCTGCCTGCGGCACAAAAATAAGGGTCAGCATGACAAAAGCAATTGGGTCAGCTCCCAAGTTAGGAAAGTGAAAGATATTAGGGGGGAAATCTATTTGAACAAGTAATTCTTCGGTAAGCATAAGCATCCTTTGGATTAGTTACAGCCTCATTGAGACAGAAAGCTGGTTAAAGTCAATTTTTTCAAATGAAAGATCTTATACAAGCACGTCCATATCAGAACAAATGACAGCATCAAAAAGAATACAGAAACATAAAGGCAGAAGAAACAAAAATGTGAATGACTTGACATAATCGACATTTGAAAGTATTATAGAGCTGCTGGTCTATAATACTTTCAGGTGTGCACTTTCCAGATGTGCACAAAGTAATAATTATCAATTTCCATATAAAGAAAAGCCTCTGAGTGATTTGCTCAAAGGTACATGTGCAGACACACACAGAAGAGTGTGTGATGCTGTAAAACAACTATTTAGAAAATACAGCTCTCATGCTTCCCAGCCTTTTCTTCTTGTTCTAGATCTGGCTTGCAGTACCCTATCCTACAGTGCTCTGCCCCCATGCTCTGTACAGTTCAAAGTGACTGTACAAATATGTGCTTAGATAATTAAAATCTTCACCAGAAATCAAACACAGACCTAGCTCTATCAGTTAGGCCAAGGCTGCTCACAGATGCAATGTTTCACGACCAAGAACAGTAGGTACAATTTAAAGGCCACACTGAGGATGACACACCTGATTCCGGGATCATGCTTCCCCAGCCATTGTAACATTCCTTAGAAATCCAACACATTCTCAAAAGGGGGCCCTTACGTACCTTAAAGCCCATGAATGTGATCTGACCAGAAGCCACATATGTTCCACTTGAAGAAACAGTGACACAGGAAACATTGTTGGTGTGCCCATGCAAGAAATCCTGGGTGCGAATATTGATGCCTTGGACGATGACTGTACAGCCTAGAGGATAGATGAGGTGTTCCCGATCTGGGTGGCAGATGAGACCATTGGGAACATGCCCTATGAACAAATGAGAAAAGAGAACAGTTGGGGGTCATGTTACTGAAGAAGATTGTGGGGCACTCTGGGCTTTAATTAATTCCATTTTCATTGGCAGTGGACAGTCACCCATCTTATACATCTTTTATCATGTTTCACATGAGTAGTGATCCAATCTTCTCAGCAGAGGACATTCCTTTATGCTGCTCTTCCTTGCCCATTTTAACATCAACACACTGATCCCTTTGTCTTTTTTATTTGATCTGTGCACTGCAAGTGTTTGTTAATGCTTCCTACCACACTCAGATTCTCTCCCAACCTTTTCTTTTGCTTTTTTACACAGACATTAGGGAATACACTGAACTGAATACTGAATTTGATCAAGTCTGTAGTTCTAGTACTGTGCTCAGATTCTTTTCAAATCCAGACTGATTCTCAGTTCACGCTACTTATGGGCAAAGAACTGAGAGATAGAAGGAAGGAGTCCTCAGCTGCTTTAAATATTTAAGCAGAACTTTCTGCACTAGAAGACAACTGTGGCTTCTGGGAGAATGTTGAAAGGGCTCTCACTCCACATCCTGAACCACAATAGGAACGTTCAATACCTATTGCATATTCAAAATGGAGGCACTCAAACTGTCTCCTTTATCTCTCTCCAAACTCCATAACACTCTGAGCCCCATGATTTTCTGTAAACAAAATTATTGTTTAGTCTGTCCTTCAAAATGTTGCTACCCACTTCCTAGAAGAGACCTTCAGATCCAGATTCTTGTTTGGTTTTCCAAAAAAATTTTTACAAGGAATTTTTCTTCCAATGGATATTCCATCATCGCTAAGCTCCAGAAAGTCCCCACAGCCTGAACCTCCTATCTTTATAGAAATGAAAAGTATACAAAAATAATGATTTGCTTCCATTAAAGCAAAACAAATAAAACTGTTCATCCCTCCAAGTCCAGGTCTCAATAAACCTCCAACAAGTTTCATTTTATTTTCTCAACACTGCATCCTACCACTAGTACTGTACATTTCAAAATCAGCTAGACCTTAAAGCGTTCTCATGAATATTAGACTCAGTCTCCAGGACATGTTTCATCTATTGTTATGTATGCCCAAGGCAGCTTACAAAATCACATTACTCAAAACCAGTTACGCAAATCCAGTATAAAATCACAGCAGACATAATCATCCAATGGAAGATGATTATTGATGGAAAAAGAAGAGATGCATTTGGTGCTCTCAGTGGTCTTTCAGGGACAGCAGCAGGGATGGAAATTGAAGCAGCGGGGCTGGAAAACAGAAGGCTGGCTGGCTTTCTTCCTTTCTCTGGAAATGAATGTTTTAATGTTTGCTCATCTTTTCACAAGAGAACTAGTCTAGCATAGTAAGGGCAGAACCATAACCAATTTTCCCGCATTGACATTGCTGTGTCAATGGGGCATGTTCTGCATTCTGCAGTGGAGTAGTAGTAAGGGAGGCCTCATCAAGGTAAGGGAATGTTTGTTCCCTTACCTCAGAGCTACATTACCCCAGTCCTGGAAAGTTGATTAGTACTGTGCCCTAAGAGACTTGAGCTGCAAATTGGGACTTTCCAGGTTCAACTCTCACCTTTAGCCACAAACAAGTCACTAGGCAACCTTAGGCAAGCCCCTCCCTCTCAGCTCCAGCTGCAATATGGGGATAATAATACATTTCAGGACTATTGTAAGGACATCACAACGATACATGTGATGTGCTGAACAAGTGTAGAAAATGCTATACCAGTGCTAAGGAGGGCAATGTAAAAGGAGATTTTCAGAGCCATGCAAATGATAGGGTGTAGGACTAATACAGTGCCCATGAGCATGTGCAGAGTTCATCTGTGGCGCACTGAACAAACGCGGTCCTGTGTTTCAGGCAGCCTTGAGCCCCAGCGTTTCTTTTGTGCGTTTGTGTGTCCCCTTTTTAAGTAAGTGAGCACTGACTTGGAGGAATCACCCCTGGAGGAATCACCTGGGGAATCACCTGGAGGAATCACCCCTGACACTTCCCGCCCTCCCCCCATCCCTCCTTCCAGGTACCGTTGAAACCGATGACGGCCTGCAGCTCAAGCCCAGATAACTCATCCGTCGTACAGTCTCCGTCCCCAGTCGCCATGGTACCTCCGCACTTTGCACCTCGCTCAGCGACTGTGTACTCCCGTCGCTATGGAAACGCGGGAAACTCCGGCCTACCTCCCGTCAGCCGGCCAGCTGCGCATGCGTAGAATCGCTTGCGGGACAAGGTAGAGTGGGCGTGGCCTTGGCTGCAGGCGCCTCTTTGGAAGTTTGGGGTGTGGCGCGGTCTTGGTTGTTTAGTGGGAAAGTTCAGAGGGAAGCATGCAAGCGGGGCTTGGCTTTAAGGAGCGCTTATGCCTTTTATTTCTTTAGGGGACGACAGGCTATAGACAAGAGGGAGCGGTTTGTATTGAAAAGACATCTTAACGCAGGCTTGTTGCTTGGTAGTTCGTGAAACCCTTAATGTCACCGGGCCCAAACTTAGTTGACTTCTATACTAAGTCAGGAAATGTGGGGATAAGCACATCGGTTTTTGTTAAAACCGGACGATTGGGGAATCAATGCTGCCTGTTGGGCTGGGACGAGGAGAAAGAGGTTCACTCCGCCTGCCCTTGCTAGAATGGCTCATCTAGTCCACTTTCAGATGGAATTTCTTGATGAGAAATTGTATAACTGCACAAAACATTAGTGGAGTATTGTAGCCACTGAAAACAAACTTCTGTTTCTGAGATAGGACACAAGGAAGCTACTTCTTGCCTGCTAAGGAAATTCTAGAACTCTTAGAGAGCAATCTTAACCTGGAGTTAGGCAGGTATAGTTAGACCAGCAAAGTTTGGCCGGCACAAGGGACACTGTAAAGTGCGTTTGGACCACTCTCGGAATCAAGGAGGATGGTGCACGTCCGTGTGCAAACATACTTTATGATGTCCCTTGTGCTGGCCAAACTTTGCTGGCCTAACTCTAGGTTAGGACTGCACTCTTACTGCCTCTGCTCTTGAAGGACTGTCAATGAAACCACAGAGAACTTAAAACTCTCCAATAGACCAAAAACAGGGTGACTAGATGTCTCTTTTTGCAGGCCATGCCCAACATTTCAATCTTCTGTCCTGGGTAAATTTCAAAATCCCGTACATTTCAAGACAGACTGGGGGGTCCCAGCATCAAGAGGGGCTGCCCTCATCATTTGCTTGTGTGTTTGTTCCTTTGCTCATTGGGTTGCATTAAAGGAGAAGCCCCTCAAAAAATCAATATAATTGAGTGGTTTTAGCTTTTATTTTGTAACGTCCTGCATTTTTCTTGAATGTCCTACAGTTTGGGGTGCTGTGTCCTCCTTTGTGGCTATGACATCTAGTCACCCTGACCAAAAGCCTGCATGGAATGGCAGAGATCCTGACTTGTTTCCAAGAGGATACCATCCCACAGACACAACTTAGCTTCCTAGATACTACAGATCCTGTCATGTGCTCCATGCACAGATCAGCATGCCCCACCTGCACTATTATCAATTTTCTTTTGCAGTAACTGGAAGAGAGACAGCTATGAGATGTGTGGGTGCCACAGGAATATAGTGCATCTCAAGCCTAAATTCCTAGAAGTTGACTTATGGCTGGAATCTAGCCCTAGACTGTCCTATCTTAGATAACTGATTTCAGTATTTTGCATAAGCTATGCTGCAGGACACCTGACTCACTTGACTGCTAAGTCAGAAAAATGTTCAAATGCCTGGCACCCCTTAATAAAATGAGAACAGTTTTCCCCCTGTGGCCATAGCTGGGAGAGGGCCTGGGCAGCTCTTTGGCTTGTCATACCAATCATACTGTAAATGAAGAAGATTGTTCAGCTGCTTCTTAATTTTTTTCCATATTTGTAGAATTCTGTTGAAAGAGTAATGGCAGGATCAAATATTTATTGAGAGACTGCTCACAAATTCACCCAAAGTGTCACTAAGGGGAGTCTGGAATGTGGCAAAGCTCTTAGCCGAACTCAGTATTCATTGTCAAGAGTACATTTCTGGGCACTTTTCCTTTCACATTGGAGAAAAGTAGACATGTTAGCAAAGTAGAAGAATGTCTAGAATAACTCTATCTTCTCCATTTTTTTATTTAAAAAAAAATTTCCACTTGGCCTGCCTCCTAGCTACAATATGAAAAGAAACCTACTTTTGATAGAGGTTGTCCTACTTTCAGGCAAGCTGCCACTTTTTGCTTTTCCTAAGGTAGGAGAGGCAGCCAATTACGCTATCTTTGGCAAGTGCTGGTGTATGTGTGCCCTACTTTATGTGGCATCCGTACCTGTTCCAGTGAAAGGAACACTTTCTCATCAGGAGTCTCTCTGTGCTTTGCTATTGCAGAGAATGAACAGACTGTGTTCTCTCTGGCTGTGCCTTCTAAGCCTTATTAGTGAGTTGAAGTGTTCTTGTTTCACGGAGCACAGAACTTAACTGAGGAAAGAACTGGGGGCAAGTCACCGACTCTCCATTTCTGCTTTTCTACATGCAAAACAAGAAAAACAAATCTCACCTATGTTTTAACAGAGCAACCTGTTTTGAAGGGCAATGCACACCTGCAGAGCATGTTAGCAATATTTTTATTTGTGCCTGGGTTTGTTGGTGCAAACAACTACTTAAAAACAAGAACCAGCAGCTAGTGGTGGCAGGACATAATAGGCAGTGATAGCTGCATGCAAAAAGCAGGTGATAGTGGGACATCTGGTGCCTGCTTTGTATATGAAGTGCATTGTGTACTTTCTGTCCCCAGTGAGGATTAGGACTGTTTTGGTAGGAAGCAGTTAGATACTTTCACATCAATGAAGCATTGCTGTTATCTTTTCATGCACAGAGAAGTCAAGAAAGGCAATGACTGGACTCTCAAGATAATGCTAACTCCCCCCGCCCCCGGGGCATACAAAATTTTGCATCATTGTTAACCTTGTGTGTTGTCAGTTTCATGAAAAATCTCCATCAGTGTGTTGGAAGTGTTCAGGATGACAGCTAGAGCCATTAGGGGGATTCTGAATCAAAGTTAAAAGTCTAATCATTCTTAACATCATGCACATAACTGTGCTGCACAACATGTTTTGTGTTTTAGAGTAGGGCAGGGCAAACCAACATCCCACCCTTGGGCTGATGCAAGCCACTTGCATCTGCCCAACGCTATTGTTCACGTGTTGTAAAGCATGTGTGCGCAGTGGCGTTTCTACAGGGAGAGCAAAGCTCTAAGTGTTGCAAGAAGCCTTACCTTGCAGTGGAAATCACTCCTCTCCTGCACCGTTTTAGCCAATCCTCACAGGGAACAGCAACATCTTGGCATTGCTTACTGGCTACAGCAGTAAGGGAGAGGAGGGATTTACATGACAGGGTAAGGCTCCTTGCAAAACTTAGAGCTTTGCCCTCCCTATAGAAACGCCTCTGTGTGTGCATCAGTGTAAAACACATTGTGCTGACGCAGGCAGCTGTGTTGACACAGCAGCACTGAAGAAGATGGCCAGTAAGCCGCTCCTGGCTGGCTGAGTTCAGCCAGTGCAGGGGCTTTTCTGATAGAGGGAAGGCGGCAAAATGGGGCCAGGGAAGGGCGTTCCAGCAGGCCAGGCAGAACGGGGAGAGGGAGGAGTTCAGATGTGTGGGCCATTAGGGCTGCGTGGCCCCGATACGGGCCGCCGAGGCATGCTCAGACTTGCACCTGCTAAACAGCAGGCTCAGATCCGAGTTGCCCCAATGAGGCGGCTGGCAAATACCCCAGGGTAAGGGGACAAATGTGTCTTTGCCCCGTGGAGGCTCCAGCCTGCTCCCAACTTGCATTGGATACAGCACATGGTTAGGATTGTGCCCTTAAACAGTTTAAAAGCAAATGGTAAGAATGCTTCACATCTCACAGGACCTTCTCTGAAGGCTGGTTCTAGGAGCATCTCCAGGAGCTTGGATGTCTTAATTGTCCAGGTGCAGCTTCCAGTCTCACTGGGCCCAGTTCATGCTGTGAAATGAAGATGATGGTGCTGGTTTTTGGTTGTGGTGATTGCCTGACTTCTCTGGCACTGATATGTCTTCTTATTTGGTTCGTTGCATTTGCATCCTGTACTTCCTCTAGGGAGCTTCAGGACTGCAGTCATTGGGTGACTGACAGCGCATTCCTATTGCATCCCTTGCATCGATGCTATGTCAAGGGGGGGGGAAGGAACAAACGTTCCCTTGCCCCGGTGCCAGATATGGTGCTGGCTGGCCAGCCTTGCCATTAGCGCTGGCTAGGATTGTGCCCAGAGACAGAGTGCAATCCTACCCTCAAGTTAGGCCCACACAAGTTAGGCCAGCAAAGTCTGGCCAGCACAAGCGACACCATAAAGTACGTTTGGACCACTCTCAGGGCGCAATCCTAAGCAGCGCTGGATTGGCAAGGCTGGCTGGCCTGTGCCAAATCATAGCACTGCTTGGGAGGCTGGAGCCTCCCCACGGCAAGGGCACACTCCAGCCTCCCTTATGTGCTCCTCGGATCTGCGCCTCCCCCAACCTCTCTCCCTTCCCCGCCAATCCCATGTCCAGGTGGACACGGAGCCTCCCTCGCACCAGCCAGCTTCGGCTGACATGAGGGAGGTTTGGTGTGGGCGCAATGGCAGTGCCGGTCCCATTTCTTGGGCGCCGATGTGGGGATGCTCTATGATGTAGCATCGACGCAACGGGCAGCGTTGGATTGTGCTGCCCGAGTCAGAGAGGCTGGCACACAGACGTGAGCCATCTTCCTTGACTCCGAGAGGGGTCCAAATGTGCTTAATGGTGGCCTTGGTTCTGGCCAAACTTTGCTAGTCTAACAATGCCAGCCTAACTCCAGGTTACGATTATGCTCTGAGTTAGACTGACAGATAATGTGACCCAGGAATTTGAACCTGAATTTTCATAGCTGCGATGATAGTCCAACTGTTGGGCAATATGCACCCTTGGGTTTCTGAAGAGGAGTCTCTAAGGCACAGCACAGCAACCTTTCCTGGCTATTATTGCTAGGTCCCAGCCTGACCTCTTGGGCTAGATTGTCTGCCACTAGAAATGAGTTTTAAGGCTTCATCTCATGCTTTTTCTTCAGCCTGGGGTAGCCCATCAGCCTTGGGATCCCTTAGCACTGATGCTTGTGGAAAGAATGGGAGGAGGAGAGAAAGGGAGGGTACCATCTGCCCTCTGCTTGCATGCAGACTTTGCAACATTTGGCGCAGTGGATTACCAGAGAGCAAGAAATCAAATATTTCTTAGCACACATCTTTTACTAGACAAGCAAGAAGCTTTTAAAATATAGAAAGGGTTTGTGAAGAAAGAGGATGATACATAAAATTGGGACAATCGAGACTTGGAGTCAGAAGCAATGCAAAAGACTGAAAACGAACAGTTTTTAACTAAACATTTCCTACTTTAAGCATACCATTAGGCAGATTGGAGGAGGCAATTGCATTTTTAGGTACCAGAAGAGCAGTTTGGCTTATAAGCAGTGGACTCTGCTCTTTCCAAGGTAAACAACCCAACTTTCTTTTGTATGGGCTGCTGGAGATTGTTTTCTACTGTTCCTATTAGCTAGTCTAGAAGCAGGAAAACCTAACCCTTCCTCTGGGCTCTTGCCTAGCCAAGTGGGTGGATTCTTCCAGTGAGCAAGTACAACCAGAACTCAGCAGGATGTCATTCTTGCCCATTGTTCCAAAGCCCATTGGTACAGGTGTTATTTTTGTGCCTCTTGTTGAGCAATCTCAAGGTGTTTTATCAGGGCTGCCTAGCTGAAGGATTTGAAGGATATGGAGGTTATAATGGCAGCTGAACCCAGGAACTCTGGGCCAGACCAGCTCCATTTTGCATATAGGCTCCTATTAAAGGTGAAAACTGTCAGGGTTGGCATCTGCCACTGACCAGGAATTTGCAGGCCTGGATTCAGCAAGGCCCGAAACACCAAGAATCACCCACAAGTGTGGTTCAGGCATGGTGAGTCACGGTGACCCAGTACCCAGGTGAGAGCAATCGCCATTAGGGTAATCAGAGAAATCTGATTGGAGCACAGCTGCTCTCAAGCACGATGGTCTCAGTGCAGGTCATAGTAGGAGTGTGGTGTTGGTCATGAGGAGTGCAATTTTGTTTATTTTGCGGTGTATACCCTGTGCTGTACAGAAGACGTTTGCTGTGCTGCTGCTGTAAATATTCTTGTAAATGCAGTCTTGGAGGTGGAGACCTGCTGTGTCTGGATTTCTTCTTCGGTGTCCTTGAGTTGCTATCTGCTGCTCTGCCCGGATAGCTCACCACTGTCCGTGACAAAAACTTCCTGTTCACCATAGCTGAGCAAGGATTTGATCCTGCATTTTCCCACAACCAAACCCAGCTTTCAAGCTACCATATCATGTTCCTTCTAAGGTGTCTCTTAGGCAGCGGGACCAGACATCCTCCTTTTCCAGGACATGTTCAACATTTCAACCTTCTGTCCTGGCTAAATGTCAAAATGTCTTTGTGTCACGAGGGGCTGCCTGCATCACGTGCTTGAGTGTTTGTTGTTTTTCATTCATTGGGTTGCATTAAAAGGAAGACAAGACCCCCCCAAAATCAATATATATGCGTGTTTTTAGCTTTTATTTTATAACATCCTACATTTTTCTTGAATGTCTTCCAGTTTGGAGTGCTGTGTCCTCCTTTGTAGTTATGACATCTGCTCACCCTGCTCTTAGGCATCTCTTCTGGAGATGGACGTTTTAAATTTCTTTTCATTTTTAAAAGCTCTTCTGCTTCTTCTAGCTGTCTCTGTGAAACTACGGCTGCTCACTCACTGTTCTTGAGCCTTAGGATTTGTCTCCCATCTATTGAAGATTAATGTTTTGCAGTTTAGGTTTTGCCTGCTGTTAGTATCAAAGTTAGTACTGAGAAACATGGAGCCCTATCTATCTATCCATGTATCTCAGTACCATCTTGGATACTAACAGCTCCCTGCACAGGAAAAAGTTGGTTACTATTCCCGAGTTTGATGATTGGCTGTCTTTATTCAGCCAAGCATCTAGCTCCACCGAGTCCACATGTGCCAGTTCTTTCTGCTGGGCTAATGCTGTGGACTGTGAGGCTGATTGCAAGAGTACAGTCCTGGCCAAAAGTTTTGAGAATGACACAAAGATTAATTCACACAAGGTCCAGTGTGGAAGATGGCAATGTGCATATACTCCATGATGTTATGAAGAGTGATCAGATCAATTGCAATTAATTGCAAAGTCCCTCTTTGCCATGAAAATGAACTTAATCCCCAAAAAACATTTCCACTGCATTTCAGCCCTGCCACAACAGGAGCAGCTGACATCATGTCAGTGATTCCCTCCTTAACACAGGTGTCAGTGTTGACCAGGACAAGGCTGGAGAGCACTCTGTCATGCTGATTGAGTCAGAATAGCAGACTGGAAGGTTTAAAAGGAGGGTGATGCTTGACATCATTGTTCTTCCTCTGTTCACTGTGGTCACCTGCAAGGAAACACGTGCAGCCATCATTGCTTTGCACAAAAAGGGATCCACAGGCAAGGATATTGCTGCTATTAAGATTGCACCTACAACAGCCATTTATCGGATCATCAAGAACTCCAAGGAGAGAGGTTCAATTGTTGTGAAGGCATCAGGTCACCCAAGAAAGTCCAGCAAGCGCCAGGACCGTCTCCTAAAAGTGATTCAGCTGCGGGATCAGGGCACCACCAGTGCAGAGCTTGCTCAGGAATGGCAGCAGGCAGGTGTGAGTGCATCTGCATGCACAGTGAGGCAAAGGCTTGTGGAGGATGGCCTGTTGTCAGCAAAGAAGCCACTTCTCTCCAGGAAAAACATCAGGGACAGACTAGCATTCTGCAAAAGGTACAGGGATTGGACTGCTGAGGACTGGGTAGAATAATTTTCTCTGATGAATCCCCTTTCCGATTGTTTGGGACATCCTTGTCCATAGAAGAAAAGGTGAGTACTACCATTGGTCCTGTGTCATGCCAACAGTAAAGCATCTTGAGACCATTCATGTGTGGGGTTGCTTCTCAGCCAAGGGAGTGGACTCACTCAATTTTGCCTAGGAACACAGCCATGAATAAAGAATGGTACAACATCCTCCAAGAGTACCTTCTCCCAACTATCCAGGAACAGTTTGGTGATGAACAATGCCTTTTCCAGCACTATGGAGCACCTTGCCATAAGGCAAAAGTGATAATTAAGTGGCTTGGGGACCAAAACATCGAGATTTTGGGTCCATGGCCAGGAAATTCCCCAGACCTTAATCCCATTGGGAACTTGTGATCGATCTTCAAGAGGCGGGTGAACAAACAAAAGCCCATGAATTCTGACAAACTCCAAGCATGGATTATGCAAGAATGGGCTGCCATCAGTCAGGATGTGGCCCAGAAGTTGATTGACAGCATGCCAGGGCAAATTGCAGATGTCTTGAAAAAGAAGGGTCAACACTGCAAATATTGACGCTTTGCATAAACTTAATGTAATTGTCAATAAAAGCCTTTGACACTTATGCAATTGCTTGTACTTATACTTCAGTATACCATCCTAACATCTGCACGAGGATCTTCCAACATTGGGGCAGCAGACTTTGTGAGAATTAATCTTTGTGTCATTCTCAAAACTTTTGGCCAGGACTATACAGTAGCATCAGCTGGAATGTGCACAAATCACCTTCACGGTGTAATCAGATATGTCCTGTCTTTTCAACAACATTTACGTCACTTCTAATGCTGCGTAAAGTACCAAAGCAAGAACACGAGAAGCTGGTGAATAGAGACACCCTGAAGCAACTGCAACAGTCTGCAAGTACTTTTGGAGTTTTTCACTAGCATACACAGGTGAAAAGGGGAGTAGGTGAAGTGGACCAGGATAAGGGCCCAATCCTATCCAGTTTTCCGGCACTGGGGCTGCCATAGTACACCACCAAGGTAACAAATGTTACCATGCCTTGAAGAGGCCTCTGTAGCCACTCCCCCTCTGCAGGATGCAGCATACATCCCATTGTCATGGCTGCACCAGCCCTGAAAATCGATAGGATTGGGCCCTAAATCAGTCTGTTGTATAATTTATTTGGCTTTATACCAGGATACATTTGAGATATTCCTTTTTATAGTTCTACTAAATAAGAGGGAACAAGTTTACTAACCCCCATCTGGATTGAACAACGTTAAGCACAGAGGGCAGGTGAGCTTGTTGTGGCATTTTCTATTCAATGCTCAGAGCATCCAGTTAAGAGGGTCAGATAATGCCAATTCTGCTACTAATCAGTGTTCCTGATGTAGTTCACCTGTCCCCCAGAGCATGAAGTAGAACCCATAAATTCCTAGGCATTAACCAAACATCTTTAGGATTTTATTTCTGCTAAATTTCCTGACTATTCAGCTCTGGGGGTGTGTGTGTATGTGCGCGTGTGTGTGTGTGTGCGTGCATGCGCATGTTTTGAGTATTCTGAATCTCAACCAAATCAGTTTTCTTTTAAGAAGTCTTCCCAGTACGCCCAGTAAAGACTATGATGTTGCATGTCCTTTAGGAACAAACTGGGTCAACTGCATCTTATGGCTGCACATGAAACTGTGCATTTGGGAAGATTCATGTAAACAGCTTATCCCCAAAGCATTCCGTGTCAGGTCGCTATAGGCTGAGGACATTTAAATGCTGTTTTTATTAAGATTCATTAAAGCATTTCAAAAGTACATTAAGAAAACAACACGTTTTGTAACTAAAAGTGTTTGCCAGTAGATGCAGATCCTGGCCACCATAAGCATAACACTGTTTTAGAATGATTGAAAGTTGGGTCAAACTGATCAGGTCAAACTGTACTTCTCTATAAAGGCTACCATTCACAAAAAGTATGAAGCACTTATGTGTGCCTATCAGTATTTTCAAAGTATTGCTCTACTGTATTATACTTTTCGTTTTTATCTCTGGCACGTCCCTGCCAAAAGCATTCACTGTCATAATTCTGACACTCACATTCACCTGAAGGTCTCCTGCTTCTTTCCTTCTCGTTAACCATTAACGGGGCTGGAGCCCCATTATAGACCACCTGTGATGGAAATGATGTTTAAAGTTCGTGCAGGAATGACATCAGGGTTTGGCCAAATTCACCAGCTGAAGGCCCACACCCATCAGAGGGCCCATCAATAGCAGGAAAAGAGGCAGAACCAAATATCCCATTGGGGAGGGCACCAAAGAGGATCAAGTGCTGGACTTTGCCCCAAGCAACCTGGTACTGAGTTTGATCTTCCAAACTGATCAAAATCTCACAACTGTGAAGTGTACAGGTGTGCCCCGGTATCCACGGTTTCATTACTCATGGATACCATGGATACTGGGGTGCCTGTAAAAAAGATAGGGGAACATTAAACAAAACACTTTTTTAAAAAATGTAGGACGCAATCCTAACCTGGAGTAATGGCTGGCACAAGTCCCTTGTGCCAGCCCAGGAGTGTTGCAAACATACTGTAAAGCATGTTTGGACCACTCTCTGAGAGTGCAATCCTATACTGGCATTGCACTGGTGCTGTGCTCTTGCACCGATCGAGCGCTGTCACAAACATGCCATCAGGGACTGTATCCTAAATCCCATTCCTGGCCAAGGTGACTCTGATTTAAGCCACTGCTGTGCACGTTCACCTGTGCCTGCAAATCAGCAGGCACAGATCTGAGCAGCCCCATATGTCTGGCTGGAGCTTACCTGGGTATAAGGGGAAAACCTTCCCTTGCCCTGCACTGCTGCCACTTCCTGCTGGGTTTAGGATGCAGCCCTTGCTGCGCCAGCCTTGCTAAGTTGCTGCTGCTTAGGATTGGGCTGCCTGTCAGGGAGAATGGTACATATCCATGTGCCAGCCTCCCTGACTCTGAGAGTGGTGCAAATGTACTTTAAGGCTCATTTGATTCATGCCTGGGCTGGCACAAAAGACTTGTGCCAGCCTAACTCCAGGTTAGGATTGTGTCCCTGGTTGACTATACTGAATGGTAATGACTTTCCATGGTTTCTGACAGGGTCTTTTCCAGCACTGCCTAGAGCGGCCAGAGATAGGGAGCGCAATCCTAACCTGGAGTTAGGTCGGCCCAGTTAGGCCAGCAAAGTTCACCCGGCACGAGGACCACTGTAATGTATGTTTAGACCACTCTTGGAGCCCGAGAGGCCAGCACACAGATGTGTGCCATCCTCCCTGACTCCGAGAGTGATCCAAATGCGCATTACGGTGGCCCTTGTGCCAGCCAAACTTTGCTGGCCTAACTGTGCTGCCTAACTCCAGGTTAGGATTGTGCCCTGAACCTGGGACATTTTGTGTGGTCTATCCCTGAACTACAGCCCCATCCCACATTTTATTATCCCAGGAAGTACTGTTTTAATACAGAACTTCATTAGGTGTTTCTTACCACAGTTGACATCTATAGACTATTTTAATTTTAAGAACGATGTATGCACTGCTACTATATCTTGAATACCAATTATGTTTGCTAGTGTCTGGTGACAACCATGCTGCCACTCTCTTTGTTGTAAATATGCATCTTTGATGGCAAAGAGAACAACACACTGCATTGTTTATTCATTGGTGCAAGCTGGAATGATTGACAACCTTGAAGACAATTTTCTTTCATCTTTAGAAGAGGTGCATTGGTAGGTAGGCTTCTCAGCTCTCTCAAAGTGTTCAGTTCTTGAGAGGAAAGATGTTCTTCTTGATGGCCAATATTGTACTGACATTTCTTAATCACATTTATATATAATAAATGTATCCCAGCAAGATGCTTAGAGGCCTGTAGAACTGGTAAAAAGTTTGTGGTCCAGAGAGCATCCCAAGTAGTGGATGCTGTGTCTTTTTCTTGAGCTTTACAGTGCCTCAAGGGAATTTTGAAATCTTGTTTTGACCATAGGGACAGGTTGTCTGAGTCTGTAATACAGATGCAGAGCTACACAGGTGTGTATTGGAGACAGTACAAATGCTGTGTTGAATTGATTCTCCAGTGTAACATTTCAAAACAAGTGCCAAAATGTACAGAGAAAGAAACACTACTTGGAGCTCTCTGGTTACTTTCACTGCTGGCAAAAGCAGCCACACTTCAAAGCCACCTGCACAATTACACAGAGATCAGTGTCTTATCCTATTTCTCATAGCAGCCTATGAGTTAGATGGGTCTGATCAAGAGTGTCATAACCTTGTGGACTGGGAAGGATGATACAGACAGTAAACAATCATGATAATAAAGTTATGTATAAGAACTGGTTTCAGCTGGCCTGAGAATTCTGCATAGTTTGTACCAAGACAAAAAGAAAAATCTGAACTTAAAGAATAAAGTAACTGAGTCAAATATTACATTACATGCATTTGGATTCAAAACTCATAGGGTGAGGATTTAGTTCTTTAAAGATTTCCCTCCATTTTTAGTCCTTGATGTATAGGGTTAGCAGAAATGGAAAGTAAGGAGATTGTCAATGGGGTGTGTTACACCAAATGATAATATCAGGTGTCCTATTGTGGGGAGATCTTTTCAAGTCAGGTTTCTGTCATCTGATGTCTTTTATTACATTACAAGCTGTAATGCCCAGTCCTGTGAAAAAGAATTTCAACTTGAAACGTAGCATCTTTTTACATGGGAAAGAGGGTGCAATCAGGAATTTTGAAAGCTCCAGACTTCCAGAAACTGCACCTGGAAGTTCTCTTGGCAGAGTGGAGGGTTGTCAAATGTTTCACAGTGTTCAGTTCTCCCATGATGCAGGTCAGCATCAATAAACAGAGCCTGGCCTCCTCCGCCACCTGAGAAGAGAACATCAGATTGCTGAGGACTCTTGTTTACTATGTAATGGAACACAAGCCTAGATACTGTCCAGAGTTGCACAATCTCTTTTCCCAACATATCTAACACAGCCTGTGACTTTTGAGAGAATACGCTTTTAGGTATATTGGCTCATGGTTGGTCCTTTCAAAGAGTAGGAGCCAAGTGTCTCATAAGAAGCACCTAAACAGTGACTATGTGTGCAATCCTAACCTGGTGTTAGGCTAGCACAGTTAGCAAAGTTCGGCTGGCACAAGGGCCACCATAAAGCATGTTTGGACCACTCTCAGAGTCAGGAAGGATGATGCATGTCTTTGTGCTGGACTCTAACTCCGAGAGTGGTCCAAACACACTATACGGTGTCCCTTGTGCCAGCCAAACTTTGCTGGCATAATTGTGCCAGCCTAACTCCAGGTTAGGAATGCGCCCTATGTGAGAGACCCAGCTGCCAGTAAATAGTAACAATGCCCAGACAGGTTCATCTGAATAACTGAACTGGTGAATGGCAGTGAAATAATTCATCTTGCATTTACAGTGACTAAACCTGACCAAATTTCATGATTGTTCTCAAGAAGCAGGAGTTTTCAAATAAGGTTTTAAACTTGGAAGAGAGGGGTGTAGTGTGTGTGTGTGTGTGTGTGTGTGTGTGTGTGTGAGAGAGAGAGAGAGAGAGAGAGAGAGAGAGAGAGAGAGAGAGAGAGAGAGAGAGA